>CM063508.1:164298318-164350818 GCA_032207245.1 Pardosa pseudoannulata | reverse complement strand
AATGTCAGACATGCGAACTATTCCATATTCTCCGGAGTTTCTCCGGATAAATGAGAAAATTTAATAATTCCGCCAACTCCTCAGATTGCTCCAGAAAATAGCAAAACTTTTGAACAGCTAAATGATTACTATTCAGCAATTAAATACAAAGTTTTTCAAAAAACAATGCGGAATATTACTCTTTTCACACAGCATGTTAAAAGTTTTTAGTACTGTGCTGAAAATCTAAACTGAATTTAGGTGAAATTTGAGAAGACAAACTCTAGAATCTCTGATGATAGAAAAATGGAAATATTTGAATCAGGGTCATTGTTGCTATAAAAACACTGTTCTGAAAAATAAGTTGTTGTAAAGCTAAAAGAAGCATGGTTTCCGCGCACCTGGAAAGTCATGGAAAATCATGGATTTAGACAATGGATTAATTTTGTCATGGAAAGTCATGATTTTTTAAGTAAAATGAGTAAAAGTCATGGAAAGTCATGGATCCGCTAAACTACTGATTAAAAAAAATGCATTGAATTGTTTAATTCTATTTTTATTTGTCATTTGGCTGAAGTTACTGAGTTTGGTATTTATGTATTATCCTATTGACCAAGTAAAATTTGTTCACCAAGGAAACTCAAAGCAAGAAAGCTTAATGGGTGGGTAAATGTATATTATTTTGGTTTTTTCTTAAATTGTAGATTAAAATTTTATTAATATAATAATTATTTTTTAATAAAAAATAGTTAAGATTTTTGCACAAAATATAAGTTTATCTCTAGGGATATTGTATATAAATGTTATAAGGTTGTATTTGTCTATTATTCATGGTCACCTGGATAATACCAAAGTATCCTGAATTCAAATTGGAAAGATTTTGATTGAAAAATTGTTATATGATTAAACTTAGGTATGTAGATACAACAATTTATTTTTATGTATGTGAGTTTATTAACACTTATAAAGTAAGTTTATAGTTTTTTTATGATAAAATTGCTGTAATTTCTCTAAAAGCATATATTTTATTTGTATGTACACCAGAAGTTTTATTCATATATACTTTAACGAAAGCTTTTTAAAGTCATGGAAAACGATCTGCTAAATCAGGGAAAGTCATGAAAAATCATTGATTTGAAAAATTTTATTTTGGCAGATACCCTGAAGAAGGCACTCAAATTTTTAAATGCACAAATTTTAATTTACCTTTTACAATTTACTACTGTGTAAATATTTTAAATTTAATTTTAATTTAGAAACCAATAAGATATGTACTTAAATATGTATAATCTGTAATTAGCATTTTACAATTTCAAACCACGCTGTTGCTCCTGGCACAAGTGCCTGAATGTTGGCATGCCTGCAATGTACCTGGACAATATAGACAAAGTATAAACGATATCGATTCAACTCATTTTTTTATAATAGAAATGTTCATTTTATTTGCTTTCCACGTGACGCTGTATACACAAGGTAAGAGTGTTTTTGTAACACATGCGCACTTGGATTTTCTCAGTAGTGACCTTCTAAATGGTTACTGTTAACCCTTTAAAGGACACCTGCATGAATTCTTTGGAATTTAAGGAATTTAGCTTATAAATATTATCTATGAACCTTATTAATGCAAAATATATTAAAGCTTTTCTTTGCAATCCTTAGTGGGGTTTGCAGTAGAGGATACCATAGCAGGAATTGAAGGGGGGGGGGTTAACTGACAAACCCATCCCCTTGTACAGCGTGAACATAATAATTTTTAAAATTTAAATTATATTTTAAAAACACTAAATAAGTGTTCTTAAAAATATAAAACAAATAAATAGTTTAACAATTTACAAGTGTTGTTTGAATAGATACATTTGTTTGGGGTCATAAGTAAAAGACAATTGCATTACTAACTTTCCAAGTACAGCAAGTATAAATACACATATTTAATAAAATTAAATGTAGTACTGTAATTTATTGTAAGTTTTAAATGTCAAAAACATAGGAAAATCGAAAAAAATCACATTTCTCTAAAAATTAGAGAAAAAACATGTTTAATAGGAGGTTTCGAAGCGAAACCACTGTCCGGTAAAGGGTTAATGGACAGACTGTAGTTAATGTTTGAGTTTACCTAAGTAACTTAAGTTATTTTTACTATTGTATTGTCCTTTTAAGTTTGTTGTTGTTTTAAAAAATTCACATTTTTTATGCTTTAGAATAAGTTTTAAATTTACAATTAAAGTTAATGACCTAGAATTGCAATAGTATCATGGTTTCCGCGCACCTGGAAAGTCAGGGAAAGTCATGGAAAATCATGGATTTAGACAATGGATTAATTTTGTCATGGAAAGTCATGATTTTTCAAGTAAAATGAGTAAAAGTCATGGATCCGCTAAACTACCGATTAAAAAAAATGCATTGAATTGTTTAATTCTGTTTTTACTTGTCATTTGGCTGAAGTTACTGAGTTTGCTATTTATGTGTTATCCTATTGACCATATTGCCAAGTAAAATTTGTTCACCAAGGAAACTCAAAGCAAGAAAGCTTAATGGGTGGGTAAATGTATATTATTCTGTTTTTTTCTTAAATTGTAGATTAAAATTTTATTGATATAATATTAATTATTTTTTAATAAAAATTAAGATTTTTGCACAAAATATAAGTTTATCTCTAGGGATATTGTATATAAACATTATAGGGTTATATTTGGCTATTATTCATGGTCACCTGGATAATACCAAAGTACCCTGAATTCAAATTGGAAACATTTTGATTGAAAAATTGCTATATGATTAAACTTAAGTATGTAGATACAACAATTTATTTTTATGTATGTGAGTTTATTAACACTTATAAAGTAAGTTTAGAGTTTTTTATGATAAAATTCCTGTAATTTCTCTAAAAGCATATATTTTATTTGTATGTACATCAGAAGTTTTATTCATATATACTTTAACGAAAGCTTTTTAAAGTCATGGAAAATGATCTGATAAATCAGGGAAAGTCATGAAAAGTCATGGATTTGAAAAATTTTATTTTGGCAGATACCCTGTAGTATGATACAGTACAAGTGAAGAAACTGAAAGTTTAGCTTACGCGTGTGTCGGATATGCTCAATGCTTATGGAACCCCACAAAATTTTCGTAAATGTTAGGGATCCACACACCAAAAAGTTTAAGAAATCCTTAATTAGAGTAATCATTTCTTTTTTCATCGAAATGTTTTTCTTCTTCTTCATGAGCATAACAACCTATTATAGGTCCTAGCTGCCTCGACAGCACGTTTCCTCCAACTCAAACGGTCTAGAGCAACTCTTTTCCAGTTCTTAATCTTCAAGGATTTAAGGTCAATTTCAACATCGTCTTGCCATTTTGTAGGTGGTCGTCCTCGGGTACGGGATCTCTCAGGGTTTTTAAAAGTATACAGAAATGTTTTTCAGTTGTGCTATATATTTACAATTTTGAATTTTTTTCTTTTACTTTTCGGTTTCCGAATATTGTCATATTCTATCGAACATTCGTTCAGACTGCCGAATAGGCAATGTACCGAGTATGAAACGAATGTTAGGTGTATCCGTAATAATGAACAATTTATTCACAGTGAAGCGAGCACCGTGAAGCACATATCCTTGGCTTTAATAAGGGATGGCCATAACATTGAACTGAAAGGAGTAGAGAATAAATTAATGATAATAGAAAAATTACACTGGATTTAAAAGGTTTGAAACGTTAATGGACATTTATGTTTGCAATAGGTCATACCTCTGAATAATTCATTAGGATGCCGTTCATTTTTTTTTATTGACAGAGGAAGTTCTGAGACGCTTTATTTGTTCGATAGTGTCTCGTCAAACATGAAAAACTCGATAGTGGAGAGGATATGTCTTGTAATACATTTTAGAGCTTTTACTAATGCAACTTGTTATCTCTGTTAAAGACGAAAACAAAAACTGGATCCAATTTGTGCTAAGACAGAGTTTAGGAGTAATATAACGGTTTCCATCTGTCGACCCGATGTCCGCATGTGACTTGCAAAAGCTCTTTCAAGCATATAAAAGTGTTTTTTCTTCAAAGGAATGTGTTAAAAATCCATAAGGACTCGAATTAAAGATTATTCCTTACTTCTTCTACTGATATTAGCATCAATAAAGCTTTCAGTAGACATAAGTTAATTGTTGAATGCCGCTGATCCTCCACAGTACTCATTACATACCCACTAAATTATAGTTGTTAAAGTTTTATTTTAAATGCTTTATCAATTTCAGTTCATTTTCTTCCTTGCTTCTTCTACTGATATTAGCATTAACAAAGGCTTTAAGTAGACATAAGTTAATTGGTAAATGTAGCTGATCATCCACAGTACTCATTACATACCCACTAAATTGATTGGTAAAGTTTTATTTTAAATACTTTATCAATTTCAGTTTATTTTCTCCCTTGCTTCTTCTACTGATATTAGCATCAACAAAGCTTTAAGCAGACATAAGTTCATTGGTAAATGCAGCTGATCATCCACAATACTCATTACATGTCTCATTAAATTATAGTTGTTAAAGTTTTATTTTAAATACTTTATCAATTTCAGTTCATTTTCTTTCTTGCTTCTTCTACTGATATTAGCATCAACAAATCTTTAAGTAGACATAAGTTCATTGGTAAATGCAGCTGATCATCCACAGTACTCACTCATTACATACCCACTAAATTATGGTTGTTAATGTTTTATTTTAAATGCTTTATCAATTTCAGTTCATTTTCTTCCTTGTTCCTTCTACTGATATTAGCATCAATAAAGCTTTAAGGTGACATAAGTTCATTGGTAAATGCAGCTGATCATCCACAGTACTCATTACATACCCACTAAATTGATTGATAAAGTTTTATTTTAAATACTTTATAAATTTCAGTTCATTTTCTCCCTTGCTTCTCTACTGATATTAGTATCAACAAAGCTTTAAGCAAACGAGTTCATTGGTAAATGCAGCTGATCATCCACAGTACTCATTACATACTCACTAAACTATCCCTGTTAAAGTTTTATTTTAAATACTTTATCAATTTCAGTTTGTTTTTAGGTTAGCTTTTTCTTCTTGCCTTTTTAAATATTAATTCAAATTAACTGACGCTATTCAGTGACGTATATTTGTGACGCTATCGTGTTCAAATCTAATTTTTTTTGGGTATAATACCTTTTTGTGTACTTTTAATTTCACTCTTTTATGAAACTATAAAATTATTGGTGTGTCAAAAACTTTAATCCAAATGGACACTACATATAAATTAGAGCAAGTCTTGCTGTTTGAGAACATTTATTTTTAATAAATTAATATTTCATTAGCATTACAAAATCTATCTATTCTTTAGTTTATTTGGCTAAATAGGCTACTCAATTTACTGTCTTCTAGACTATTATATACCATTGGAACTATAGGGTTATGATATCATAGTGGCTGGGAAAGAACTATGATGGCATCAAGAATTGCTGAAAAAAATGGTGATTATATTTTGGTCGATTTAACGTTCGCTTAGTCCTGAGATGCTCCTTCTGTATCAGTGGTTTCAATCTAACAGTCCGCAAGTCTCACAGGCCCACAAGGTCAATTTTTCTGCGAAGAAATTTTGAAAAAGAAATGTAATTTCAGGAGAAAGTACGAAAGATACTCCATAGCTCCTTAAAAAACATTTTTAACTTTAATAACTCTTTTATGCGTAATTGAAAATAAAATAACTTAATTAATTTGATTAAACTTTAAATGGTTATTTTTTATTTTGATTTCCTCCTTTCTCTTGTTTATTCTTACATTTAAACGGTACAAATGCATCTAAGACATCAGAAATATATTTTATAACACAGGTATTTCCAACTGTTTTAAGCAACTAAAGTGTTGAAAAACAACCAAATGGTTAGGGCGCTGATCTTCGGTACCGGATTTCATGGGTTCGAATCCCACTGTGACATGGATGGTCGAAGCCGTTCGTAATTGATTTTAAGTAGGCTTTGGTCTGAATAGTCCTCGTATTGCAAAATAATAGACCGTAGCACTGAAAATCAAACCAAACCAAAATCTTTGATTCAGTTTAATTATGCATATTGTTCACGGCCCGAAAAACCCCGTCCGCCAGGTCGCCCGGTCGACTAAAAAAATGCCCCTGGCGATTGCTTTTGAAATTGAATAGCTTTCTCGACATTTTGCTGATTGCCTTGCTATCAGTGAAGAGGATATTTCTAAAATTATTAATGAATGCTATGCATTCAAAGTTCTTAGGAAAAATTTATCACTTAATTCTCTTTTAGAAAGTTGTATTTTGATAAAGAACAGATTTCCACATTTAACAAATCTTCTTTCAATTGTACTGACCCTTCCTGTTTCATCATCTTCCTGTGAAAGAGGTTTCAGTACAATGAATGTCATCAAAAACAAACTACGTTCAAATTTAAGGAGCGAATCTTTAAATAGCCTAATGTTTATACATTGAAATGGACCATCTTTGCAGGAATTCAATCCTGAGAAGTCAATTGATAGATGGTATTTCAGAGCAAAAACTCAAAGACACTGTTAATGTTAATAATTTCTTTTAAGATTTATAGTTACATTACATTGATATAATTTTCCTTTGCATAATCTAATCAAACAAAGATTTTCCTGTTGTAGAAAAAACCCTATTTGATTATGAGTGGCACATGTTTCATTTTGCAGTGAATGCGTTAAAGTCATTAAGTTGAAGAAAGAAATTGTGCCATGGGCTACTAAGATTTTACAACTTTTGTCAGTCCCTGATATTATTTTACATTGGTATCTCTGTTATATTTTTCAGAATTTTTTCGAAGTTGGGCGAATTATGAAAGTATGGCCTGCAATTATGCAATAGCTTTCCAGTGTGGCCCTCGAGCCCTTACAAGTTGGAAACCCCTGGTTTAATGTAAATGTTGCCTGTGCGCGTGGCATCGCTCACCGTCCTCATTATCTAGCTAGTCAAGTGTTTTGTAACCAGTTTCAACTTTTTTGTAGGTCGCGAATGATTTGGAATTTCATTGCCGCGGGAAAGGCGTGACATTAAGTGTATCTCTTGTTTATCGTGTATCCATATCCTTCATTCGACAGTAATTAATTAGCATTCTTTCTTATTCTTTTACGGGAAAGAAAAACATTCCTCGGAGCGTAAAATGCTTCTGTTGGCTTTTTAAAAAGGTACTCGGATGTGCATGAATGTGAATATGTCCATTACGAAAGACAATTTTTCTTTTTTTTTTCCACTAAATGTTCTCTGTAAGCATTCAATTCGTCGTTTTTTGCGTTTGATTATTCTGTTCACGTTGTGTCCGTATCAAGCAAGTTTTTCCTTCGCGAGGAATGGCAACAAGAATGACAGTAAAATTGCTATATATAGAAGTGTGCTACAGTTTTTCTAAATTCAGATACATATGCATATGCATTTCCTATTATTTTGATTGATTGCATTCTTTACAGTAAAATGCTTTGCGGATTCGTTGTTAGGGTGCTCTTACTTCTAAATATTTAACCCTTAATTTGACAAAATGTTTTTCAAATATTTTTTAATTTCTGTTATTTTTCCATGTCCGTATAGACATTAAGATTTCTGTAAAATAAACTAAAAATATATATCATTTTTCATTGATAATTAATATCCGCTGTGGCGAACACTGAAAATTATGTTATATAGTAGTTATAAATATACACGGCCAGACGTAGCCAAATTAAGGGTAAAAAAATATCGTAATATATTGAGAGATCAATATATTCACCCCGTACGATTTATGGTGCGCTTTAAAATCAAAATACATATTTTACTGTCAAGATCCAATATTTTTTATTTAAATTCAGTAAGATGATATATTATTTAAAGCTATGATTAAATTCTATTGTTGGAAGTAATCTGCTTATGCAGCAGTAAAATGTGTTCTGAAGTATTAAAAAATTCTGACAGTTTTAATTAGCATCATTTAAAATTTTCATAATTTAAAAATACAAACACAAAATATATACAAATATATATATATATATATAGATATATATTCACAAACACATATATATATACAAACACATAACACATATATATATATACCTGAATATAGATATATATATAATAGATATATATATGTATAATATATTGGAAGGCGAGCTGTAGAGGCATAAATATATATATAGATGTATATATATATATATATATATATATATATATATATATATATATATATATATATATATATATATATATATATATTACATATATATATATATATATATATATATATATATATATATATACATATACATACATATATACATACATATATACATATATATATATATATATACATATATATACATATATATATATATATATATATATACATATATATATATATATATACATATATATATATATATATATATATATATACATATATATATATATATATATATATATATATATATATATATATATATATATATATATATATATATATATATATATATATATATATATATATATATATATATACATATATATACATATATACATATATACACATATATATACATATATACATATATACATATATACATATATACATATATATATATGTATACACATATACACATATATTTTTCTATATATATATATATATATATATATATATATATATATATATATATATATATATATATATATATATATATATATATATATATATATATATATATATATATATATATATATATATATATATATATATACCACGACACGTATACGTTTGTGATCCGTTCACATATATACAAGAAAAAAAATAGTTGTCATGACTTATGCCCCAACCCTCGTATTTAATCTATTGTGGAAAATTTAGCTTATTTTATCTAAAAAATATATAGCTTTATTTCAAATTTCATAAATTTGTTGATAAGAGGCAGATAATGTTTAATGGTTTACATTATTACCCCGATGCTAATTCGTAATTCATTTCATTAAACTAACTTTACTTTTTTATATTTTATCATACGAGATCGCAAATGTAATTCGCAATGATTACACTTAGCTATCTGCAAGCCCGTATTACCAACACTTCCGGTCTGCAGGTGTAAAATTTCCATTAATTTATAAGGAGAAGATTTTCTGTAATTCATCTACAATGTTTTGGTCACACATTTCAATTTATAGTATGTTTATTTGATACGGAATTTAAATTCGCATCAAAATGATGAAGAATAATTAAATGCAATTATTATCAGTACCACATTATTATATTATCTATCATGCTATATTGCCGAACGATGGCGGAATGGTAGAGCGCTGCTCTTCGGTACCGGTATTAACAAAATAATGCGGATATAATTAACAAATAGTGCGGACTTAAGAATGCTGTTGTGAGAATTTAAGATATTTTAGTTCAGCTAAAGTAGGTTGGGGAGTTCGTGTCGCCAAGAGAAAGGAGATTTTATCTATTGCAAACATTTTAACACCAAGAGGCTATAAAAAAACAGAGAAATCACGGACTTGGTGGTTTTTTAATATAGGAGTTAGTAATATTAATCCTAAGATTAAACTATTTAAATTTTTACATTACGTTACACACACACACACACATATATATGTAAGGAAAATTCTCAGGGGTTTTCAAAACTTAAATCAAGGGTAAAAATTCCTGCGTCATTTTCCATTCCTCTTTTTAAACCCTAACCTAAATTGACCACTGGGGCTATAGGTTACGCCCTCGGAGAAGGGGCCTGGCCAATTATAAATCTACATGGCCCTAGCGGACAATTTAGGAAACTTCCAAATAAAAAGGAGATACACGCTAGCGGAGACAGGTTTTTCTAGATATTTTCCCACAGATGTTGACCCAGGTATTACGTGTTTTGTACATAAAACTTCATGCTAGCTGACCCTTCAGTTTATCCTGTCCCTATGATGAAGTGGGAACCCGTCCTTCAACGTTATCTTAATAAAGGTCTTTAGCTGAAACGGTAACATTTTTATGGCTATGAATACAACCCCCCATCGAGAAGTCCGTATCATTATATATATATATATATATATATATATATATATATATGTGTGTGTGTGTGTGTGTGTGTGTGTGTGTTGAAAGACGTAGTATACGACGGTTGGTTTGTAGTTATGGCCAGATCAAGACACTGTTTTAGTCATTAAAGACCTTTATCACCAGAACGTCGGTTGGATGGGTTCCCACTTCATTATAGGAACGGGACAATCTGAGACATCAGCCAATATGAAAAATCAAAGTAAAAATCCGAGTAAAAATCTGTCTCCGATAGCGAGCACTTCTTTTTGTTCGGATTTCTTAAATTGGCTGCTAGGGTCCTATAGAGTTTTAATTGGTTAGACTTCTTCCCTGAGAGCGCTAACTGGTCAGTTTAGATTAGGGGTTAAAAAGGATTAAGCAAAGATAAGCGGGGATTTGAAAACCCCTGAGAATTTTCTGGGGCCGTAATGAGGCCTTTCGGCTGTAAATTGCAATGTAGAGTTATAATTCGTCTGACCCCTTCTCTGAGGGCGTAAACTGTAGCCCTAGTGGTCAATTTAGGTTACAGGTTAAAAAGGGAAATGCAAAAGGATGCAGGAATTTTTAGCTCTTGACTTCAGATTTGAAAACCCCTGAGAATGTTCCTTATACACACACACACACACACACACACACATATATATATATATATATATATATATATATATACATATATTTGTTAAAGGAGATACACACAGTGTGCTTCTGCTTCTCAGCATATTTTCTGTTTCAGAATATTATTACAGTTTGATCTTTAGTCTTCGAATTTTTTTTAAAGTTTCAGATAATCGAGAAGTAAATTTTTCTCTCGTCCTATTTTTAACGGTTTGAGCGGAAAGAGTTCTTGTTTATAGGAACCAAAATATCTGGTCGGAGGGTAAAAGCGGGGTGAAGCTAGCAAATTTGTGGTTTACCGGCTGACTCACACCAAAATGGATGTAACATCTCAACTGTGACCGTAACTCAAGTGTGGATGTGATGCTGAACAGAGCAGCAGGAATTGATGATTTTTATGAGGGGACTGAATGGAGAGTTGAAAAGTGGAAGAGGAAGTGAACGCATTTTTTATGAATTACGCATTTCCAGCGCTTTGCTGGTCTGGTAGGTGGCGCTGGCGAGATGCTAAACGTCAATCAAATTGGAGTATTATCAACAACAAGCTTATTCAAATGTCAGAGTATACTGCGTATTTATTTACTCGAACCCCCATTTGGTTTAACCCTTTAAAGTTCACTATTGAAAATTCTTTGGGATTTCATGGAATTAGGTTATAATTGATATCTATGAACCTTATACATATGTGAAATATGCGAAAAATATTAAAATTGTTTCGGTAGGGTGGTGGGTTTTAACTGTGAAACTATCTACTCCCTTGTACGGCTCGAAAATAATACATTCTTAAAATTGAATTAATATTTAAAGAACACTGCATAATTCTCATGATAATGATGTAACAGATAAATAGCTAAACTATTTATATATTAGACTATTATACATTTATAGATATTGCTATTTATAGATTAAGCTGTTTGTTTTGGGTAGGTATATTTATTTGACGTCATGACGGAGAAAAACCAAATACCTGTTTTTTTTTTCAGTTTAAACAAGTATATTTTAAAGAGAAAAATAAATTGTGTGTAGTGCTATCTTTTATTAATAGTTTGAAGTATCAAAATCATCTGAAAAAATCATTATTATACCTCTAAAAAAAAGAGAAAAATATTTTAAGAGGTAGTTTCAGTACGAAACCATTGTTCTTTAAATGGTTAAAGCACAGCGTTTGTTTTGTTTGTTCAATGGATATTCTGCTGCTTAAAATTTTAATTTCAAATTTGATATTCGTATAATTTCATTGTGAAAAATAACTAACAACAAGAATTAAACGAATATTTTCATATTCTTTCATCGTGTAATTTCTATTACTAGTCAGAATTGGTTGATTTACATCACCTTGAAATAAACCATGGTATAATTTTATTTGTTTATTCGAACTGCCATTTTGTTTAACACTAGATTTATGAACCGAGCAAATTTGACTCATTAAAAAATTGATCACTATATATATCGGGTGGTCATAATTAAACTGACAGTGCTCACAGTGTTGTGTAGCGCGATCTATTTGCGAGAATGACGCCACATTTTGTAGGAAGATTAAACAAGACGGGGGACGACGGGTTCCGCAAAAAAACAAATTAGTTCCAAAAGTCCCCGCTAGGGAAATATTTGGCGCTGTGTTATAGAAAATAGAGTGTTGCAAATGTACCGGTGTTCAGTATCGGTATACCTTCAGTACCGGTGTTCGTGGGTTCGAATCCCACTGTGGCATGGATGTTCGTAGTGGTTAGGAATCGGCTTTAAAGAGTAGGTCCCGGTCTCATTAGCCCTGGTGTTGCAAAAAAGTAGTGAGTAGCACTGCAAACCAAACCAAACCAAATCTTCGGTCTCTTGACAGTAAGTGAGGGGTTGCTGTAAATGATTTTGTCTGATTCGTAACTAAATTAAAGTGAAACAATAAAAATTTAACTAAGATGGTATTAAATAAATACTCTTTTTAATCCCTATAATAAACTTGTAAAGTGATTCTCTTAACAGTATTCTTGTAATCCGAATGAGGGCCACATAACGATCTTTGACTCCTTGGAATCATGATTGGTTGCTTTATATAATCTTGATTAGTTGGGTGGTTGATATCGTTTCCATTGAGAAATCATAGGAATTTTCATGGAAAGATGGTTCGATTTCTTCGAGACGTTGATCAAAGAATGGTTCCTCGTAATTTAGAACTAGTGACCAAGCACAAGACCAGGCCATTTCGACCACGAATAATTTACTGACTCCTGCCGCTAATAATGGACACATTGAAGTAAATCATGATTTAAATCACTAGATTTAAAAAAAAATCATTGATTTAAATCAAGAAAATTCTATTTCTTACTTTGTGAATTTTTTAAGCATGATTTTTTTTTACCTAAATAGAGGGCGCTTCCAACAGCGATAGAACGGTGTAGAAATAAGATTTCTTTTAAAATTTTCTCTTAATGTGACATCAAATCCGTAATATTTTCACTTATGAATGTTTTTGTGTTTATTTAAATAGTACGACTTTACTAACTGATTTGACAAACACATAGTTTTTTATGTTTGTAAACAATAAATATAAACAGTATGCAAGAGTTTGTTTAGGACGGATAATCATATTTCATGCATATAATACAAAATTTTTCATTATTTAATATTGCATACATTAAAGAAGTTAATAGTATAATGAAAATGCAATCATCGTAATAAATTTAATCCTAACACAAATGACTTTATTTGTATTTTTTTAATAACGGGGGGGGGCACTAGCCTGTTAAGCATTCCATTACTCTCTAGGACAGGGATAGACAAACTTTTTCCGCCGCGGGCCAAAAATCGAAAGAAAATAAATTTGGCGGGCCAAGATAAATTTTTCTAAAATTTTAAAAACAATATACAAGTACCTAACGGCTTTTAAATACGCTAATGAGATGAATGAAATTGCGATTTCATTTTTAAAAGTTCCTTATACTGAGGTTCGAAATGAGATGTACTGATTTTAAGGAACGATGCTAAATACTCATCTCTCAGACTACTTTTGAAATTTTTCTTTCTAAGGTTCAAAGTTGAAAACTGTTCACATATAAGAAGCAAATATACCGCTGATCTTCTGGGCATGAGATAATAAATTTGGGATATAATATTTAAGCAAAGTAGAAAAGGAGATGGCTATATAATGTATAAATATATATTTCTTTTAATTTGCCTCGGACCGGCAACTTAAATTCTATCCGCGGGCCGGATAAAGCCTTCCTGCGGGCCGTAGTTTGCCCATTTCTGCTCTAGGACAAAACAAAGTGGGTCCTCGTAATTTAAAAGCAAGACCCAAGCAAAAGACCTCTTAGGCTTGACAGCTGCAGAGGTATCGTTTGGAGACTTGGAGGACAATGTGATTACGAACATGTTGTAAGTGCCCCAGCCGCAATTAATGAACACGGATGACTTTGGCTAGCATGAGCTTCGATCCTGCAACCTTCCGGTTGTGAGATCTAGGTATTTACTGACTGAGATACTGAAGATCCTCATTTGTAATTTTTTATTTGTGAAAAAATTTTAATAAAAAATCCAGATTTAAATCCAAACACATGATTCAAATTTAAAAAAAATACAAATGATATGGTTTAAAAGAAAATCAAGATTTCTACCAACCCTGCTTTGAATATGTATGTTAAAAATAACGATATGTTTATATGAGCTTATATTTTACCCCAGAACTTAATGATTTCTTTTAAAAGCATTAATTTTACCTACTTTTGCTTTCAAATTATTCAAATATTCATTGCTGTGATTGCCTTTAAAAAACTATTAAATGTACTTTTATTGACTTAAAAAACTACAATTTTTTCTTATACTTTTCGTCTGAGGTATTGTAATTTACTTCTAAAAATTTCTTTCTCTCAGAAATCAAATGGCGTGCTTACCTTGAAGTATTTGAAAGTCATAAACATATATTGTTTCCATGGTGACTACACGTCTGCGTTATGAATCAGATGCATGAGTCGGAAGGGTATATGACTATCGTGTCAAATTTCTTCGAAAACTCTGAACTAATCTCGCAAAATTAATCTATGTCATTTAGGTGTAGAGGTGTTCACGTAAATTAGAATATCTTAATCGTTCTTCCATTTTTAGATCATTGTAGATGTCAAATTGTTACAAAATTGTGTTTTTCAACCGTAATAATTTGGAGAGAGAAACGAAAGCAGTTCGTTTGTAATGGGTAAAAATATATTTATTTAGCTCTGAAAGGTAAATTTTTCATGAAATAAATTGCACTAGGAATTTTGTAAGCATAAAATTGCTCTTAAAAATATAGGCTTATAACGTGAATAATTTAACAAACTGCTTAATCTATTTTCATTGTAAACTGCATCACAGGTGAACCATAAAATGAAGAATATTGTTTGTAAAAAGAGTTATTGATTGTAAAAATGATGCATATTGGTTACAAAAATGAAAGTATTTTTATTTCCTATCTCTAAAAGAATTTTAGTTTGTTTCCATAGTATCACGTCGGGATAAAAGAAAAAATATGTTTATTTTGTGATATGAACTATGTGACTATGTGAACTGTGTGATATGAACTATGTGAAAAAATATGATATTTTGTGATATGAAATAAAATGCCCTAAAAATTTTCAAATATAAAATGTGTGTTTTTACATACAGAAATTGTTAGTTTGTTTCTGTAATATGAAGTTTCTTAACTTTGCAAACCCACAGAACTTGTGAAAAGAGTTATTGCAAAAATGATACATATTGGTTACAAAAATGAAAGTATTTTTTATTTCGTATCTCTAAAAGAATTTTAGTTTGTTTCTATAGTATCACGTCGGGATAAAGAAAAAATATGTTTATTTTGTGATATGATATAAAATTGTCCTTTAAAATTAATTACCTTATGACGTGCATAATTATAGGGCGGAATGCTTAATCTATTCTCAGTGTAATTGTGTATTGAGGATTTTTAAATATAAAATTACCCTTTAAAAGTTTAATTAGATTATAACGTGTATAATTAAAGGACAGAAGTCTTAATCTATACACAGTGTAATCTGTTCTATATTGAGGTTTTTTAAATATAAAATTACCCTTTAAAATTTTAATTACATTATAACGTGTATAGTTAAAGGGTAGAATGCTTAATCTATACACAGTGAAGGCTGTTGTGTATTGAGGATTTTTAAGTATAAAATTACCCTTTAAATGTTTAATTAGATTATAACGTATATAGTTAAAAGACAGAAGTCTTAATCTATACACAATGTAATCTGTTCTATATTGAGGTTTTTAAATATAAAATTACCCTTTAAAATTTTAATTAGATTATAACATATATAGTTAAAGGGTAGAATGTTTAATCTATACACAGTGTAAGCTGTTGTGTATTGAGGATTTTTAAAATATAAAATTACCCTTTAAAAGTTTAATTAGATTATAACATGTATAGTTAAAGGACAGAAGTCTTAATCTATACACAATGTAATCTGTTCTATATTGAGGTTTTTAAATATAAAATTACCCTTTAAAATTTTAATTAGATTATAACATATATAGTTAAAGGGTAGAATGTTTAATCTATACACAGTGTAAGCTGTTCTGTATTGAGGATTTTTAAATATTAAATTACCCTTTAAAATTTTAATTAGATTATAACATATATAGTTAAAGGGTAGAATGTTTAATCTATACACAGTGTAAGCTGTTCTGTATTGAGGATTTTTAAATATTAAATTACCCTTTAAAATTTTAATTAGCGTTATAATTATCATAATTATCTTTATAATTAAATTACACGTTATAAACGTGTATAATTAAAGAACAGAATGCTTAATCTATCGACAGTGTAAGCTGTTCTGTTTTGAGGATCTTTAAATATAAAATTGTTCTTTAAAATTTTAATTAGCTTATTTCGTGTACGATTAAAGGATATAATTCTTAATCTATCTATTGTAAGCAATATAACATATGAAGAATAAAAAATTGACGAATATCGTTTATGAAAACAGTGGCCTTATTTGTCCCTAAAATGGAAGTTTATTTTTGATGTATTTTTACATACAAAAATTGTTAGTTTGTTTCTGTAATATGAAGTTTGAAGTTGCAAATTTTCATTTTTTTTTTAACTTGACTTTCCAATTTATATTACATCGATGCAATAATAAACCATGCTTAATTGTTTTTTTTAATTAATGAAGTTTATTCGTATACAACTTTCAGACTTTATAAAGAGGAAATGAAAAATAATTATTTATTATATTCCCTTCTCGAAAATTAATAATTTTATAATTTATCTAACTTTGCAAACCCACAGAACTTGTGAAAAGAGTTATAGATTGCAAAAATGATACATATTGGTTACAAAATTGAAAATATTTTTATTTAGTATGTGTAAAAGAATTCTAGTTTGTTTCAGTAGTATTACGTCGGGATAAAGAAAAAATATGTTTATTTTGTGAAATGAAATAAAATGCCCTAAAAATTTTTTAAATATAAATTTGGCCTTTAAAATTTTAATTGGCTTATAACATGCATATTGATTAATTGAAGGACAGAATGCTTAATCTATACACAGTATAAGTTGTATTACATTGAGAACTTTTAAATATAAAATTGTCCTTTAATTAAATTTATTAATTTATTTATTTAAGGTAATTAAAATTTTAATTATCTTATGACATGTATAATTAAAGGACAGAATACTTAGTCTATACACAGTGTAAGCTCATCTGTATTGAGGATTTTTAAATATAAAATTGTCCTTTAAAATTTTAATTAGATTATAACGTGTATAGTTAAAGGACAGAATGCTTAATCTATACACAGTGTAAGCTGTTCTGTATTCAGGATTTTTAAATATTAAATTACCGTATATTTTTGTTTTAAGTGGGAACATCAACTTTAAGCAACTTTAAATGGAAGATTTTTTCTTATTTCTCAATCTTAACACATCTCTTTTTAACTATTGTAAATACATGGGATTTTCAACATTTGTTGTCTATTTTGATTTAATTAGTTTTGCTGAACTAACTTTGTTTCTAAAAAATAAGAACTTTTTATGTAAAGGGAAAAATGAGAACTTGTTTCAATAATTGAAAAATATTTCTTACACTCTGTACGCAGACATAAAACAACCCAAAATGAGTTTCATTAATAATTTTTCCATTGTTGAAAACAATAATTATTAAGTATAATTATCTACCTATTTATATTTTTAAAAAAGCATCACAAATATTACACCAGGGGATTAACTTTTCGAAAATACTAAAATAGAGTTTAAAAATTCCCTTTCAAATTCTATTAATATTAAACGAAATAAACAACTAAAAAGATAGAGTTGCATCGCAGGTCTTTAATGTATTTTCTGTGAAAATTCGAAGTCAACAGGTACAATAACTTTCTATTTATAGTGTGCGCAAGTTAAAAAAAAACCACTATTTTCAGTAAAATGCCTTTAAAGTTTTATAGTTTCCTTAAAAGCTACGATAGTCGATGCAAAGATTGTGCTGTTTCACAAGTTCTAATTCGAATATTTCAGTAGGGTTTGTTTTAAAAGATTCATAAATGTCCAAAGGTTTTAAAACTGTAAAAATAAAAAAAAGAATATTTTGAAAGTTTGAAGTTGATTAGTCGCCCTAAAGGTAAAGGGTATAATAATTCAATTTTACGGCAATTTTTCATATGCAAGCAACTGCTTTCATTTCATAACGAGCTTGTTTTATTATTTTTTATTTGTTGTAGGATATTTAAAACTTTTAATTTTAACATTATTTGTATATATAGATTTTATTTTTTATATATTATGAATTAATCTACGTATATGAAAGATCTACACATATAAGCTGTATGAAATATAAAAGTTTATAAATTCATTTTATTAGAAATGTAGTAATTAGAATTAGATGATATTTATCTTTATACAAAATCCAAATGTCCATGCCCCCTTAATTTAGTTCTTAATTATGGGCTTGAACAACTTTTTCAACGAAGTTTTTATGGAACAGAAACAATACAAAACACTGCTATACTACTTACATAACTGAAATTATATTATTTTATTTTTAATGAAGATAAATGTGTGGAGTCTTTTGTATCAGAACTCCCGTGCTGTTCCTCCTGTTTTTTTTTCGTTTCTCACTGTCAGATTTTTGTCTGCCAAAATATGATTCATTATATTGTCATCGCTTAGTGTTTTGGCCGCAGCAAATCCTGCTACTGAGATTGTAGACTGGGTGTTAAAAAGCACAGCTGAAACAATAATTTTCCTTGTTCTTTAGTGTATAAATAGATCTAGAGATCGGTAACAGTGGGGTAACAGTTTCAAGGGAGTATATTTTTATTTAGTTGTTTGTTTTTTTGACTGGAGTGTAAGAATCTTTCTTTTTTCTCTTTCGCTCTGTAATTCAACTTAGCACTGACTTTATATTTCATAAAAGAGATCAATTTACGTTATTCCTCTTGGTATAGGTAGAGAGCGGTCGTCTCACTCATGTAAATGACTTGGAATGAAAAATCTTACTAACCCCATTATTTTACCTAAATGGAACTATAGATTTATCACTAACAGTTTCTGAGCCGCAGTATCTCAGTCGGCTAAGGCTCCAATCTCGTAAATGGAAATTACGGGATCGAGACTCGAGTTGGCCAATTTTTGACATGCTGAGGCACGTAAAATAGGTTCGTGGTCGCAGTGTCCTTCAAGCTCTCGAGTGATACCTCTGAAGATGGCAGGCCAAGTCTGTAAGTCTTTTGCTGGGCACCTGCTTCTAAATTACTAGATATCTCAGTCGGCTAAGACAGCAATCTCGTAAATGGAGATTAAGGGACCGAGGCTCGAGCAGGCCAACTTTTGACACTCTGAGACACTTAAATTAGGTTCGTGGTCGCAGTGTTCTTTAAGTTCTCGAGTGATACCTCTGAAGATGGCAGGCCAAGTCCGTAAGTCTGGGCACCTGCTTCTAAATTACTAGGTATCTCAGTCGGCTACGGCAGCAATCTTGTAAATGGAGATTACGGGATCGAGGCTCGAGCTGGCCAACTTTTGACATGCTGAGGCACGTAAAATAGGTTCGTGGTCGCAGTGTCCTTCAAGTTCTCGAGTGATACCTCTGAAGATGGCAGGCCAAGTCTGTAAGTCTTTTGCTGGGTACCTGCTTCTAAATTACTAGGTATTTCAGTCGGCTAAGGCAGCAATCTCGTAAATGGAGATTACGGAATTGAGGCCCGAGATGGCAAATTCTTGACTTGCTGAGGCACGTAAAATAGGTTCATGGTCGCAATGTCCTTCAAGTTCTCGAGGGATACCTCTGAAGATGGCAGGCCAAGTCTGTAAGTCTTTTGCTGGGTACCTGCTTCAAAATTTCGAGTACCCACTTCAGTTTTAGTCAGTCTACAGTCCTCACTGTAGTGAAACTGCATATGACCATTAGCCAGTCGCATGTTGCAATGGGATATATTGAACTTGGTCGTAGGTTTTCCTACACTAGGGAGCTGAGAAAGAAACAGCAACAACCAACAGTTTCTATTGGGTGTAATAATCTGTTTACTCACACTTTAAAGTTCACTGGGAGAAATAATTTCTTACATTTCTCGCCAATCGTCTGTCAAAATGGGACATCGATATCCAGGAAACACTGAACCATTTTGAGAATAAATATTACGAGCTGTCTCTTTCTGTATTTGTTTATTTGTTTGTTTACAGTTATCAGGCTTATCCAACCCAAAAGACTTTGTGGATCTGTATTTGGAGATGCATATCATATGCATAAATATGTCATCGGTGAAAATTCCTCTCCACCTATCACTCAAAAAACAGCCTGTATTTTTAATTGCCAGGACTTTCTCAACAATGTAACTTTAGTGAAACAGTCATAAAAAAAGGTTCTAAGAACTGAAAACCAGGCCTGTAAATATTAATGAATACTACAATGCTTACATAAATCCATTTATTTTCATCATAAACGTGGAGAAACTGCGGATATATTTTGCATAGTCAAAAGTAACCGGGTGTTTGACAAGAGAGGTTTCGTTTGGTTTAGAGCGCTACGGTCTACTCATTTGCAACACGAGGTCAAACGAGATCGGAACCTACTTCTTAAAGCCGATTCCGAACGACTACGAACACTCATGCTACAAGTAGGATTTGAGCTCCTGAATTCCGATACCGAAGATCAGCGCTCTAACCATTTGGCCATCTTTCGGCAGAATGAGAGAAAGAGAGAAGAAGGAACACAAGAAAGGAGAATGAGTAGAGAGGAGGAGAAATAGAGATTGAGGGGTAGAAGGAGACAAAGAGGGTGGAAGAGAGAGAAGGAGGGGGTGAAAAGAGAGATTGAGGAGAGAGAGTAGAAAGGTAGAGAAAAGAGAGAGTGAGGTATGAGTGAGAAAAGAGGAGATAGAAATAGAAAGTGAGAGAGGAGTAAGAAGAGGAGAAAGGGAAAAAGAGAGGGGAAGATAAGAAGGGAGAGAAGTGACAGAGTAAAAGGAGAGAAAAGAGGGAGAGAAGAGGGAGAAACAGAGAAAAAGAAAGAGAGAGAAGAAAGAGCGAATGAGTGTGAAGAAAAGATTAAAACAGCGGTTCTACTGTGACCTGTAAAAACAATCAGGGAAGTAAAAGTGAACACAACAACATGAAAAAAGGAAGGATATTCGAATTTTCTTGGGGAAATTGACATTTGATTTAGGGAAAGTATAAAAAGGACCAAACGCAAAAGTTATTGATTCAATCTTTGGTTTTGAGAATTGTGAAAGGAATGCAATATCAATGATTAATGTAATTGATCTAATTTGGATGGCTAGAAAAGTTAAGATTAAGAAAAATAGAATGTGAATTGAGAAAATACGGGGATAATAATTTTTGATATATTACATATGTACATTTATTTCCGAAAATATACATACAGGCGACTGATCTTAGGTGTTCTGCTAGTTAATGACAGGTGGCAGCACATGGATGTTATTTTTTTTACCACATAAGAAATAGATTACATAATTTCGTAATTTAGCAATCAGTTATTTATATAAAGATAAAATTACTAACAACCGGTTTTGAAATGTTTTCAGTATTAAAATATTTTTGGTTCAGTACAAAGTTAGAAGGCGTTGAAGACCAACTAATAAAATTTAAAAATCCAAAAGTATTACTACTGAATATAAACATAACATTCCTTGGGGTATGTCATCCGGAAGCTCAGCTGAACCATCCCGTTGGAAAAGGAAGAACTGTATACTCATCACCTCCGTAGATTTATTCCCACATTTCTTGCCGATGAACGATATGATGCAGTTCTTTCTGGAAGAAATATGGATCTTTCGTTCAGGTGATCAATCATAGTACCTGATATTGTTCAAAAGCGGGTGACGGACAATTCTTCTAAATTCTTTAAAGCATACAGATTTGATCTAAGCTGTGTTTTCTTCTGTTTGTGGGGACATGTTGTAATTTTCCAATTGATTTCATTACTGCAGCTAAAAGAACTTTTCATCTATGCTTCTTTTAAATGAACAAAGTAACCTGGTTCGAAGTTTCTGAAATTAGAAAAATAGATGCATTTTTGTTCCTCTAATAAACAAATGTAACGGTAATTTGTGTCATGATAGCGAGTCACTTTTATCACTTTTATTCACTTTTTGTAGAATTAAATTATTTAGTAAATTTATTATTAAGGGCTTTAATTTTTATAATGCTTAACGCAGCGCTTCGGATCTATAGGTTTAGGTAGTTAGATTGTTAGTTTATTTTCTAGTATTCCATAAAGAAATACCTGTCCCCTCCCAATTTGGCACCGCCATTAAATTAACAAATAAGTAAATAAATAAAATAAAATGAAAAAAATTCTTGTCCAGAAAAGATCCATAATGATCCATGGCGTCCACATGATCTTTAAATTTTCTTATGAATACAATTTTTTTTTCAAATTCCTTGTTCTGCGAAACTGGAAAAAAAAAATAAACCGATTGTTTTGGGATAGCAAATGACGGAATCCAACATTTTTGATCTAGAGGGAACGAATAAACGAGCACTGGAATACGGAAAAAAACTGATATTATGGGAATAAATCATGGACCAAATTAATTCGATGGTATTAAATTTGGTTAAATAAATTAATCGATTTAACCAAATTTAATACGATCGATGATGGAACGATATATCAACATTTCACTGTATATACAATTGGTTTAATGATATCTGAAGCATTCATAAATAGCAACAATTAAACAAAAGCAAATCCGTGTTCTTATTCCCCAA
This sequence comes from Pardosa pseudoannulata, assembly GCA_032207245.1. Taxonomy (NCBI): domain Eukaryota; kingdom Metazoa; phylum Arthropoda; class Arachnida; order Araneae; family Lycosidae; genus Pardosa; species Pardosa pseudoannulata. The sequence continues at coordinate 164,327,986 of CM063508.1, read as the reverse complement.
TCATTGTATCCTAAAACACTTTCCCCAATCACTAATCTAAATTTAATATGATCGATGCGGGAATGATATATCAACATTTCACTGTATATTCAATTGATTTAATGATATCTGAAGCATTCATAAATAGCAATAATTAAACAAAAACAAATCCGTGTTCCTATTCCCCAATCACTGTATCCTAAAACACTTTCCCCAATCACTAATCCAAATTTAATATGATCGATGCGGGAATGATATATCAACATTTCACTGTATATTCAATTGATTTAATGATATCTGAAGCATTTATAAATAGCGATAATTAAAGAAAAACAAATCCGTGTTCCTATTCCCCAATCACTGTATCGTAAAACACTTTCCGGAATCACTAATCTAAATTTAATATGATCGATGCGGGAATGATATATCAACATTTCACTGTATATTCAATTGATTTAATGATATCTGAAGCATTCATAAATAGCAATAATTAAACAAAAACAAATCCGTGTTCTTATTCCCCAATCACTGTATCCTAAAACACTTTCCCCAATCACTAATCCAAATTTAATATGATCGATGCTGGAACGATATATCAACATTTCACTGTATATTCAATTGATATAATGATATCTGAAGCATTCATAAATAGCAATAATTAAGCAAAAACAAATCCGTGGTCCTATTCCCCAATCACTGTATCCTAAAACACTTTCTCCAATCACTAATTCAATTTAATTAAACAAAAACAAATCCGTGTTCCTATTCCCCAATCACTGTATCCTAAAACACTTTCCCCAATCACTAATCCAAATTTAATATGATCGATACGGGAACGATATATCAACATTTCACTGTATAGGCAGTTGATTTAATATCTGAAGCATTTATAAATAGCAATAATTAAACAAAAACAAATCCGTGTTCCTATTCCCCAATCACTGTATCCTAAAACAATTTCCCCAATCACTAATCTAAATTTAATACGGTCGATGGGATGATATATCAACATTTCACTGTATATACAGTTGATTTAATATCCGAAGCATTCAGAAATAGCAATAATTAAACAAAAACAAATCCTTGTTCCTATTCCCCAATCACTGTATCCTTTTTGAAGCACACGTCTTTGTACCTAGGGCTTATTTCTTAATTCTTTTTATCAACAAGAAATTTTTGAATCTTAAGTTCTCCTAAATTGCACGAAAACGATACTCCGGTAGGGTCTAATTTTTTTTGACGATAGAAGCGGTAAAAGAATAATCCTGGGACGCCGAATGCGGGAAAATATAACATTGGTCCTATGGGAACAAACAAATCTTGAACCAAATGAAAGGAATGATCGATGCTGGAACTGTAGATTGAGGTTCCACAGTGTATGCTTTTCATTAAATGACATCCGACGCATTCAGAAACAACAATCATTGAACAAATAAATGCCCTTTCGTATTCTACAAACACCCTTTCCTTATGGAAGCACGCGCGTTTTGTATCTCGGGCTGGTTTCGTAATGGATTAACGTTCTCGTTAAATCGAGCAGCAGGCGTCAGTGTCACCCATGCCGGTGCCTCGATGCCACAAGAAACTTCGCTCTTCCTTCATCTTAACGAGTGGGTTCCAGGAAGCCACTTTTTTTTCCCTCTCTCCCAATGACGAATCACGAAAGCACTGATAAATGATTCTTCATCGGGTTTCTTCATAGCCGTATTTTTTCTTGTCCCTACATAAAATAAAAAGCAGATTACATTCCCTGTTTTCCCCCCGTTGTCATGGATTTTTAAATGAAATGCGTTTATTTATAACAAAATCTATATCTTTGCTTCTTTTTTTTGAATTTAAGGGAGTACTGCAGAAGTTTTTAAGGTTCTTCTAGACCGCCGCCCTCTTTAGAAGAAAAACATTTTAACGCCCCTTCTTTTATAATAGTTAATTATAATACAGAATATTAAAATGTTTTTGCATTTTATATTAACGTATTTTATTTGTCTGTTTATCTATTAAAAATCACAAGGTGTTTGTTCATATATGTGCAAACGTTCGTTTTTATGAGAATAATTGGCTTTGATTACATGTAATTTCCATTTGAAGTATATAACGCATAAACGCAGAGCTGTTTTTCTTTGGGTTTTATGGAAGTATAAACCTGTATTAGGTAACAGAAATTATTTATTCCGAGCTATTTCAGTTTGTATTTGCAATACTGAAAGCATGCATTGTCAACTTAGATTGATAATGGTAGTTGAAGTTGTGAAATGTTGGTAGTTTAAAAAAAAAAAATTATTGTTAGAAATGAGTTTTATGACCGATTTGTACTTCAGAAGATTATGCAAACTTGCTATGGATGATCAATTAAAATAGGGAGAAAAAAAATCACAAAAATTTCGTAAAAAATTTATTTTTTAAAACCATTATATGATTTTAAGAAAAATGCTATATATGATTAATTTACTTATAATTTAATGTATATATTTTCAAACTTTCATAAATGTAAATTTATAATTATAAATACTGCTTGTATTGCTTACCCTAGTTTTAAAATACCTTTAAAAGTAGGGTAAGGTAAAAGTAGGGTTAAATTTTAAACTTGAAAATTTTAGCAATTTTTAAGTTGCAAGTGTGTCAGGCAGAAAAGTATATACCGCAGCCTCAACTTGGAAAACTAATTAATAAATGAATAACAGCCGAGTCTTAAAACTTAACAGGAATATAGTCTATGGTAGCTTACAATATGATTTGAGAACAAGCATTATGATTGTTCAAAAGCTTAATAAATTTGGCGACCACTGCTGTAAATAATTGGTTTAAAGTTTTGGATTGTTATGGTGGTATACATTGAAGTGAATCTAAGTATTCGTGTTCAATGCTTCTTTAAAAATTAATCTTTAATATATATGTAAAAAAGTATTTATAAATTTATAATTTATAAATACTGTTTGTATTGTTTACCTTACTTTTAAAATAACGAAAACTTTAGCTATTTTTAAGTTGCAAGTGTGTCAGATAGAAAAGTATGTACCACAGCCTGAACTTGGAAGACTAATTAATAAATTAATAACAGCCGAGTCTTAAAACTTAACAGGAATATAGTCTTTGGTAGCTTACAATATGATTTCAGAACAAGCATTACGATTGCTCAAAAGCTTAATAAATTTGGCGACCACTTTTGCAAAGAATTGGTTCAAAGTTTTGTATTGTTATGGTGGTATACATTGAAGTGAATCTAAGTATTCGTGTTCAATGCGTCTTTAAAAATAAATCTTGAATATATATGTAAAAAAAGTTTGAATGCCTCAAACTGTGCAGATTCGGATATTTTGTTAGCCTTTATGAAAATTCAATACCCATGAATCATATGAACAATAGGTTTTCTCTCAACCCTTTTCTAAACCTTGACACCATATTTGTTTTCCATTTAAAATAAAGAAAAGATTTTTTAAGAATAGCATATCAAGCTGTCTTTCTTAAATAGCCGATTCGTGAACTTTGAGAAAATAGTTGATGAATTTTGAAACTGGATCAAAATCTTTTTGCGTCCTGTCTAATACCCGTGGGAATTCTCCATAAACAGATTGTGTTCGTTGATAAGATACTGCAAATTAGAAAGTGACCGAACTGTTTAAAAGTATTTGGAACACGAGGTCTTTTTCCCTGCTGCTTAAGTATGACATAAACAGGAACCGATAAAGAAAACTGAGCAGTCCAGAGTTTTGCTCTAGGGGCACTGCCTAATGCTGACAAGAAGGTTAAAGTTTAATGAGTTCTTCCAAGTAAACAGCCACGGGTTATGCTGCAGCAGATTACGAAATATGCTGATAATACTAGGAAGTCACTCGTTTTTAAAATTTATATCCAGAAAAAGATACACTCTCTGGTTTTTATACATTGAAAGCTATTTTCTTTACATCTGTTATATTTTCTCTAAATTTCATTAGCATGTTATAAATCAAAATTCATTTTTACCCTTTGCATTATCACTGTCTAGTTTATGTAGACAATACCAGTTTTAATTGGTTACTTGATTAGCAAATACAATAAAATTTCGGATTCCAAACGTTCTTGGCTAAATACAAAAACTTGTTAATGATTCTTTGATCTTGAAATATATTTTAACCATCATAAAATATGTAATGTAGGAGTGAATATAAGTAGTTAAAAATTTGTGAATTATGTTTCTAATTTTCATTTATATTTTTACAATATATAATATATATAATATATATAATATATATATATATATATATATATATATATATATATATTTGTCACGGACGAGTGGTTAAGGCATGGTAGACACATTTGATTTTACATATAAAAGCTTCTTTATTATAAACCTTCTGTCCATGGCTGTGCCATTTAGATATCCTTTGTTCTCATTTTGCGCCGACAGGCGTGGAGGATGTTACCAGCCCAATTTCCCGCCTAGAAGTATCTTTTTTGGCGTTGTTCTCTAAGCAAAATCTTCTTGTCTACTTCCGCGGCAGTTTCTTTACAATATATAGTTCCACTCGAGGGTGTATCTTTCTCCTTTTACGCTATCGTTAATGAGTTCCAACTATTTTTAATTATAACTAGATTAATTCTTAACTCCCATTTTTAAACCTCACACACACACACACACACACACACACACACATATATATATATATATATATATATATATATATATATATATATATATATATATATATATATGTACACATATCAATATCTGTACCCATAAATATATCACGGTTTTAATCTGTTTGTTTTAACTGCCTGACCAATAAGAATATTAAGAGTGTTTCCCTTGTTGTACCCATTATTTGTTATGCTAAATGTATAAATATATTGATAACTCATACTTACTATTTAACTGTTAAGAGAAAAATTCTTTAGATATTTTGTAAGTACATAACCTATCATGTTGTAGTTAAATTGAATGTATAAAGAAACATTTTATTTTGTAAACATTTTTTGGTATTTTCTTAGATCTGATTAAAGTTAGTCTACTGAAAAAAATAATTATAATATAAATAATTATAATATATTTAATATTTCACTGGCTGATAGTATTTTATTAGTACTTCATTACGAAATAAAATTATTTAACTGTTTTTTTTTACCTGAACCTTTATTTATTAATTTCCCGAATATGTAGAAATATGTTTACATTAATGTGATGTGTTTTCATTTTTTTAATAAACTATTATAAACCATAAACTATGCAAATATAATTAGTTTTCCCTTGTATTGTATTAAACCGAACTTCATATTCTATCTAATGATTCTGTTTTTAATAAGGCATGGAATATATCATTAAATATATGTAAACTATTTACAATATAATACGCATTTATTTACAATAATTAAATTTTTTATTTCAGGTCGACATGGGCTATGGGTGTGCATGAGCTCCTTTCAGTAAATGAGACCATGAGGTACGCTGTCTTTCAGTTGCAATATTATTTTATGTGTAACATTATTAGTCATACCAAAGAAACTTAATTAGAACATATTTTCAAGGGCTCTAATTTATAGACGGACCAAAATTATGCAGTTTTAAATACTTGTCATGGTTAACATATTTAAAATAATAAATACAGTAGAGCTTTTACGTACTGTTCCGAAAGAGATCAATCTATTCGTTTGGTCCCGAATTTATCCCTATAGAATCGATGTTATTTTTCCCGAATTCATCGTTTTAATATTCTTAGTTTTCTTGTATTTATATCGTGGAAGCATTTCGACTTCGCTTAGTTTACTCGAAAGTGTCGTTTTTGTGGGATTTAGGAGACCTGCGAGCGAGGTTTTCTCTGTGTGTGATCATAACACTATTTCGAGGTCGTGTGCGAGCCAAAATGATTTTCTTATCGGGTTTTTTTTAGACCATTAGAAAATTAATAATACAAGAACTAGTAGGGCCACAACAATAGTGGACCTATGCACAGACCAAAAACAAGGTAATTAGAGGAGAGGAGATGGGAAACAAATATAAATCAGTGCTTAATTTTTCTCAAGTTAAATTGTCGAAATTAATGTCATTCATAAACGAGAGCACTTACAGTAATAGTGTATTCAGGCTTGAAATTCCGTCACTTTTCTCACCTTTAGTCACTTATTTTACAATTGATCACTTTTAGCCACTTTTATCATGGTATCACAACAAAAGTCTGTTGTTGAAAAAAGAAAATCTGAATTAATAACAAAATATTTTAATAAAAGACCAAAAATGTGATGCTCTAATCTTATTTTTCTTATTAAAATGTAATTATTCATATGGTTTTCGGAATTTAGGGATTTTAAAAAGTCGTGAAAAAGTTCCTGAAATCTACATTTGTACTAAAATGTACATTTAATACATTAAAGTAATGTACGTCAAAGCACACATTTCTTTTTTTCTTTTTCTTCACAATTTTTGTTTCGATACTCTAATCTAGCTATGTACATATTTCAAAACATCATTAATATATGCAGATAATTGTGATTATAAAATTAATTTATTGTATGTATTCAAATCTAATTTATAGATTTTCTTGAATAAAAAGCAATGTTGATTTGTGTTAAACAAAATTTTTAACCTTTTTTGTATTTGACGCTAACATTATGTATTTCATGAATCATTTGATTTAGAGTTAAAATAAATAGAAAAATCTTAATAATAGCATCTGTAATCAAGAGGAGAAAAAAAAATTCGCTTTTCTTTTTTTCAATGTTTAGTCACTTATTCTGTATTATTTGTCACTTTTCTCACCTTTTTGAAAGTACCTCAGCAGTTGCAAGCCTGTGTATTTGTAGAGGTGGAAGTGATAGATTGCCCTTTCTTTTCTGAGAGGTGATCATCTTGTACAAATTAGCTATCAATTACAAAATCTTTTTAAAATGTTAAGAATCATTCTAAATTTTAGTCATGATTAATAAAACGTTAAATGCTTATAACTAAAATCATGAAAAATTAATTTAATCCAAGCACGTTTTATAAAATTTAAAGCTTTCGTTTCTCGATTCATCACTTTCTAGTTCTGTCTCCTTGAAAAACGATGGATCGGGACTCCATTGTATTACTGAAATTTAAATATTTCAAACTTTCAGTGGAATTATGGAATTTACGGTCTTTCTTATGACGTAGTCCAATAGTATTAGATAATTTTCTGAATAGCACAATTTCTTGTTTATTTTTAACGCCGGAATATTTTCCGGTAAGCATTGAGAAATTAAACTTGTAGTTGTCATTAGGTACTTCAACCTTGGATGTTTTCAACATATTGTTATTCGCTTTATCCCAAAAGAAGGTTAATGTGTGGACTTTCTCGAATCTATTGAGTTTTTGGAAGTACCTCAGCAGTTGCAAGCCTGTGTATTTGTAGAGGTGGAAGGAATAGATTGCCCTTTCTTTTCTGCAAGGCGATTATCTTGTACAAATTAGCTATCAATTACAAAATCTTTTTAAAATTTAAAGAATCATTTTAAATTTTAGTCATAATTAATGAAACGTTAAATGCTTACAACTAAAATCATAAAAAATTAATTTATTCATTGCACATTTTTGAATTTTAACTTCCATTTCTCTATTCATCGCTTTCTAGTTCTGTCTCCTTGAAAAACGATGGATCGAGACTGTTACTGAAATTTAAAAATTCAAACTTTCAGAGGAATTATGAAATTTAGAGTTTTTCTTACGACGTAGTCCAGTAGTATTAGATAATTTTCTGAATAGCATAACTTCTTGTTTATTTTTAACGCCAGAATATTTTCCGGTGAGCATTCAGAAGTTAAACTTCTAGTTGTCATTAGGTACCTCAGCCTTGGATATTTTCAACATATTGTCATTCGCTTTATCCTAAAAGAAGGTTAATGTGTGGGCTTTCTCGAATCTATTGAGTTGAAAATAGTTTTTTCTTTATTGAACACTCCTTTGACTATATGAGTCTGAGCTTTAGATGATTCTTTTCCTTTGTGTGTGTATGTTTGTGTGTGTGTATGTCAGATGAAAATAAGACTAAACGGAATTCAGCACGCGTTCTATTAATCTAAGCTGTAAAATTTAGCATGAAAAAGAAAGCGACTGTGGCTCCAGCACACGCAGGAACCAATCTCCCACCACATCGCTTAATTAACTCCTTCATTTTCAAACAAATCTGTTTACCAAGCCCACATATTCGCATCCCTGACCTTGTGTGCGCCTCGGAGCATACTTGAGCTCCAACATATCCTAACCCATATATGGTCTCTGTTTGACCTACCTTCCTACGGTCCCGGCCCCCGGGTTTTTCTCCACTACAGGGTGGGACTGCTAAAAGCTGCCTGAGCATCTTTTCCTGTTTCTCTAATATGGGCGGTTTAAAGAGCAAGAAAGTTCAGTTGCGGATCTGACGCCGGGAAGGATAGAGCAGTGTGCAAGAGCTGGAGGGATTACGGTGCTTACTTTCGGAAGGATATACGGTTGACAGCTAACAAGTGCACTGTGAGTACTTTGAAATGCATCTGTTGAATTTCTTAGAAGGTTTAAGACTCCATGTTAAGATATTTTTTATACGTTGAGCTAGCTTAGAGTTGCATTGCTCCTTGAACTGCCTTAAAATACTTTTTCATGCTTCAACTTAAAATACCTTATCTAAAGACTCAATAATTTTAAATTATTTTTGCGTAGTCTTCTTATAATAATACATCATCGGATATTTATTAAGGCTTTTAAAACTAATTTTTAAAGCATTATTTAGCACTTGTTTTCAGATTATTTTAATGTACAGTCGTTATTCAGTGTTTGTGTTGTTTACTTATATTTAAATGATACGATATGATACATTTTTTTATATTTGACGTAAAAATTTAAAAATATTTTATGTTGTCTATATATACATGGTTTCCGCGCACCTGAAAAGTCAGGGAAAGTCATGGAAAATCATGGATTTAGACAATGGATTAATTTTGTCATGGAAAGTCTTGATTTTTCAAGTAAAATGTGTAAAAGTCACGGAAAGTCATGGATCCGCTAAACTACCGATTAAAAAAAAAAATCCATTGAATTGTTTAATTCTATTTTTACTTGTCATTTGAAGTTACTGAGTTTGGTATTTATGTATTATCCTATTGACCAAGTAAAATTTGTTCACCAAGGAAACTCAAAGCAAGAAAGCTTAATGGGTGGGTAAATGTATATTATTCTAGTTTTTTCTTAAAATGTAGATTAAAATTTTATTAATATAATAATAATTATTTTTTAATAAAAATTAGTTAAGATTTTTGCACAAAATATAAGTTTATCTCTAGGGATATTGTATATAAACATTATAGCGTTATATTTGGCTATTATTCATGGTCACCTAGATAATACCAAAGTACCCTGAATTCAAATTGGAAAAATTTTGATTGGAAAATTGCTATATGATTAAACTTACGTATGTAGATACAACAATTTATTTTTATGTATATGAGTTTATTAACACTTATAAAGTAAGTTTATAGTTTTTTTTATGATAAAGTTCCTGTAATTTCTCTAAAAGCATATATTTTATTTATATGTACATCGGAAGTTTTATTCATATATACTTTAACGGAAGATTTTTAAAGTCATGGAAAATGATCTGCTAAATCAGGGAAAGTCATGAAAGTCATAGATTTGAAAAATTTTATTTTGGCAGATACCCTGTATATAGAAATTTTTTTTAATTTTTCTACAATAATTTTGTAATTGGATATGTACGTATATTTAAAATCTGTACTGTACACTCAACTCACAGTGTCATTTATTTTTTTCTTGTAAACGTAACAAAAATTCTTTTTTTTTGTCAGTCATTCAGTTGGAACCATTTATTCTTCCTTTTAAATTTTTTCTTAGTAATGTCAATTATTTCTGCAATTTCCTGAATAGGTTTCATGCTTCCTCGTGATTACGTGTGTGATAATACATTTTCCTTATGCTCTTATGAATTTACATTAAAGGGCAAAGAAACGATGAAAACACTTTAATCATATTCTGTTAATAAAATTATCAAAATCTTTGTATGGTGCGTCTTTTGAACTCTAAGTTACTGGGAATAGATGTCTGAGAAAGTTAGATTTTATTTGTCTGAAAATATTATTTTATTAATTATTTCGAGAGACATGTGCGAAATTAAAAAAAATAAATATTTAATACTTGGCTATCGAAAGAGGGGTTAAGTTACTTTTAGTACTTTTTATGCTAATTTTAGACACATTTATTTGTAACTAGTTTGATATTCACCATAAATAGACATAAAATGCTACATAAGGAATAAATGTATTATATTTTATGAAACTTGTAATTTTTTTATGTAATTCATAGTGATTGATTGACATTCATTTTTTGATAGAAAAAAGAAGTTAAAATTTAGTGATGAGAGACAAATCCCATTTTCAAAATAATAATTATTGCTTATTAAAACCTCAGACTTAACTCACAAAATTTTTTTCTTGTGATTTAATTGTATGTCTTGTAGTAAAACTATTTTTATGAATTACGAAAATTTTCTAGCTTTTTATTATTACCTAATACATAAGTATATAAATAAAATATGGCCTGTTGAAAGTTTTTAAACAAGTCTGACCTACAGTATATAAAGCGGAATTAATTTGATATCTAAATCTCATAAGTTTTAAGAAGTCCTGACATGTTAAGTTTATACATTTGTTTCTAAATTATAGGCAGCTGGAAAACATTTATATCATTTCTGATTTCAGTGAAGATATTTTCATGTGCTTTTCAAGTGATAAATTTTAAATACGTAAACACACAATATCTCTGTCTTTTTAAACCCCATGTACAACTATATATAGTGTGTGGTAAAAAGTTGATTTTTTATATAGTTTGTATTTTTATGTTTAAGTTTAGAGATTTGTATAGTGTAACTCATATAATTTGTTTAATTATGTTTAAAAAAACCCGTCACCTATTCTCTCTTGTTGATTTATCGGTATACAGATAATTTAGAAGTGATCTACAATATTGATATACAACTCTGGCATACTACTTACGGGTTATTTTTTAGCACGCTTGTTATTTCTCACAATATGTCTGGCCATTTCTATACTTATTCTTTCTTTAAATATATAAAAATTCTTTATATTAAATACGATGATGTCATAACACTTAACTTTAATATAAATTTTTGTAACTGAAAATAAAATATATTTCTGAACAATGCTTTGCTATATTGTTTTTCTCGCATATTCCTTTTGGATGGTCAAATTATGTAAAAACAAGTATTAATTTATACAAAATAGTAATACAAGATATTAATTTATACAAAAATGAGATTGATTACTTTTTTAAATCATATTTATTTTTTTTAAATTTAAAATCTGTTTTCTGCACTTTAAAAAGTTAATCTCTATTTAACCCCTCCAGGCTCATTTTATTTCAGGATTATGAATCAAAAAGTGCCAATTTTTTTATGCTTATTCTAATACATGCATTTTTTAAACATAATAGAACCATTCGCATACAAAATTTCCGAAAAACTAATATAAAATTTCTTTTTAAATAAATGAGTAACTTTATGGTGTAGTTGGCTTTCTGTAAAAGCACATGTGAAATAATTCAAGAAAGACTGATGGTCAGTGTAAATTTTCATAGAGCCCGAGCTACACTCGGGGTGAGCCAGGATGGTACGTTCTTGCCTAAATTCATCTCCGGAAAACCCGGGAAGGGGTTAAAGAATTTTCCATATATTTAAAGAAATTTTTTTCAGGGAATTGGCGACTTCGTTAAATAGAAATCCGCTTGTAAATTTTTAAAACTATATCGTTCTTCATTTGGCTTTTTTTTTAGAGTGTTTCGGAATTCCGAAACACGCTTTATATTTCCGGTATCGCTGTAAACGGGTTTTGACTCTTGCAAAATGGCATTTCAATCATTCTTAGGAGTGCAAGCTCTCTTCACACCCTGACTCCCTCAATTTTTGGCATCTGCGCCCCACCCTTTCCGAGAGAGAGAGATACTTCTTTTCCGTCCGATTAGCATTCTAGCACTCCTCAGGTGGCTGTGTGGCAACATTCCTGCCTAATACGTCCAAGGTCGGCTGCTCTCGAGTCGGCAGAGAGACAAATGTTCATCATAAGACATGCTTGACCTTGCTGTGAGCCTGCCACTTCCTGTCTCATCGTAGGCTTTCCGGCTTGCCAGAAAGGGCTGGCATGGTGAGATTCAGTTTTTAGATATGGACGGACACCCTCTCTCTGTTTTACTCCATTTGCCGACACACTAGATCTGGCGTAGAACTGGGTTGCGGCCGCCACGTTCGGCTCCTTGCAGCGTGGGTGGAGAAGGAGCGAAGGATTTGAGGCAAAATGAGAGAGCGCGATGAGAGACCACTGCACTGGAATCCGAAGCAGTTCTTTTTCATCGACATATTTCCGGAATGCATAGCCAGGATTCCTCTCGTTTGCTCTGAAGTAGTATAAATGAATTGATTAAATTCTTAAGCATTTATCCAGGGTCCTTTTTTAGGGACGATTAATAAACGGATTGTAGAATTTTATGTTTTCTTGGAAAGAGGTTTTCTTTTACACTAAGGGTAATTCGCAGTTACATAAACAATCTACCAGATTATCAAGTATAAGGTTGATTTAATATCTGCCTTGTAATAATTAGATTGAACTGAAAGAGTTCTTAATCACAAATACAAAGATTTATTATTATTCTTAAAGCAACTGCGTAAGTCATAATCATGGCGGACATCGACAATATACATATGTTGCCAACATTCATTTTCACATGTTAACATAAACTAAACGATTACGATTCTTTAATCGATACATAAATGTGAACCTTACACAAGTATCTGATTTTTTATGACTTTCTCATTTAGTTTCGATAGCTACGGTCTACTGTTTGGCAACCCGAGTGCTAATAAGATCGGAACCTACTACTTAAAGCCGATTCTGAACGGCTACGAGTAACCACGCCTGCAGTGGGATTCGAACTCACATACCTCGGTTCTGAAGAGCAGCAGTTCCCTGATAAGTTCATCCGAAGTTCCCTGATAGCTGGAATTAGTATTACCTTATTAATGTCACGAGCAAAATATTAACACAGAGGATATGTGCTTCCATAGATAATTTTTTAAGCCATTTGTGTTGTTAGAATGTTCGTGTGCGAAAATCGCGTTATAAGGAGACTGTTAAAAGAAAACTATCGCAATTTTAAATTCGCTTTATAAAAACATCATTTTACAAATGATTAGACTGAATGCCAATTTATTTATTTATTTTTTATTATCTCCATCATAAGTAATTTTAGTACTAATATACAGAAAAGTGGGATTAAATTATCGAGATTTGGATGCACAGTTTTCTTTTACATAGTTTTTTAACAAAAAAGAATAATTATACAGAAGAAAGAAGCAATACTTTATAGAAAGTATAGATAAACACGTAGTTGTAACTCAGTATATCACTTAAGTATTTGAGGTGTGTTTACGAATGTCTCGTAATGCTAAATGTTAAGTTAAGTGACCTATCTGAATTTATCGTTTGCATATATTTATTGCATTTTTACATGAATGATATTTTTTAATGCACAGTATTTTGATAATAGACGATTTTATATAAGAATTTTTCGTTAACTCACAAATAGACTTTCAGGGTGTTTCTCTAACCTTATAATTATTAAGGCAGGGCAAAAGACTGGTTCCTAGATTACCAGAAACGGTCACACCTAATTTCTGGTTGTTCCGGTATTAATGACTTTTCATTCACCTATTTATTTTTATGTAAATGGCTGCAAAGAATTATTTCTGCGTAATAAAAGAATTTCTGAATTATCTTTCTGAATTGACGATTAATGCCTTGTGTATATTTGCATCTTTAAATGTGTGTGTTTTTCTATGTTAATAGGTCTATTTGATACTGAATGTAAAATAATATTAAGTAATATGCTCATTGTAGTAAAATTTAAGTTTCAAAATTGAAATTGTCCACATAATTGCATCTAGTACTTTAATACGTATTTAATGCATTTTCGAAGAAGTTGTTTATGAATGTTGAAAGAAGTCGACTTCATATGCTTATTTTGAAGCAACTTTTTTGATTTAATTCCGGATGAAAGAACCATTTGTTCATATGATTGTACGGTGACACATCAACAGTCGTTGCTCTTCTGCTCTTCTTCCTCTGTAGCTCAAGGATATTTTCACCGCGTGCTCCTTTCGACCTATTTGCAACACATTACAAATGTTTTTGTATTACACTTCTTTTTTAAAAAAATTGAAAATGTGTTTTTAATTATGTCAGTCTTTTCCAACTTGTAAAGGCTCAAAGGCCACATTGGAAACCTTACGTATGATTGCAGACCGCATTTTCATAATTAATCAATTTCCGTAAAATTCTGTAAGTAGAATAGGGATATCTACAAGAATTATGATACATGTTTTAATTAAAAACAAGAGCTTAGTCAGGTTCTTAGTGCATTTGGATACCCTTGTGTTATAAAATACATTTCTGGGTCTCATGGTTATTTTAAATACATGGTTTCCTCGCACCTGGAAAGTCAGGGAAAGTCATGGAAAATCATGGATTTAGACAATGGATTAATTTTCCCATGGAAAGTCTTGATTTTTGAAGTAAAATGAGTAAAAGTCATGGAAAGTAATGGATTCGCTAAACTACCGATTAAATAAAAATGCATTGAATTGTTTAATTCTATTTTTACTTGTCATTTGGCTGAAGTTACTGAGTTTGGTATTTATGTATTATCTTATTGACCATATTGCCAAGTAAAATTCGTTCACCAAGGAAACTCAAAGCAAGAAAGTTTAATGGGTGGGTAAATGTATATTATTCTGGTTTTTTCTTAAATTGTAGATTAAAATTTTATTAATATAATAATAATTATATTTTAATAAAAATTAGTTAAGATTTTTGCACAAAATATAAGTTTATCTCTAGGGATATTGTATATAAACATTATAGGGTTATATTTGGCTATTATTCATGGTCACCTGGATAATACCAAAGTACCCTGAATTCAAATTGGAAACATTTGGATTGAAAAATTGCTATATGATTAAACTTAGGTGTGTAGATAGGACAATTTATTTTTATGTATGTGAGTTTACTAATACTTATAAAGTAAGTTTATAGCTTTTTTATGATAAAATTCCTGTAATTTCTTTAAAAGCATATATTTTATTTGTATGTACATCAGAAGTTTTATTCATATATACTTTAACGAAAGCTTTTTAAAGTCATGGAAAATGATCCGCTAAATCAGGGAAAGTCATGAAAAGTCATGGATTTGAAAAATTTTATTTTGGCAGATACCCTGTAAATGTAAAGATAAAGAAGAAAATCAAAATAGAAAAATAGTTTTTTTAAAGTTTAAGAAAAATAATCAAGCTTTTATAATACTAATTGCTTTACGACTACATAAGAGAGTGAAATTAAAATTAAAGAAAAAGCTATTATATCTACCCAAAAAAATTGAATTTTGAAAACGATCACTCAGCAGAGTTATTTTATTTGAATAATAATAACAATCGGCAAGAGGGTAAAATCACCTGACGATAAACTAAAATTAATAATGTAATAAAAATAAAACTTTAAAAAGGATAATTTAGTGGGAGTATTGTGGTAACCTGCATTGACAAATAAACAGATGTCCACCACCAACTCTGCAAATGCTAATATCAGAGGATAAAAAAGATTTCACGGATCTCAAAATTGCCCTCGCAGGCTCTATGTGGATTTTAGACCTCTAATTGGAAACCCCTGATTTATATTACTAAAAATTAATGTGCACAAATATATAAAGATAAATTCTACCTCATGAGACTACAAAATCCCCCATATCCAATAGTATTAAAAACGTGGATTGGAACAAAATACATTTAACTTTTTTTTTCTGGGTAAGTTATCCTCTCAACATTTCCGGTGGATGCAAAAGTTACTAGCGTTCGCTATTAAGCTGAAATTAATAAAGCTAATAATACTTATGAGGTATTACAATGAGTCTATTAATTTTATTAACTAAATTTAGTTTTTACATCGAAGAAAAATCTACTGAGCTACTATATTCTTTTCTAAAAGATTTCACTGATCTCGAAATTGCCCTCGTAGGCTCTATGTGGCTCTTGAGCCTCTAATTGGATACCTCTGGGTTATATTATTAAAAATTAATGTGCACAAATATTTAAAAGTAAATTCTATCACATGGGACTACAAAATCCCCCATCTCAAATAGTATTAAAAACGTGGATTGGAACAAAAGACATTTAACTTTTTTTTCTGGGTAAGTTATCCTCTGAACATTTCCGGTGGATGCAAAAGTTACTAGAGTTCACCATTTAACTAAATTTAATACAACCAATAATACTTATGAAGTATTACTATAAGTCTATTAATTTTATTAACTAAATTTAGTTTTTACATCGAAGAAAAATCTATTGAGCCATGATATTCTTTTTCTAACAGATTTTACAGGCCACAAAATTGCCCTCGCAGACTCTATGCGGCTTTTAAACCTCTAATTGGAAACCCCTGGTTTATATTACTAAAAATTAATGTGCACAAATATTTAAAGATAAATTATACCACATTAGACTACAAAATCCCTTCTCTCAAATAGTATTTAAAAAGTGGATTGGAATAAAAGATATTTCCTGTTTTTTTCTTGCTAAGTTATCCTCTGAACATTTCCGGTGGATGCAAAAGTTACTAGCGTTCACCACTGAGCTGAATTTAATACAGCTAATAATACTTACGGAGTATTACAATGAGGCTATTAATTTTATTAACTAAATTTAGTTTTTACTTTCACATCATCTAGGATGCTTTGTAGTTATATATTTTAGTTTCGATTTACCAAAAAGAATCTAGGAAAGATCTGGAAATATCTAGGCATAATAAATAAAAATACATGTAAAATATTTAAGATATAATGTCTATATGGACTACATCAAGTGGATTGAATTATTTTTTTTTTCTGTAATTATATAACATTTCTATTTGTAGGTATTATTTAAACTGAGCTAATTTAATACTAATAATACTTTTATTCTATATTATTTATTAACTAAATTTAATACTTTAACATAAAACTAATTTAATTATATATTTTAGTATATTACCAAAAAGAATCTTAGAAAGATCTAAATATCTGACAGATACATTCAGAAAATATGTATAGAATGCTCATTTATTCTATTTTATTAAATTTATTGTGTATTTTTGAATATTCCGCTATATTTATACGATAATATGAAAAACTAAGTAAAAAAAATTTGGACTTGTTCCCCAACCTAAATTTAAACTTTCTATATTTTTATATTAATCAAAATGTGTCCATAATTTTATGTATTAAAAGTCAGAAAATATCAGAACTCTATATAAGAAAGTTTTAGCTGTAATTTTTAGATATTCCGCTTAAAAAATAATATGAAAAACGTATCACTAAAAGAAAAATTTGGACTTGTTCCCAACTGTCACTTTATGTTTCTTTATTTTTATATTCCGTCAAAATGTGTCCATCATTAGCCTTCCTAAATTTACGAAAGTGGAAGGAAGATACAAATAAAGACTAATTTTAAGAATCTTAAAAAGCGAGGAAAATCGATTATGTATGCAGCAGCATTTTGAGTAATTTAGTTCAGTCGAACATTTTAAAGATATTAATTACCTTAAATGAAACCATTTGAGTGCCTGAAGTTATAATTCATAATTAAAGAAAATTCTGGAATTTTCTTTTCAGAACAGACTGCGGTACGGTTTATAATGACGTTTATATTAGTTTTTAGACCTGAAACTCTTAATTTCATTGCTTATGGACTTTTAATGTTTTCTGCAAGCTTGAAATCTAAATAATTAAAGAAAGTAAGGAATAGTATAATTTTTTTTAAAGATACCGATAATTATATTTGTAACCAATATCTTGTTAACGTTGAATTATTGCTGCATGGAATAACAAATGTTCTAGTTTAAGTAATGCAAATAAACCTTTTACAATTTCTACATATCGTAATATGAGTGATGTATACAAGGAATAAGGTTTACAGGTCAGTTTTGTTGTTTGTGAGCTACTAGTTTATATTTTAACTGATAGTAGGTTTTAAATTCTAATTCTGCATTTTGTAAAAGTCGGTATTTAGTAATAGAACCAAATTTAAGCTTGAGATGAAATCATAATTCATTTTATGAATCGATTTTCTTTTTTTGTAGATTAAAGTGAAAGTCTATGATTATCTCAGGTTTTACATCTGATTTTTTTAAACAAGGTTTCGATATTTTATATAAGTTATACACCATACTTCTATATTTATAACCCTTTCATTTATTTTTTGGTATTGTAATAGTTTTTAGTTCTAACATATTTAGTATAATGAAACTAACATATTTAGTAACATATTTAGTATAAATTGATTAGTATAATGAAACTAACATATTTAGTAACGTATTTAGTATAAATTTATTAGTATAATGAAACAATTTTTGTCCTAACTGTTCAATATAAGTCTTTAATAAAAAATAGCATAAGGATGATTATGTTTTTTTATAAACCATCTATGATTATTTGCTATATGGTACGTAATTTGTCAATTATGCTTGAAATGAATGCCTTCATATTGTGTTGGCATTTAAGTATATTGAACGAACATCGGTTTATTTGCATTAAAATATAAGATACAAATTGAAGTTAATAATTATATATAATTTTCATCCTTTTTTATAATGCACAATACATTCAATAAAGTATAATTTTAATACCCTGAAAATTAATTTTCAAACGTGATGTGATTATGATATACCTTGGTAAATAAAATTTGTTCATATTCCTAAACTAACTTTTGTTAGATATTAAATAAAATGAATTTCATTTTTTTTTAAAATTCATTTTTAAAAATTTTTTTATAAAAAAAACTGTTTAAATATTTCTTGAAAAAATTAAATTTATTATTGTAAAATTTATTATATTAAACTAAAATTTATTAATTGTATATTAAATATTTTTAATAAAAAAAATTAAGTTTTTAGAAATATATTAACATTTTTTTAGGTTTTATAGTTTTTGTGTGCGTTATTGTTTTACGAGAGAGGGAAGGGGTAGGGTAAAAAGAAAATGTACATTGGTAAATAAAATTTATTTATATTCCTAAACTAACTTTTGTTAGATATTGAATAAAATAAATTTCATTTAAAAAATTTTTATAAAAAAAACCTGTTTAAATATTTCTTGAAAAACTGAAATTTATTATTGTAAAATTTATTATAGTAAACTAAAATTTACTAATTGTATATTAAATATTTTTAATAAAAAATTAAGTTTTTAGAAAAATATTAACATTTTTTTAGGTTTTATAGTTTTTGTGTGCGTAATTGTTTTGCGAGAGAGGAAAGCGGTAGGGTAAGAAGAAAATATACCTTGGTAAATAAAATTTATTCATATTCCTAAATTAACTTTTGTTAAATATTGAATAAAATAAATTTCATTTAAAAAATTTATTAAAAAACTTTAAATATTTCTTGAAAAACTGAAATTTATTATTGTAAATTATATTATAGTAAACTAAAATTTACTAATTGTATATTAAATATTTTTAATGAATAAATTAAGATTTTAGAAATATATTAGCATTTTTTTAGGTTTTATAGTTTTTTTGTGCGTTATTGTTTTCCGAGAGATGGAAGGGGTAGGGTAAGAAGAAAATATACCTTGGTCAATGAAATTTATTCATATTTCTAAACTAACTTTTGTTAGATATTGAATAAAATAAATTTCATTTAGAAAAAATTATATAAAAAAACTGTTTAAATATTTCTTGAAAAACTGAAATTTATTATTGTTTTAATAATAAAAAATATAATAAAATTTTAATTTTTTTTTTTATTATTAGGTATGAAAGTTTGGGTATTGATTCCCCAGAAGATGAAGGGTAGGGAAAAGAGAAAATACCTGAAAATTTATTCACATTATAAATAAACTAATATGTTATAAAAAAAAATTTGCTTTTATTAAAAAAAACTAAATATCTTCCAAAATCCTCATGTATTTTGCCCCTTCCTTCCCCTTTTGGGCGATAGCTTGATGGTTTGCCAGTGTTTGAAGAGCTAGATTCGAAAGTGGAAGTTTGAGATTGATTGATCGGCCGATATCTGCTATTCTTGTATTGTTGAATGATAGTAAGGCTTGAATGATCTCAGAATATTAAATACACCAAATGGAGTCAATAGTTGTATGACGAGTTGCATTTGGGGAAGAATATAAGATACATAATGCTGTAATTATATAAAAGTTTCCCCCAGAAGCAAACAAATAGTCTTAATATTTATTCTAAAAGTTTTGGCAATCTTCTGTCTAAATAATTTTTTTTAATTCTTTCATCAAATTAGAAGTAAAATAAATAGAACAAATGAAAATGTTGTTGTATCATTTGAGAAATTTTTGTTATAAACCACCCTTATGTTAATATATATATATATATATATATATATATATATATATATATATATATATATATATATATTAAAATCCCTTATTTACTTATTTGAATATTAATTTAATAACTTGTTCATAAAGTACGTTGGGGGTTTTCGCGTTAATTGTGATTTTTCCGTCCAGACTTGCTATAGACTTAATTCAGCCTCTGTCTGTACTACTTTAGCCAATAGTTAGCGCGTTCTCTTTAAACATGGGTATTTTTTTATCACGTGATCAATTGTGTTTAGGGATTATTCGTAGTCTTTTTACCTGAGAAATCCCTACTTGAAAAGTGTGTGTGTGCAGGATCACATTGTCTGGGTGCACGAGGTTGTAAAAGTGTTTGCCTGTTGTATGGATTTCATGTATCTCACCAGAAATAAAATGTGTTGTGATTTTGAATGAGTCTCGCCCATATTACACACACACACACACACACACACACACATATATATATATATATATATATACATATATATATAAAATATATAATATATATAATATATATATATAAATATATATATATAATATATAAATATATATATATATATAAATACAAGCACGGGGGTAGTAGGTGTGCAGTGGTAATGCACGGGCAAAAAATTTCTTGGGTTGCTGATAAAATATATACTGGATATATGTATTGGTATGAGGCAGCCAACTATTATCTTGTACGCAGGAGTAGGGGCTGCCAAATACTACCAGTAGTTTTGCATCCCAAAGTAACATGATAATTTGGGAGAAGCAGACGAACAGGATTTCAGAGTTTCAATTTAGTTTATAGCAATCTCAAATAATCATTAGTCCAGAATTAGTGAGTGTAACTTTATTTGAGAAAGAATTTTTACTGTAATGTTCTAAAAATTTCTGATCTTTCGACTATGTATTGTATAGGCTAATTCACTTACGATCTTGAAATATTCCCTCGATACATGCTTGGTGACACTATTATAGCATAAAGCTATTATTAGGTTGGTGGAAATATTTCACTGCAAGAAATATGGAAGCAGTAAAATACTCTATATTAAAATCAAGAACTAATACAATTCTATTATTGTTAATTTTATACCTGTAGAACATTTTATTTATTTCTCCGAATTCATGTAATTTTTTGCATTTTTTAAAACCTTTACCTTGTAACTCTTTTTACTATCGTTTGAAAATCAGTTTTGTGACTGATCGTTTAATTGAAATTACTTTAAATTCAACTACAAATGTGCAACCCTAATTCACTCCAAACTTTTAGCTCCTCTTACAATGCTTAAATTTGTAGAAACTTAGCACCCTGATATCTCACATAGTACCTAATTTTTTATTTAAAAATATTTCCCCTATGCATTAAAATTCGATTTTAATCAAAAGTCGAAGTCTGCATTCTCCTTAGAATATTTAAAAAGAATAAAATAAATCTAAGGGAAGCAATGTTTATTCAATTACTTTTATTAGAAATATATTTGAAAAATAATAGATTGTATTTTCGTTTACGACAAAAAATATTAAAATTGTATAATTATTGGGATTTTTAAATTTAAATTTTTGATATAAAAGTTACTTATACATTTAATAAAATGACAAGGAAAGTTTTACTTTTGTTTAAGTTAAAATTTTTAATATATTTTAATTACAGTATAATTTAACATCCTATGATACATCAGTTCAATACTTCATATATTTTTTCAACTTTAAAAAAAAAAAAAACGCGAGATTTTAATTCTATGTGCTGCTATTCAATTCCTTTTATTAGAAATATATTTGAAAAATAATAGATTGTATTTTCGTTTACGACAAAAAATATTAAAATTGTATAATTATTGGGATTTTTAAATTTAAATTTTTGATATAAAAGTTACTTATACATTTAATAAAATGACAAGGAAAGTTTTACTTTTGTTTAAGTTAAAATTTTCAATTTATTTTAATTACAGTATAATTTAACATCCTTGGATACATCAGTTCAATACTTCATATAGTTTTTCAACTTTAAAAAAAAAAAACGTGAGATTTTAATTCTATGTGCTGCTATTCAATTCCTTTTATTAGAAATATATTTGAAAAAGAATAGATTGTATTTTCGTTTACGACTAAAAATATTAAAATTGTTTAATTATTGGGATTTTTAAATTTAAACTTTTGATATACAATTTATACATTTAATAAAATGACAAGGAAAGTTTTACTTTTGTTTAAGTTAAAATTTTAAATTTATTTTAATTACAGTATAATTTAACATCCTTGGATACATCAACTTAATACTTTATATATATTTTTTAACTTTTAAAAGAACGTGGGATTTTAATTCTAAGTGCTGCTATTCAATTCCTTTTGTTAGAATAAATTTGAAAAGTAGATTGTATTTTTCGTTTAAAAAAATTTTAAAAAAAAAATTGTTTAATTATGTATTTTTAAATTTAAAATTTTGATATAAAAAGTTACTTATACATTTAATAAAAATGACAAGTTTTATTTTTGTTTACTAAAAATTTTCAATTTATGTTAAAAATTACAGTAAAATTTAACATCCTTATACATAGTTTAACTTAAATATATTTTTTTCAACTTTAAAAAAAAAAAACGAGATTTTTTCTATGTGCTGCTATTCAATTTCCTTTATTAGAAATATATTTGAAAAAAAATAGATTGTATTTTCGTTTACGACAAAAAATATTAAAATTGTATAATTATTTATTTAATATTTAAATTTTGATATATTACTATACATTTAATAAAATGACAAGAATATTTTACTTTTGTTTAAGTTAAAATTTTCAATAATTTTAATTACAGTAAATTTAACATCCTTGGATATCAGTTCTTACTTCAATATTTTTTTAAAAAAAAAAACGAGATTTTAAAAGTGCTGTATTCAATACCTTTATAGAAATATATTGAAAAATATAATTGTATTTTCGTTTACGACAAAAAAATATTAAAATTGTATAATTATTGGTTTATTTATTTTTGATATAAAAGTTACTATACATTTAATAAAATGACAAAAATTTTACTTTGTATAGTTAAAATTTTCAATTATTAATTACAGTATAATTAACATCCTTGGATACATCATTCAATACTTCATATATTTTTCAACTTTAAAAAAAAAAAAAACAACGTGAGATTTATTCATGTGTTTAACCATTTATTAGAAATATATTTGAAAAGAATAATTGTATTTTTCGTTTACGACTAAAAATATTAAAATTGTTTAATTATTGGGATTTTTAAATTTAAACTTTTGATATACAATTTATACATTTAATAAAATGACAAGGAAAGTTTTACTTTTGTTTAAGTTAAAATTTTAAATTTATTTTAATTACAGTATAATTTAACATCCTTGGATACATCAACTTAATACTTTATATATATTTTTTAACTTTTAAAAGAACGTGGGATGTTAATTCTAAGTGCTGCTAAGAATAGCGTGATGAAAGTTTATTGTTATTGTAAACAAACTAAAAAGCTCAAGATATTTCTTTTGTCGTTTAACAGCTTTAGGTCAAAATGTACTCTTTAAACAGATATTTCGATTAGTATGCTTTAATCTATGGTATGCCCATTTAACGATAATTATGTTTCATTCCCTTGTTACTAACTATTTGTTAAAAGATAAAAAAGTGGCCTTTACTCCTCTGAGATATAGGTTAAATTGTTAACTGGTGTAGCCATTTTATTTTCTTCTATAAAAAAATGATTTGAAGATATTTCTAATACAATTGGCACACGATCAGAAAATAACAGAATGAAATATTTTGATATATTTTAAGTTGTATTTATATCATACAACTCAAAAATTAATTTTTTTAACTGTAAGAACATATTTATGTATTTACTCATATTTTATTTTTGAACTGATGAAAATTTCTCGAGATTTTCATTTTTATTACATTAATATTTAAATATGCATCTTGATTATAAATAAATGATTTTGTATGCAAGTGGAAGTACTGCATAATTTTTAATTATGTTCCAGATTTGTTTTATATTAATTATCTCTGCTTTTAGTATTTTAAAAATCTCTATGTAGCAATCGTGACTGACTTTAGAAGCTGTTTAATCTTATTGTAATGTCTAATAGTTTAATCTAATATAGTATAATATAGCTTATTAATTCTTTAACCGATGTGGCATTGCGGATATTTACTATTTCTTTAAGCATTATTTCGACTTTTAAATAACGTGTGAAATACAACAGCGTACCTTTTAAAGTCTGTTTTAACCATCTTAATAAAATATTTTAAGATTATAGAACTTATATTTAATTATTATTCAAAAAATTTAAATGTTCTTATCAATTTTTTTTTTCGTGTAATAAAATTTCTTTTTTGTTGAAATTTCTTTTTAGCATTATTAGAAATGTTACTGTTTTTATTTATAATCAAGTATAAAAATATATAAAGCTTACTTCAGTATACTATTGATACATTCAGTTGTTAGTTCCATAGCAGAAAAATAATTTTATAAAAAAAATTTTAAATATTTATTTCATTATAAAATTAACGATATCATTTACTTTGATTTCACAACATTTTTATACAGAATAAAAAAATTTTAAATGAAAAATAAGAAAAATTATATAATTTAATTTCTTTTTAAAATTCATATAAATTAGTTATAAACTATTACTTTTGATTTATTGAGTTCTGATATTCTTTTTGATTTTCTTTTAATGAGAAATTTCCGGATGAATAAATACTATATACAAGAGATAAAAAAAAAGAGAAAATCGATGACATCTGTGAACTTTATGTAATTTTTAAGAGAAAATATTTCACCTAAACAACAGTGCTTGTTTTCTTGGTTAATTTTTTGTTCATGCCATTTATACATTTACTTGAGGAAATTCATCGATTTTGTACATACAAAAAAAATTATTTTTCTGTTTAAATTTATATCTTTCAATCCTGAAAAAATATTCCTTTAGATCAAAGTATCTAGAAGATCTAATCCCGTAGTACAATTTCTATTGGTGAAACGAAGTTTAGCATATCATGTACACTGTCTTACATACATCATACTTCCCTTATATGTATCAATACTTCTTTCAAAATTCCTATGTGTGAGGAATTTTAAAGAAGAATAAGACTTTTTTTTAAAAATTTTTATAATAACACAGTTGATAGGATGTGCATACTAATGCCAAAAAAAAAAATTTTAATGTGATATCTAAAATTTAAAACATAAATCCTAAAAATAAAAAAGCTTTTTTGAGTATAAAGAACTTATAAAAATTATTTTCAAAATATTTGATAATATAATATTATATTTATACATTTTTATATTTTATATATAATTTTATGTAATATATTTTATGCATATATAATCTGCTTTTATAAAATGTATATATAAATAAGAATATATATATATATATATTATATATTAATATGTGTGTTTGTGTTGTATATGTTGTGTATAAATATAATAATTTACTATTAATAGAATATGTCGTATGTAATAAACTAATTAAATTTTATAATTATATGTATTTAAATATAAGAAATAGAAAATGTACCATAAACAAAATATAATTTTTTTTATTATTTTATTAAAAATTTTTACATTTCTATTTGGATGAAAATATAAAAGCACTAAGACTATAATCTGTAATAAAAATTTAATTAATTAAAAAAAATACTTTAAAGAAATAAAAATTGATATAATCTTTTATTTTCTTTATGATTATTTTACAAATTTATGTTTCTTAAATTTTAAATAAATACTTACAAAGTAAAAAAAAATGTTCTTGATGTATTCTGTTTTATATATTATCGTATGTCGACCTTTCTTATAGGCTAATTAATCTGTCAGCCCTAACATCGTTATGTGTACATGTTTAAATGCGACTTTACTAAACTATAAATATACTCTTAAATTTATAGAGATCTTTTAGCAGTTGTCCAAAGTTTTCTTCAATTTCTTAATCACAATAAGGGAACTGAATACAAGAAAATATTTATACAATGCATTTTCAGAAATTGTTTTTTACTGAAAAAAGGATAAATTCTGAAAATGAGCACAAAAATTCAACTCTGATATTATCGCAGAGGTTTTAAAATTGGAATTATCCCTTTTTAAAAAATAGTATACGTTACAGTCTAAAAATTATTAAAAGTACAGTGACATCACTTATCGACTCACAAGATCAGAAAAAATTGTATGAAGTCACGTCTTTTTAAAGATAAATTTTGAATCCCGTTAAAAACAACATTGAGGTATGTTTTATTTATATCAAATGTTACTGGCATAGAAATTTCTAAAATTAATTTGAAGCTATGAAAACTATAATACACTATCATTAAAAATATAAAAAGCTTTTACACATATTAAGTATTCATAATTGTGAATGTATGTGTTTTTATTATTTTTTTACGTATTAAAAATTTTTATATATATATATGTTTAATAATATATTTTAATATTTTTAAAATAAAATATATACACACATATATATGCTTATGTTTTAAATGTTTAAATTTATATAAATTTATATATAATATATTTTTTATATTTTTGTGTGTGTGTGTGATAAATAAATTTTTATTAATAAAGTATTACTTTTAAAATTGTCACACTAAACAACTATTAATATATTTTTTAATTAGTTTTATTCTCCTAGACAAGTAAAAATCATAATACAGAACATGTATAATTAGTGAAAGAAATTTTTGACCTAATTCTTTTGGACAATATATAATATAATACATTATAATCAATTTAGCTTTAAATACATTAAATAAACAAACACCGAATTCAAAATTTGATAAAAAGGGCTTTGTAAAGTTTTTCTAGGGTGTTATGAACCCTTGTACCAAATTTCATATATCTAGTTTGTACGTTTATGCTCAATTCTGTTTGCATGCATCCACAATATGCATTTTATGTATTAGACACTTACGATGGATGAAAACAAACGTGCACCGATTTTCGTTAATACGAAAATTATACAGTCAATTAATTAATAATGTTATTATATTCATTAGTACCAATGTTTTTTTTATGTTTTTAAAATACAGGTATTTTATCCATATTTGATTTTTAATCACGTTTGTGGCATTTCCATATTCTTTATTAAATAGAAATTGACTGGCTTAATTAATTAATGTTTACTCCACAATCATGTTCCAATTCTTAAAATTGTGTTTAAAACTTGCGAATTTATCGCTAAATTTATTTACATTCTCTGAGGTCTGTTAAAGAGATTTTACAACTCTTTTAACTGTTAAAATAAACTCTCAAATGATTTATTTAAGATAATTAGGGCATAACAAACAACCGAGAAAATCTTTCATACTTCAAGACTCTGTGTAAGTTTTATGATTAATTTACATCTTTACTTTGTATGAAATATACGAAATTATTTATGCAAGAGAAAAATGTCAACTATTTATTCAAACTAGTTTATTAAAGACGCTAACGATGTTTAATTCTATTGGTTTGAATCAAAAAGTGTTTTCTTTAATTGAATTTATTTTTTAAAAATTTCTTTAATATATGTTTGCTGCATTTTACAGATGAAAATATTTTAGTCATAATTAATTACTTATTCATTTTCCAAAAGACAAAATAGCTATTAATTATATGTTTTACTAATTATGTTTTTACTCCTTTTGTAAAATTCCTTATCCAAATTTCATATAGCGAATTGATTTTTGAAATTTTTGTAGAAGGGTGTGTGCTATTTTCTTTAAAATATATTTAAAAGTACAATATTTTTATATTTGATTTACCTATAGAAAATTTAATGTTAATTTAGTTTTAAACTCTTCCTAATAAATGAAAATCATCACGTTTATTTATTGTGTTACTTAGGGTAGATAACAAAAACCTACGAGTATTATGAAATACCAAATTCAAAGATTCTTCTTAATTCTTTATATAATATTACATATTCTTGAAACAACAAATAGTACGAAATTATATGCAAGAGAAAAATGTCAACTAGTTATATTAAGATGTTATGTCAACTAGTTATATTAAGACGTTAACTATGTTTAATTCAATTGGTTTGATTCATAAAGTATTTTCTTTAATTGAATTTATTTTTTAAACATTTCTTTGTATGTTTACTGCATTTTACAGATGAAAATATTTCAGTTATAATTAATTAATTATTCATTTTCCAAAAGACAAGTGGCTATTAATTATATGTTTTACTAATTATGTTTTTACTCCTTTTGTAAAATGCCTTATCCAAATTTCATATAGCAAATTGATTTTTGAAAAACTTTTGTAGAAGGGTGTGCTACTTTCTTTAAAATGTGTTTAAAACTTAATATTTTTATATTCGATTTACATATAGAAATGTAATGTTAATTTAATTTTAAACTCTTCCTAATAAATGAAAATCATCCCGTTTATTTATTGTGATACTTAGGGTAGATAACAAAAACCTACGTGTATTATAAAATACTAAACTCAAAGATTCTTCTTAATTCTTTATGTAATATTACATATTCTTGAAACAACAAATAGTACGAAATTATATGCAAGAGAAAAATGTCAACTAGTTATATTAAGACGTTATGTCAACTAGTTATATTAAGGCGTTAACTATGTTTAATTCTATTTGTTTGAATCAAAAATTATTTTCTTTCATTGAATTCATTTTTTAAACATTTCTTTAATATATGTTTACTGCATTTTACAGATGAAAATATTTGAGTTATAATTAATTAATTATTCATTTTCCAAAAGACAAGTAGCTATTAATTATATGTATTACTAATTATATTTTTACTTCTTTTGTAAAATGCCATATTCAAATTTCATGTAGCGAATTGATTTTTGAAAGACTTTTATAGAAGGGTGTGCTATTTTCTTAAAAATGTATTTAAAACTATAATATTTTTATATCTGATTTACCTATAGAAAATTTAATGTTAATTTGACTATTAAACTCTTCATAATAAATGAAAATCACATTTATTGTGTTACTTTGGGTAGATATAAAAAACCTACGTGTATTATGAAATACTAAAAGTTTCTTCTTAATTATTTGTATAATATTATATATTCTTGAAACAACAAATAGTACTCTAAATTCCCAAAATTATATGCAAGAAAAAAATGTCAACTAATTATATTTATGCGATAAGAAAAGAGCAAAACTAAAAGTGTATCTAAATTCTCTTTAATATTTTTATCAGCTTATTGAAAAATTTAATATCTATTTTGAATAATAAGGCATCTATTTTTTAAGTTATTGAAACGTCACTCATTTTTTATGCAATATCAATCTGTTATTTAGATATATAGTACATTTTATTGATGTATAATGCGAAT
>CM063508.1:164278318-164293318 GCA_032207245.1 Pardosa pseudoannulata | reverse complement strand
AATGGTATTTCTCTTTTTAATTGATATTGCTATATGGCACTTCATATCGTATTTCTTCTTCTTTTTTGACTTCACAGTTCGGATTGAGATTTCAGCCTGCCGCGCAATCTTTTTCTAGATGGTTCTGTCACTAATCTTCTTTTGTCCTTATGCATTGTAGATCATTCAAAACATCGCCTAACCATCTGCTTTTAGGGCTTTCTTTAAGTCTGTTGCGCATTAACTACCAGTATAACAACTTTGCCACTCGATTATTAAATTGTCACTCAATGTGGCCTTGCCAATATAACCGCTGTTCCTTGATAAGTTTTTTCTAAAATTTCTTTATATTTTGTGATTGCCACCATTTTCTGATTTCTTCATATTCTCCAATATCCTGATTGGCCCATATATTTTTCTCTGTTTTACGTTCAAATATTTTAAAATTATTAATACCTATTTGTGTCAAGGTTCAAGTTTCGCAGCCATATGTCACCACAGGCCGAATGATATGATATTTAGAACTTGGATTTATATGAAAGTAAAACTAAATTTGAACACGGAATATAGATTCAGCTCTCTGTGAAAGAGATTGTCAGCTTGTATCAAGCGGAAACATTATTACATAATATTGTTAATTCTTTACAGTTTAGAAAGTAAATTACGGAATACATATGGTATTCTATATATTTAAAGTATTTTAAATTGCTAAACTGTATTTTTCCAGACAAAAGAAAGTTCTAATATCTGATAATGCAATTTTCAAAATCGAAGTTCTTGAAGACTGCATTTCTAAAGTTAGTAAAACACAGTGTTTGCTAGCTTCTCTAAGCAACTGTACCGGTTTCCCATTGTAAGCTACTAAAAGAAACCTGGACAGAAATAAAAAAAGTTATTTTGAAATTTTGCGTTTATTTATAATGCGTTTGTCTATGGATATATTTATACTACATATAAGATCAATTTTAAGAAAGCTGTATATATATATATATATATATATATATATATATATATATATATATATATATATATATATATATATATAAATTAAAGTTACATAAAAATCTGAAGTGTCGTTAGTAATAAATTAAAAATATAAGAACCAATTTTTCATCTCAATTCTCTAATGAAAAAAAAAAAAACTAACTCTAATGGAAAAAAATGACACTCATTTTGGTAATCAAGTTTTTGAATGTTGGAGAAGTAAATAATATCTGCCATTCAAATGCATTTGTACAATTGTTCATCAATCAACCAGTTTTTGTACCTGCTCTTTTATAAATTTCATACTGAAAAAAAAAAACATTTTACATGGATAAGTAGAGTTGCATCACTTTTAGACTAACTTGGTCCAAAATTAGATATTTTTCATTACACGCTTGACAACAGGCCTGAAGTTTTTGTAGAAAGCGATTTTAAAGGTAAATTAAGATGAAAATCAATAGTTCCAACTCCCTAGCAGCAGTGGAGCAATTTTAGGTTAGCCAATCTGAGCGTGACATTATCGAAAATTTCCTCGCAAGCTATCAAGTAGCTCGCGATCGACGGTTTGGCGATCGTTGTTATAACACAATTTAAATTTGAAATCAGATCTATGAATCATTTCAAACCCTTCCTGAAGGTACTAACAGCTATATCGTTTGTTACTAAACCGTAAAGCAAATCTGTTAAGCTTTCATTAAGTGTGATACCGTCTTTCTAGAACATTGATTGCTTTTATTATCAGTTTTTTTCCCCGCCTAGTTCATTGCAGCAACTTTGTGATAATGATCGAGGAATGCTGAAGTGTACTTAAGATTTCCTTAATCTTGCTTACTCGTCTCAAGTCAGAAAAAGTAGATAATCTTAATTGATGAAAGAAGATTGAAAACAAATTTGCTTCTCGACAGGCTTCTCATTTCGCGAAAGTAACGGCCATGAGACGATAACATGCAAGAGAGAGATGGTTTGCGAAATTTTTGCAGATACAGCTGTGCTAATACTCTGTCACGGGTGATCGAGCAAAGGGCAAAGAATAGTTCTTATATTTTGGCTGGTTATCTTTGTAATTTAATAATTGTGTTACATTAAGAGATAAAATGTATCAAATTTAAAATTTTAACTATTTGAGCTCAATATTTAGAAGCTATTTCTGGTAGATAAGGTTGTATCCTTGTGCATTCTATATTTAATGGAAGTTTTGCGGATCCACGCTTTTCCCATTTATTCGAAGAAGAGTGAGTAAGAGGTATTGTGCTACTAATACTTTGTCTTTTTAATTTTAAAAATTGAATTTTGATAATGTTTTTCTGATGCTATTTTTTCTTTGTAACAGCTATTTATATAAATTCTTTACAATTGCCTTTAATTTTTGCACTTTAGAAGTCTAACTTTGTATACTTTTGAGAAGCCCTCAAATATTTTTTTGCTCGAATATTGCTTTTGAGGAATTAGTGTTTTTAGAAATATGTTACTTGGATTATAATTATTTAATCCATAGTTTTTTCTTATTAATTATTCTTATGATATATTATGATATATTAGTTAGGAAATGTTCAACTGTAATTATTCTTATCATATGCCTATATGAGTGTTTTAAAACTTATTTTTCTGCTGTTATAAACATGATCATTATATATACAAAAGATCATTGTTAATGTATTTCTATATATTTATGTAATGAATACATAGCTAAATAATGGTTATGATGCACGAATTAGTTTATGAATTTTGCTACAATTCTCTTTGTTTTGGGGTAAGTAATATATTTAAACCTTATAATATTTATTTATTAATACAAGTCTTACATCCCAAAGAAAATATTTATTTTCAAAACTTTAATGTTATTTCTAACACTTTCATCTACTTTTTCATTTAAAAGAATGCTTAGACTTACTGCTCATTATTTTATATCAGCTGCATACTATTATAATTTACCTATTTTAACTAACCGGTAGGGTTCTTTGTTATTTTTAAATTGATGATATTATTAATACTTTATGATAATTTTTTTTTTGCGAGAGTGTCCAAAAACAAATTTTACGAAAACAAGTACTGATTAATTTTTATTTTGTTATATATCAGATATATTTCAAGAGAAGAAAAAACTAAATAACTTTCAAGTATCAATTTCTTTTAGCTATTTTGATTTAATATGAATTTTAAACTCCATTTTATCTCTTTTTCAGCAGTAGTTTTAGATTTAAACCACACCTTTTATTTTTAAGTTATTTTTAAGTGTTAATTTGTAATATTTTATATAACGGTGTTTTGATTACAAAATGTGACGTATGTTGTTTTCCTTGTCATACAGAAATAATTATACTGTTTTATTTCCTTAACATATTCTTAATATACTGTTCCCTTACAGAAAAAAATATTTATAACAGTCGAAACTCATTATTATTAAAATGGTTTTTTTTTTATTAAATCGTACATCTTGGAACGCATTTAGTTTAAATGAGATCGACAAACGTGACGAGCAGTATGTTTTCGTGAAAGAAGGATACTCGACGTCATCTTACCAGGCAGTATTAGAGTTCAAGAATAAATAATTTTCTAATACTGTCAGGTAAAGATGTCTACGATGTCCTCAAGCGGCACAACGCATCAAGTGTCAAGTTGTATGGTAAGAGGATTTTATCTTTTTTATTTGTCTTTTTTATTGAATTTAACGGGACATGGTACTCCACATATGGTTAAAATATCGATTTATTTTACTTACTATTAACTAATATTTACTTATTCTTATATTTTTAATAACATACGTTATTCATCGAAAATTCAATGCAAGCATTCATAATCTATCTGTATATGAGGGCACGGAAATTTACGCTTTTGCTGTTTAAATATCTGTATATAGGAAGTAAATTGAAATATGTCCATTTTAAATGAGATTTTTGCATATTTCCCTGTAACGTGTTCTTTTCTGTAATGTGATGCTTTATCTTCTTTTTTTAAAATTAAATATTTAGCGAATTGGGTAAAAATATGGACCAGCATGTTTCCGAGGTAAAGACTTTTATTTACGTAAAACTTCTTATATCTACCATTTTCGTATATTTACGGGAGCTATGTCTTCTCTGTTACCTTAAATATATTTATAAAGCTTTTTAATAATAACGGTC
Source organism: Pardosa pseudoannulata (assembly GCA_032207245.1). Taxonomy (NCBI): domain Eukaryota; kingdom Metazoa; phylum Arthropoda; class Arachnida; order Araneae; family Lycosidae; genus Pardosa; species Pardosa pseudoannulata. Next base: position 164,289,233 of record CM063508.1, on the reverse strand, counting down.
CAACTCAAATAAATCTGTAAAATATATTGTACTGTCTTGAAAAATTTAAATTTGCGATAATTCCCTTTATCTTAGCCCTTTATCAACGTAAACAGTTATAAAAAAGTTTGTGCAGATTAATATACAGCTGAATATGTTCAATTTTCATTAGTTCACTATATAATCATTATATATTGAATAGCGTACAGCCTGTCATGTGACGGTATCAGTGAAATTTTGTAATTTTTCATAATTATAAAGTACCCTATGAGGGAGGTAAAAAAAATGGTTTGTTTTTGGCTGATAATTATCTTGCAACAAAAAATAATCGATGATTAAATTTAAAATTATCACATATGTACCTAATCTATTATTTAAATCAAACATAAAAGAAAATTATTTGCGTAATATCTAAGATCAGCGATAAAACGTATGAAAATAATGCAGACGATGTTTAAATAATTTAAAATAAGAAATAATTAAATGAGATGGAATGACGCCATAATGCTAGAAACAATTGTTATTTTTACCTATTTATTTTGGAATAAATTTTATCTCCTGCTCTAAACCGGGGAAAATAGGTCTCAAAATAAAGGCATTAACCACTTGAAAAGGGGGGAAGGAGTGGATTTCGAACGGTTTAAAGACAACAGTTTTTTTGCTGTGATATGAAGCATATTTATACCAACTGATTTTAGAATCGGATCGATAGATAAGGGGAAGATAAACTTGACTCGCTTTGAATTTTGCTAAACCTAACTCATCAAGAATCCAGTATGGATGCCTCTATCCATTCCAGGTCCAACCGCTTCATAAATTTCACGACAGACGGACAGATAATTTAGGTTATTATTATATAGGGGATTACATTGTAGAAAACAAAGTAAGACTAGATCTTAAATTAGAAAACCATTTTTTGCTGTTTTAACTATCGAACTGAAATATTAGCAACAGAATTGTTAAAGTCTAAAAGCATCTCGTAGACAACTTGGAAAAAACTCAATAGCAATTTGGAAACTAGAAACATACCTTCAGATAATTGGAACAGGAAAAAAAATTTTTTTTTTTTTTTTGTAAAACACTTTGAAGAATTTTATCAAAAATCTACATCCTGAGCGAAAATTGTTAAATTTTTTAGCTCTAATCAATCTAAAACAAGAAACAAGATAAAACAACCACATTTCAAATGAGGCACAATTAACCAGTGAGGACATGCGACGGTCCTCTGAGGCCCGAGAGTTATAAAAACATTCCATACAAAATCATCCAATAGAAATAAAGTTCACAAATTTTCAATAGCTGTCTTATAGGTCTTCTAGACCCCAATAATATGCATTTCCGCAATTTTCTCTGAATATTTTTCTCAGAAAGAGATACTTTTAATCTATTCGGGTTCCACACACCCAGTGCACGTCCATACACTTTTGCATTTTTATTTAGTGTTTGTAGTCAGAGGAGAGATGCTGTCAAAAATACATCGTTATTTGATTAAATTGATGAAATATAAAGATGAAATATGAATATGTGATTTAAGTTTTTAATTTGTGTGTGCCTTATGTTTGTACTTTCGGAATTGCTAATAGGAAGGGTCTACAGTCCAAAAATATTTTTAAAAATTAATATTTCAAATAATGCTAAATATATTTTAAACTTTTAATGAAGTATATTTGGCAATAGAAATTTTCTGTTCATCATCAAAAGCAATTTTGTTAGTATTTGGCTGAGAAAAAGTTGGCCTTTGAGGCCAAGCGTGCGTTCTCGTGTAACGCGCGTCCTCGCAAGTTAACAAAACTGCTACTACGCTCCCTTTTACAGGAATAGCCGCACAAAATGCTTTGTGTTACAAGTTTCTGCAGTATAGATTGGAGTTCGAACTTCGACAAATGCGCCGAATGATAGCCGAATAGCTTAAGTTCTACCATTAACGAAAAAGGTCCACGTCTCATAAGTAAAACCATTTACCACAATACTCACGATCAAAACACTAATCTTGCCGGGGTAACTCATCAGGGAAAGGCTGATATCCTAACCGGAACGTTGCAGGACAGAGGTTTGAACAGGCCAAAGATTCGCCTTGTTCGTTAAGGGTGTTTGTGACCAGGGCCGTAGCAAGAAAAATGATATTCGGAGAAGGACATTGTTTTTTGTGAATGATACTTCAATAAAACTACAGGTTTTCTTATTATGTACACTTCTAATGAGTGTCATAATACAGTGCGATTTTAAAATATCAAAATAATTAAAAAATAATATAATGAACAAATTTATAGCTTTGAATGATTAATGTAGTAAGCAATGAATTAATACTAAAGTTAACATTGAAAATATACAAACTATGCATGTATTATAAATTCTAATTATTAAAACAGAAGTATAACCAAAGAAAAATAATAATTTTGAAAGAAAATGAAAATGTTCAGATTTTTACCTGTATATAATAAAATAGGTTTTTTTTTAAATTTTCGCCAAACATTTTCCCCAATTTCTCCTTGTGATGGCCGAGCGATTAGTTAGGGTGTTGGCTTTCGGTATCCGGAGTTCGTGGGTTCGAATCCCACTGTTAGCATGGATGTTCGAAGCCGTTCGGAATCGGTTTCAAGCTGTAGGTCCTGGTCTCATTAGCCCTCGTGTTGCAAAGAGTAGACCTTAGCACTCCAAACCAAACCATCAATATTGTGATTAGTTGCCAAAGTGCTACTCAATCTGCTCTTACGTGTTGAATACAATTTGCACCTACTGTTTAACTTAATGTCACTGATATAAGTACACTGTTGTTCATGCTCAGCTTAGTAGATGACACACCCGCACACATGGTTTTCTCTCTAGTCTTTGAGAATTTCCGAGAGGGACCGGTCTCCTAAATCCCCCCTTGCCTCCCCTTCTTGCCTTTTAATTTTCCAAATGATATCTGAAGGTGGCAAAACAAACCTGGGGTGTCTTCTGCTTCTAAATGACGAGGAACAACTTAAAGTTGTTCTTTCACCCTAGCGGTGTTCATCAAACGAAAGGCGCACCCTCTTCGCTCAATTCAAGTAGCCTATGGCGCACGTGCTTGACTCGTCCAAGTAGCATTAGCAACAACAACACCAATCTTCTATATACTATTCCAAGGATTACAAAACATTTTCAACGCAAAGTCAGAGAGTAAAAAAGATGGGTTCGATGTCCAGATTGCAAGGGAATGAATAGGTATTTTATAATAGATACTCATACTCATAAAAATAAAATAAAACCTAAAAAATATATTTTTTTACTAGAAATTGCTTTATAGAAATAACCTTATAGAAAACTTGTCTAAAAATTTAACATTCATTTCTTAAATTACAAAATAAATAAATAAATAAAATAAACCTTAGCATTTTTGATATGTGGAATTAAAAAAAGACAAAGACGAGAAGGCATTTAATGTTTTGATCTTCCGAGAAAAGTTCCTATAAATAAAATCATATACTAAAATTACTTATAAAATTCTGACTATGTAAATTTCAGATTTTGATTTGATTTCTGGAGAAAGGGTTAAAAAGATAGTTTCCTGGTACGAAATTTAGTTCAAATCTGTACGTGGAATGTAAAGGGCACTATGTCACAAACTGGCAAATTCACTGGAGAGCTTAATAAAGATTTTATACAGACTTCTTTGAGTTGAGTCGTTTTTAGTTAAAAGCTTCATAAACGTCTTAGGGTAATAGAGAAGACATAGTGACATTACAAACATTTTAACATTATAGAGACATGGTACCTGTAAACATAAGAAAAAGCAGAAATAAGAAGTTTTTTGTCCAAACCTCAAAATCTTGTCGGTTTATAGTGCCTTTTCCAGTTTGCTAAATTTCTCAGTTTTAAGAGAGGGAGGTAATGATTTTATCACAAAGAACAAAGTAGAACCAATTATGCACAAACATACAAAAAACTAACGTTTTTTAAGTAATGGACTTACTGCCCATTACATCTAATGTACATGACTGCATTAACTTTAGTTTATTTACTGTATTTAAGGCCTGTTAATAATGAATGAAAGAAACTCATTTTCACATCCTTTATTTATCCATTTAATTTCCTTATATTTTTCTGTCCAAGATGTTTGTTTATATTATGGGGCTTAGGCTGGATTGATCGAGTCATAAACGTGTCCGTTTGATTTAAATCAAAGTCATTCAATTTGCCGTCTCAAGAATCTTTTATCTTTACCGGTACTCAGACACATTTCTTCAACCAGACTGGCATCACATGTTCCAATGAAAGGAAGTCGCCTATAATGCTGTAATTCAATCGAGTCCGCTCTCACACCAAGAGTTCTATTCATCCAGAAGTATTGGGCGCCATTTTTTCGCAACACATAACAAGGTCTCACTGTTTTCTTCCGAGCTAAGTCAAGATGAATGGGGTTGAGGAAGACGAAAAAAAGAAAAAAAATTGATCTTGGAGGTTCTTCAACACGTCAATCTGAAGAAGGTTTCTGACTCCATACATTCTTCGTTGAATTGAAGGATACGGGTTAAGTGAACTTAAAGAAGTTTTAGTTTAATGTGCTTCCATTTTTTTTACATTTAACAGTTATCTCTCTGTGGATATCCAGGTTTAGGTCATTGAAGGGGTCTCATACCTTCCGAAGAATGCATGTTGAATATGTGTCTGTTTAAGCCCGTCGTAAGTTTTTAAATACTTAATAAAATTATAAGGAATTTTATAAGACATTTAAGACTTATTTCAACTCTTATAAATTAATGGGCTTCCATTTTTTTACATTTAACAGTTATGTCTGTGGATATCCAGGTTTAGGTCATTTAAAGGGTCTCATATTTTCCAAAGAATGCATGTTGAATGTGTGTCTATTTAAGCTCGTCGTAAGTTTTTAAATACTTAATAAAATTATAAGGAATTTTATAAGACATTTAACACCTATTCCAACTCTTATAAATTAATGGGCTTCCATTTTTTTACATTTAACAGTTATGTCTGTGGATATCCAGGTTTAGGTCATTGAAGGGGTCTCATACCTTCCAAAAAATTCATGTTGAATATGTGTCTGTTTAAGCCCATCGTAAGTTTTTAAATACTTAATAAAATTATAAGGAATTTTATAAGACATTTAACACCTATTCCAACTCTTATAAATTAATGGGCTTCCATTTTTTTACATTTAACAGTTATGTCTGTGGATATCCAGGTTTAGGTCATTGAAGGGGTCTCATACCTTCCAAAAAATTCATGTTGAATATGTGTCTGTTTAAGCCCATCGTAAGTTTTTAAATACTTAATAAAATTATAAGGAATTTTATAAGACATTTAACACCTATTCCAACTCTTATAAATTAATGGGCTTCCATTTTTTTACATTTAACAGTTATGTCTGTGGATATCCAGGTTTAGGTCATTGAAGGGGTCTCATAACTTCCAAAGAATGCATGTTGAATGTATGTCTATTTAAGCTCGTCGTAAGTTTTTAAATACTTAATAAAATTATAAGGAATTTTATAAGATATTTAAGACCTATCCCAACTCTTATAAATTTGTGAAACTGTCCCTGTTACTTGAATACTGTAAAAATGTAGAACAAATACTGTATAAGAATGTATATTTATATATTTCACGATTCAAATACGTTCTACAAAATAGATTTAGTATTTAAAATAGTGTGTTTAGCTTTAGTTCTTGCAGAATAAATTAATAAAATAGAAGTAATTAATTATTAAGTTCTATTGAAGACTAATTAATTATAATTTACTTTCACTTCTACTTTTCTTCAAATTTTCGTAAACTTTTTTTAACTTTTTATATCGAAAATATTTCTATATTATTAATTCACTCTATGGAAGAATCTCTTATATATAGTTCAATATAATTCTGTATAATTCATTCTTGTATAGTTTCCAGATCATCTTGTTTTGAGTTGTGGTAAATACAAATATAAATTATCTTATAGCTACAAATTTGCAGGATAATTATGAACATTCTGTGTTACATTACGGTACGTAATGTGAACTAGAATGCTCATAATTATCCTGTAAATTTTTCATCATAATTAGATCAACCACCTTATTTGATAATTTTATAAGAGTTGAAACAAATCTTAAGTATCTCACAAATTTCTTTCTTCTTCTTTTTTTTTTTTGGATAGTGTCATATTTTCATGTCTGGTTTCGAGGCTGAAAAAATAGGATTAAAACAAAAGGGAAAAGAATTTACATCATACACAACGTGAAATATCGTCTAAAATAGTAAAACGACTGTTTTTCTGCTGGTGGTTTTCACTCTTTTAAGGCTTTCTCGGAAGAATTCCCAGATTAAATGAATTTTTGAAGGATTAGATTTTTTCATAATTTATTTTATGATTAAATTCTATGGAACCCTTCATAATAATTAGCAATACATACTATTACAACGTATAATGTTTTCGTGTAGTGAATTCTTGCCAATTTCGCAGTAAAAATTTACTTAAGGCACTTAAACCCTTTTAATGTTTTAATTTAAGCAGTTTTTTTTTAATTTTGTTCAAAAAATTAATAAAACCTTATTCAAATGGTTGCTCTAAATTCTATTAGAAGAGATTTTGATCAGCAGATAAATTATGGACGGTTTTCTTAGATTTAGAAAAGGCAATTTAGTGTTACATTCTGCTTAACGCAAAAGAAGCAACAATCACGATACCTCTATTAAAAATGTAACACGCCTCGATAATTCCGTGGTGTCATATTTTGATGTCTGGTTTCGAGGCTGAAAAAATTTCGATAAAAACTGAGGGAAAAGAAATCACATCATACACAATGTGAAGTATCGTCTAAAATAGAAAAACGACTGTTTGTCTGCTGGTACTTTTCACTCTTTTAAGACTTTCTCGGAAGAATTCCCAGATTAAATGAATTTTTGGAGGATTAGATTTTCCCATGATTTATTTTATGATTAAATTCTATGGAATCCTTCATAATAATTAGGAATACAAACTACTACAAGGTATAATGTTTTCGTGTAGTGAATTGTTGTTAATTTTGCGGTAAAATTTAAATTAAGGTACTTGAATTGTTTTAATGTTTTTATTTAGTCATTTTTTAAATTCAGTTAAAAAAATTAAAAAAAGATTATTTATATTGCAGCTATAAATTCTACCAGAAGAGTTTTTGAACCGCAGATAAATTAAATACGGATTTCTTTTAGTGTTACATTCTGCTTAACGTAAAAGAAGCAACAATCACGATGCCTCTATTAGTATAAAAATGTAACACGCCTCGATAATTCCGCTGTTTTCTTTTTCGTTTTTTTTTGGTGGTGTCATATTTTGATGTCTGGTTTCGAGGCTGAAAAAATAGGATTAAAACAAAAGGAAAAAGAATTTACATCATACACAACGTGAAATATCGTCTAAAATAGAAAAACGACTGTTTTTCTGCTGGTGGTTTCACTCTTTTAAGGCTTTCTCGGAAGAATTCCCAGATTAAAGGAATTTTTGAAGGATTAGATTTTTCCATGATTTATTTTATGATTAAATTCTATGGAACCCTTCATAATAATTAGCAATACATACTATTACAACGTATAATGTTTTCATGTAGTGAATTCTTGCCAATTTCGCCGTAAAAATTTAATTAAGGTACTTGAACCCTTTTAATGTTTTTATTTAGACCTTTTTTTAAATTCTGTCCAAAAAATTAAGAAAAGCTTATTCATATTGTAGCTATAAATTCTACCAGAAGAGTATTTGAACCGCAGATAAATTAAATACGGTTTTCATATATTTAGTGAAGGCAATTTAGTGTTACATTCTGCTTAACGCAAAAGAAGCAACAATCACGATGCCTCTATTAGTATAAAAATGTAACACGCCTCGATAATTCCGCTGTTTTCTTTTTCGTTTTTTTTTGGTGGTGTCATATTTTGATGTCTGGTTTCGAGGCTGAAAAAATAGGATTAAAACAAAAGGAAAAAGAATTTACATCATACACAACGTGAAATATCGTCTAAAATAGAAAAACGACTGTTTTTCTGCTGGTGGTTTTCTCTCTTTTAAGGCTTTCCCGGAAGAATTCCCAGATTAAATGAATGCTTGAAGGATTAGATTTTCCCATGATTTATTTTATGATTAAATTCTATGGAATCCTTCATAATAATTAGCAATACAAACTATTACAAGTATAATGTTTTCGTGTAGTGAATTCTTGCCAATTTCGCCGTAAAAATTTAATTAAGGTACTTGAACCCTTTTAATGTTTTTATTTAGACCTTTTTTTAAATTCTGTCCAAAAAATTAAGAAAAGCTTATTCATATTGTAGCTATAAATTCTACCAGAAGAGTATTTGAACCGCAGATAAATTAAATACGGCTTTCTTTTAGTGTTACATTCTGCTTAACGCAAAAGAAGCAACAATCACGATGCCTCTATTAGTATAAAAAAAATGTAACACGCCTCGATAATTCCGCTGTTTTCTTTTTTGTTTTTTTGGATGGTGTCATATTTTGATGTTTGGTTTCGAGGCTGAAAAAATTTCGATAAAAACTGAGGAAAAAGAAATCACATCATACACAATGTGAAGTATCGTCTAAAATAGAAAAACGACTGTTTTTCTGCTTAAGGCTTTCTCGGAAGAATTCCCAGATTAAATGAATTTTTGAAGGATTAGATTTTCTCATGATTTATTTTATGATTTAATTCTATGGAATCCTTCATAATAATTAGCAATACAAACTATTACAAGTATAATGTTTTCGTGTAGTGAATTCTTGTTAATTTCGTTGTAAAATTTTAATCAAGGTACTTAAACCGTTTTAATGTTTTTATTTAGTCTTTTTTAAATTCTATTAAAAAAATTAAGAAAAGATTATTCATACTGTAGCTATAAACTCCACCAGAAGAGTATTTGAACCGCAGATAAATTAAATACGGTTTTCTTTTAGTGTTACATTCTGCTTAACGCAAAAGAAGCAACAATCACGATGCCTCTATTAGTATAAAAATGTAACACGCCTCGATAATTCCGCTGTTTTCTTTTTCTTTTTTTTTTGGATGGTGTCATATTTTGATGTCTGGTTTCGAGGCTGAAAAAATTTCGATAAAAACTGAGGGAAAAGAAATCACATCATACACGATGTGAAGTATCGTCTAAAATAGAAAAACGACTGGTTTTTTTTTCTGTTGGAGTATTTCACGGTATTAAGCCTCTCTCTGAGGAATTCCCAGGATATATGAATCTCTGAAGAATGAGGCTTTCCCATGATTCAACTTGAGATGTTTGTAGCTGTTGTTGGAGGGGAAGAGGTTAATTTTAGTCGTATTTGTCTTGAGTTGATTTTTTTTCCTATCCACTTCTCTTATGATAAGGGTTGTTCAACTCCGCATCGCCTTTTCCGAAACTTTTTTTTCTCTCTTAATATTTCGTGGTGTGAAACTATTTAGATAATTTTTCTTCTCATTAGTAGAGACCTCCTTCAATATTTAGAGCATTTTACCATGTTTGTTTTATTACACTTTCCAAAATATGAGGCTTTTTTTAATGCTATCTTTCGGTCAAATGCCTTGAATTCGTAATTGCTGTGAAATTTGAATGTCAAAATAGAGTATTTTATCTTATTTTCATATTAGTTTTCATGTGCTTCTAATTGTGTAAAAATTTTTTTAGTTGTTGAAGGTCATCATTATATCATTTTTTACGGCAAAAACATTTATTTGTTCGTATTTCTGTAAAGTTAAGAATAAAATTAAAAAAAAAAATATTATTTATTAGTTGTAGGATATTTCGAAATCATTTAGAGTTGCGGTCTGCAAACTTTAGAACTTTAAAAACTACTACATATGTAATTTTTATTTGGTGGATCACCAATCGTATGAATTTGAAAAAGCAGTAAATATATTTAGAAAATAATAATTGGAAACTTTTATTTTATTAACACAAAATGTACACATTAGAAATAAAAAAGTTATATCGTAAGACTTTTCTTATGCATTGTACATTTTTAACCCACTAAGCGGTTCGCACGTACAATTCCGCCAAACCGATGATGTCTTCAAAGCGGTTGTCAAGTACAATTTTTGATCTCCAAAAACGTTCCGAAAATGAATGTAATGTACATTTCTGTCAGTGTTTGAGTTAGGAGGGTCAGGCCGATTGCTTAGAAACTGCATCCCTCTTTGACTGACATTTATTGAGGAATGCACCCCTACACCCTGAGGCACAAAGACGCTGATAGCTTTTCATGGTTTTGTAAATCTCTATTTCGAAGTATTTCGTTTGCGGTAACAGATGTTTCTCTAATTGCACCACTTAAATATCTTGGATAACTTTCGTAAAAAATATAAATAATTTTCTTAAAGAATATTTTTATTTGCACTTTTAGAATCCATTATTTCTTATGGGATGATCTTCGAGACTTAACGAGCGTTATGTGTATTAAAAATTAACAATCTATAATATCTATTTATATATCTATTTATAACCGGAAGTAAAGGGACAGTAATGAGGGTGGGTTTCCCGTATTCCATTCTAGTCGACAAAGAGTGAAGTAAAAAGTCATAGAACGCTTTGATCATTGACACAATAAACCTTTAGCGTATTTTTTGGAGACTTTTTTGATCGGTGTGTTCCACTTGGAGGGTTAATGTGATATATGTGATATATGTTCTAGCTTATCGACCATCCGTATGAGGATTTTTGGCTCCAGTGACGTCACTGTGAGAGGAAGACCCCTATAAAGCCAGGAGCGATATTGAGTTTTAATTGCTATGATAGATAAAAATATTTTTTTCCTTAAAAATATGTTATTGAAGATTGAACAATTTTGCAATTCTGTCACTTTTCTCACCTTTAGTCACTTTTTTTACAATTGATCACTTTTAGTCACTTTTTTAAGTAAACAGTCACTTTTAGTCACTTTTTTCATGGTGTATCACAGCAAAAGTCTGTTGTTGAAAAAAGAGAATCTGAATTAATAACAAAATATTTTAATAAA
>CM063508.1:164253318-164263318 GCA_032207245.1 Pardosa pseudoannulata | reverse complement strand
CCCTATTACTTCAAAGGCGTTTCTAAAGATTTTTACTAAAATCGGTCCATCTCAGACAAATCTGTAAAAAAAAAAAAATTAATTATGCTCTGCTATAAAATAATTTCTGTGGATTAATTAAGGGCTTTCTTACTAAATTCATATACTCATGGCTTTGAATGTGGTAGGGTTTTCAAAACAGCCTATGGAGAAAAAAAATAACTTATCGATCCTTGAGTTTAAAACGGCGCTTTTTGTTAACGTAAACGATAAATACTGTTCTTTCAATCCTTATCTTATGGTGTTTACAGTGGTTTATTATTAGAAAGACAAGGTTCTATTATTTCATACCCATTATAAAGATATTTGAGACAAATACTTAACCATATACTAAAACCAAAGTCTGCGGTTTTGAAAAAAATTAAGATTACGTTCAACAGGGAAATCCTGTTAGAACTCCTTATTAATACGATATTCTCTGATACAGTAATTATAATCTTTGTTCCTACTACAATGCTAACAAAATGTGCGGAAGAAGATCATATTTGTGCTGAACATCAAAGAAACATTAGCCGGGAGGGAGTTAAAAATATAATCGAAGGAATTTCCTGAAAAGAGGATTCTGGTACATAAAGATTTTTTGTACGTTTGAAAAGCTGTCTTTTGTAGAGTAATTATAATTCTGCAATCATTATGAGAAAAAGATTGTGCTTAATACATAAGTCGTCACTCAAGAGCTTTTGACACTGTAGAAATTTTGGTGGATTATTTTATAATTCTGTTTTAAATGATGTTTGGTTGGTTAAAAGCGAATACGATATATGTTTTTGCTACACAAGTATTAATATGATTATTTTAAATAATATGTTTCATCATTACATTAAAAAAAGAAATATGGTTACACGTGCTTTATTTAATGATCCCTTTCATCAACTGGTGCGGAAGTATTTTATATACCATAAAATATTCTGAAAGAAGCCTTTACGTTGAAGCTCAAAGATTAACTTTTAGAAGAAATGTGGAAATAGGCCTGAGTATATGTAATCGCTAGACGCTTGTTTTATGTTGTTGCATCTTTTCTATTTCAACTAATTATACTAAATTCTAAATTTTTTAACTCAGTGTAGGGAGGTAAAATTCGCATATATTCTCTCATCTGCCATTTGAGGCAATTTTTACAATGGTACAGAAGAATATCACACATTAAAGACGCACATACCTACTGCCCGTTACCATATTGCTTTTGATTGTTTTTCTTTCATATTGATGGGAGGTAAGTTCATCTAGCAAGTTTTTACACTGCAACACGAGATGACTAGTTAGGTAAAATACAGAAATTATGTAGAGACTTTACTCGTTAGTACTACGCTAGTCTAACGATATATATTTCCTATTTATTTATTAAGTTCGTCCAGCAAGATTTTACATTGAACACGAGATAATTACTTGGGTGAAGTATAGAAATTATGTAGAGACTTTAATCATTAGTACTACCCTAGTCTAACGATATATATTTCCTATTTATTTATTTGGTAAGCTCATCCAGCAAGTTTTTACATTCCAGCACGAGATAACTACTTGGGTGAAATATAGAAATTATGTAGAGACTTACGCTAGTCTGACGATATCTATTTCCTATTTATGTATTTGGTAATTTCATCCAGCAAGATTTTACACTGCATCACGAGATAACTACTTGGATGAAATATGGAAATTATGTAGAGACGTTAATCATTAGTACTACTCTAGTCTAACGATATATATTTCCTATTTATTTATTTGGTGAGTTCATCCAACAAGTTTTTACATTGAACACGAGATAACTACTTGAGTGAAATGTAGAAATTATGTAGAGACTTTACTCGTTAGTACTACTCTAGTCTAACGATGTGTATTTCTTATTCATCTATTTGGTAAGTTCGTCCAGAAAGTTTTTACATTGCAACACGAGATAACTACTTGGGTGAAATATAGAAATTATGTAGAGACTTCATTAGTTAATACTACGCTAGTCTAACGATATATATTTCCTATTTATTTATTAAGTTCATCCAACAAGTTTTTACACTGCAGCACGAGATAACTACTTGGGTGAAACATAGAAATTATGTAGATACTTTAATCATTAGTACTACGCTAGTATAACGATATATATTTCCTATTTATTTATTTGGTAAGTTCATGCAGAAATTTTTTACACTGCAGCACGTGATAACTACTTGAGTGAAATATAGAAATTATGTAGAGACTTTAGTCTAACGATGTGTATTTCCTATTTATTTGCATTTCACCATGTGCTTAATTTTGTAACTTTACGAAGGCGGAAAATTGTTGCATTTAGTCTTTTATCTATTAACTTTTAGCATTTTTCTGCAAAAGTATTGAGAGATATCATTCCACATACTTTCTGTCAGTTACCATATTATTAAAGATTTTTTTCTTCATATGGATGGTGGGTAATATCATCCTGCAAGTTTTAACGTTGCAACACAGAGATATATCTCTACTTGGGTGAAATACGGGAATTACATAGAGACTTTAATCGTTAGTAGTTCGTTCTAACGATGTATCTTTCTGATTTAACATCATTGTCACGTATTTAATATTTTAACTTCCCGTAAAAGGATAATAGTATTATTTTATTCGTCGTTTTCCTTTTTCTGCAATTGTATTAAAAGCATAACTCATCAAGTTCCACATACTCTCTGCCAGTTACCTTATATATTATGACTACTTTTCTTCATGTGGATGGTAGGTAAGTTAACCGAAGAAGTTTTACATTGCAATTCCTTGGATAAAATATGAAAATTAACTAAAAAGTATATAATCGTTAGAAATTGGTTCTTATAGTGCATATTTCCTATTTCAACTCATTCTACCACATGCTTTTTTTTAAAATTTTTTTTTACTTGACGTAGGAGGATAACATTTGCATACATCCTTTTATCTGTAAATTGTTCTCTCTTTTCTATAATAGTATTGAGAACTATCATTCATCATATTTGTACATTTGTGCTGCCATTTACCTTATAGATAATAATTATTTTGTGCCTGTGGATGGTAGGTAAGTTCACTCAGTAAGATTTAAATGTTGCAACAGAGAAAAACTCCTACTTGCACGAAATATGGAAATTATCTGAGTCTTTATTTGTTATTAATTTAATATAACGATGTATCTTTTCTATTTAAACATATTGTATTATGTACTTAATTTTTTAACGTCACGTAGAAGGATGTTATTCGCATAAATTCTTTCAACTCTCTATTGCTCGCTTTTTTATTTGCAATGTTACTGAGGAATACCATTCATCAAGTTGTGCATAATTTGTGCCAGTTCCTTTATTACCTATGATATTTTCTGCGTATGGATGGTAGGTAAGTTCACCCAGGAAGGTTTTAAGTTGCAACAGAGTTAAACTTTTATTTGCGTGAAATATGGAAATTATTTAGAGACTTTATTTGTTAGTAGTGCGTTCTAACGATGTATCTCCTTTCTTTAACTTCATTGTCCCTTGTTTAATAATTTAACTTCACGTAGGAGGATAATAGTTTCATGTATTCTTTTATCTGTCGTTTTCCTTTTTCTACAATATTATTAAAAACATAATTCATCAAGTTCCACATACTTTCTGACAGTTACCATATAGATTATGACTTCTTTTCTTCATGTGGATGGTAGGTAATTTCACCAAATTGCATGAAATATGAAAATTAACTAAAAACTATGTAATCGTTAGAAATTGGTTCTTATAATGCATATTTCCTATTTCAACTCATTCTACCACATGCTTATTTTTTTTAACTTGACGTAGGAGGATAACATTTGCATACATCCTTTTATCTGTCAATTGTTCGCTCTTATCTACAATAGTGTTGAAAACTGTCATTCATCAGATTTGCACATTCATGTTGCCAGTTACTTTATTGCTAATAATTATTTTGTGTCTGTGGATGGTAGGTAAGTTCACACAGTAAGGTTTAAATGTTGCAACATAGATAAATTCCTACTTGTACGAAATATGGAAATTATCTAGATTCTTTATTTGTTAGTAGTTTGATCTAACGATGCATCTTTTCCATTTAAACATATTGTATTATATACTTAATTTTTAACGTCACATAGAAGGATATTAATCACATACATTCTTTCAACTGTCCATTGCACGCTTTATCTACTTGCAATGGTACTGAAGAATACCATTCATCAAGTTGCGCATAACTTTTTCCAGTTTCTTTATTACTTATAATTTTTTCTGCGTATGGATGGTAGGTAAGTTCACCCAGGAAGGTTGTAAATTGCAACAGAGATAAACTTTTATTTGCGTGAAATATGGAAATTATTTAGAGACTTATTTGTTAGTAGTTCGTTCTAAAGATGTATCTTCTTTATTTAACTTCATTGTCCCTTGTTTAATAATTTAACTTCACGCAGGAGGATAATAGTTCCATATATTCTTTTATCTGTCATTTTCCTTTTTCTACAATATTATTAAAAATATAATTCATCAAGTTTCACATACTTTTTGCCAGTTACCATATAGATTATGACTTCTTTTCTCCATGTGAATGGTAGGTAAGTTCAGCAAATTGCATGAAATATGAAAATTAACTAAAAACTATGTAATCGTTATAAAGGGGTTCTTATAATGCATTTTCCCCATTTCAACTCATTCTACCACATGCTTATTTTTTTGCCTTGATGTAGGAGGATAACATTTGCATACATTCTTTGATCTGTCAACTTTTCGCCCTTTTCTACCATAGTGTTGAAAACTGTCATTCATGAGATTTGCACATTCATGCTGCCAGTTACCTTATTACTAATAATTATTTTGTGCCTGTGGATGATAGATAAGTTTCCACAGTAAGGTTGCAACATAGATAAACCCCTACTTGCATGAAATATGGAAATTATCTAGAGTATTTGTTAGTAGTTTGATCTAACGATGTATCTTTTCCATTTAAACATATTGTATTATATACTTAATTTTTTAACGTCACATAGAAGGATATTAATCACATACATTCTTTCAACTGTCCATTGCTCGCTTTATCTACTTGCAATGGTACTGAAAAATACTATTCATCAAGTTGAGCATAGCTTCTGCCAGTTTCTTTATTACTTATAATTTTTTCTGCGTATGGATGGTAGGTAAGTTCACCCAGGAAGGTTGTAAGTTGCAACAGAGATAAACTTTCATTTGTATGAAATATGGAAATTACTTAGACTTTATTTATTAGTAGTTCGTTTTAACGATATATCACTTCTATTTAAATGTATTATATATTTAATTTTTTAAACGTCACGTAGGAGGATAATAATTACATAATTCTTTCAACTGTCCATTGTTCGCTCTTATTTGCAATGATACTGAAGAATATCATTCATCAAGTTGATCATAACTTTGCCAGTTACCAAACTACTTATAATTATTTCCTTCGTGTGGACTGCAGGAAAGTTCCCCCAGCCTAATATCTAGACGAAACAAAAAAAGAAAGAAAAACGAAACGGGAGGTAACGCGAGACATAGTCACATCCCGAGTGCGCTACCACAATTAATAGTCATTCTTCATGCTCACGCCCTCTTGCGTTGTTACTCCGTCTACCTGATACTGTTCCGAGTTCGGGTTTTCCAGGCCTGGACCCATTTTTCATCTTTTTGCACCAATGACACAGAGGTCGCAGCGGTCTGCCCACGCACCAAGTGTCTCGGTGTCCGCAACAGATATCTGAAAACATCATCCCCTGCTGCAATCAGCGCGCACGAACAGATTGGAAGATTGTGGGAGTAAATTGTCCCTCCTTAGCGGAGCTAATAAATGAAGCGCTGGGGATGGACGGGCATCTGTTCGTTCCTCACTCACCAGCTGGATCACTGGTTCTGGATGGGGACAGGGGTGTCGATGCGTAAGCAGATGAGCTTGTTAAAGACACGCTAGGATCTCACTCGGGTCGTAAAACGGTTAATACGTTATACGTAATCTTATACAGTGGAAAGTCTATCCAACGTTTTTCAAAGGACATAAATAGGAAATTATGGATGCAGGAAATGGATCTAGAAATTCAGCAAAATTTGGGATTATGGATAAATTATCTGTTTTCAACATTAACTAAATTTAACTTAAATTGATATTGATACTGACAGAAATAGGAAATTATGGATGCAGGAAATGGATCTAGAAATTCAGCAAATTTTGGGATTATGAATAAATTATCTGTTTTCAGCATTAGTTGGAAGTACTTAGCATTTTATTAAATTTAACTTAAAGTATTAATTGCATGGAACTTTAGGATACAAATAAAATTATTATAAAATTTAGTACTTTTTTTATAAGCAGTGCAACTAATCTTTTGACAGGCACTCTTATTTTGTCCATTGTTGATATTGTTACAAATTTATTCGACTACCTTAAATTTAACATGGGACTCTATGGGTATCTCGCCAACGAGCTGCAGTTTTGGCAACTTATTTTTGTCTCCAAGTTCGTCGCCAAATATCGCCGAGTGTCGCCAAATGTTTCCAAGTGTGGCGATAAGTGACAACTTCCGGTTCCGGTTTCTGGACTATTCCAGCAGTTTCTTCGGGCCTATATAAGGCAGGCTAAGTCCAAAACAGAGAGTCGTTAAGTGGATTTCTCGGTTTACTGAGTACGCACGATGTGTTGTATTTTCCAACTGAATGCTAATAATTGATCTTTTTCGTGCTGTAGTCTTTAAAATCCATTCAATTCCCGAACCCATCTTTAAAGTTCATAACCATATTTCTCGCAATTTCGCCTCCAAAGACTCTTGAATTAGAGTTATTTGAAAATTGGCAAAACATGACTTCCTTTTGTTTCCCATTAATAATTCGAGATTCACACTTGAGGACTAAGAATTATAGGGGGGGGGCACTACAGTAAATTGATAATTTCTGAACATATTTTTATGAGTTTCATTTTTCACTAATAACTTTATTGCGATAGTGAGTAAATCCGTTTTAATTGTATCATTACTTTTTAAAGTTCTAAAAATTTCTTAAAATGCTGTAAGTAAATAAAACTTTAAGGTAAACTGACAAAGCAAACATATACTAATGTCGTCTTTGTAGTTAAATAGCATGTTTTCATGACATCAGTAAAAAACATTTTATTAGTCAAATAAAATTTTAAATCCAATGAGAATTTTTTATACACCCCCCTTATAACTTTTATTAGTATTGTAGCAACTGGAAATCCACCGAGATCAGTGAACCAGAAACGATAGTCTGATGTTTATGACTCTTCAAATTTAAAACTTTAAGACACGGCTTGCAAATGTTTTAAGCTTATTTCCCCTTTTGTTTCACATTAATAATTCGAGATTCACACTTGAGGACTAAGAATTATAGGGGGGGGGCACTACAGTACATTGATAATTTCTAAACATATTTTTTATGAGTTTCATTTTTCACTAATAACTTTATTGCGATAGTGAGTAAATCCGTTTTAATTGTATCTTTACTTTTTAAAGTTTTGAAACTGTCTTAAAATGCTGTAAGTAAATAAAACTTTAAGGTAAACTGACAAAGCAAACATATACTAATATCGTCTTTGTAGTTAAATAGCATGTTTTCATGACATCTATAAAAAACATTTTATTAGTCAAATAAAATTTTAAATCCATTAAGAATTTTTTACACATTCCCCTATAAATTTTATTAGTATTGTAGCAACTGAAAATCCACCGAGATCAGTGAACCAGAAACGATAGTCTGATGTTTATGACTCTTCTAAATTAAAAACTTTAAGACACGGCTTACAACTGTTTTAAGCTTATTTCTCCTTTTGTTCCACATTAATTATTCGAGATTCACACTTGAGGACTAAGAATTATAGTATGGGCTCTACATTACATTGATAATTTCTGAACATATTTTTATGAGTTTCATTTTTCACTAATAACTTTATTGCGATAGTAAGCAAATCCGTTTTAATTGTATCTTTACTTTTTAAAGTTTTAAAAATTTCTTAAAATGCTGTAAGTAAATAAAGCTTTAAGGTAAACTGACAAAACAAACATATACTACTGTCATCTTTGTAGCTAAATAGCATGTTTTCATGACATCAGTAAAAAACATTTTATAAGTCAAATAAAATTTTAAATCCATTAAGAATTTGTTATACACCACCTTATAAATTTTATTAGTATTGTAGCAACTGGAAATCCACCGAGGTCAGTGAACCAGAAACGATAGTCTGATGTTTATCACTCTTCAAATTAAAAACTTTAAGACACGACTTACAAATGTTTTAAGCTTATTTCCCCTTTTGTTTCCCATTAATTATCCGAGATTAACACTCGAGGACTAAGAATTATAGTGTGGGCTCTACAGTAAATTGATAATTTCTGAACATATTTTTATGAGTTTCATTTTTCACTAATAACTTTATTGCGATAGTGAGTAAATCCGTTTTAATTGTATCTTTACTTTTTTTTTAAAGTTTTAAAAATTTCTTAAAATGCTGTAAGTAAATGAAACTTTAAGGTAAACTGACAAAGCAAATATATACTACTGTCGTCTTTGTAGTTAAATAGCATATTTTCATGACATCTGTAAAAGACGTGTTATTAGTCAAATAAAAATTTTAAATCCATTGAGAATTGTTTATATACCCCCTTATAATTTTTATTATATAGCAACTGGAAATCCACCGAGGTCAGTGAACCAGAAACGAGAGTCTGATGTTTATCACTCTTCAAATTAAAAACTTTAAGACACGACTTACAAATGTTTTAAGCTTATTTCAAATATTTACTTGCTTCAGCTTGTTGCAGAAAAACAAACTGTAGTTATTGAAGCATGAAATCGTTTGTAAAGCACGGCTTAAGTCTTTATTTACGGAACTGTTATGATGCAACTTAGCTGTTTTTGTTTGCAAATGTCGTATTAAACAATAATCTTGTTAGATTGAATCATAGATAAAAAAAAAAAGAATTTCGACGTATTCATACTTTTTTAAAAATAAAATCAGTGCCCACAATTTTTGTCAGCTTAATTCTCTTACCGGAGAAACTCTTATTACATATTAAGGAAGAATTAAATATAATAATCTGTTATTCGTTATTTCCTTATCTCCTATATAAGAATAAGTTACAGCATCCATATTGGATTCTTGATGAGTTAGGGTTAGCAAAATTCAAAGCGAGGAAAGTTCATCTTCTCCAAAATTATCCATCCGATTCAAAAATATGTAGAAATATACTTTATATCACAAGGGAAAAATACTGTCGTCTTTAAAACTTTCGAAATCCACCCATTTCCCCCTTTTCGAGCGTTTAACCCATTAGCGCCCAGTGATCTATTTTTAGATCGCTAAACATAGCTTGGTAAACTCGCTTTTAGATGACCTTAAACCCACCCCACACATTCTATACTGCACAGGGGGCAAGACAAGGCATGCACCTGTTTACCAACAAGTGGTTTTCTTGTTTTGTTTATATCATTGATCTAAAGCGATAAGAGAAAGTTTGTATCGCCCTTTCGTTCCGCCGTTTTTCTACGTTTCTTAGCATAAACACTGAAAACAGCTAAGTAATAAGCGAAAGTTAAATTTTTTTTGGCAATTTAATATCTTTATAGATGTAGCTATCAGAATATAAACCGATGTTATCTTAAAACAAATATAAATAGTAAAAATTAGTGTCAAAATACTGCTGATCTAGAAATAGATCATTGGGCGTTCGGGCGTTTTTTTTTAATGACCCTGGTAATATTAAGTTTTTTCACCTTTAGATGAAAATATGAATTGAAAAGTATTTAATAGCCTTCAGGATGCAGTTGATTATCTGTTTTCTGAACAAGTTAAATAGGATATTATTGCCATATCCACTGATGTAGATGAACTGACAGATTAAGAGAAAATAGATAAGTTACATGCTCCATTTGTAAATGATATTGTTGGTAAAATAGAAGTAATATCAAAATATGAGTGTGATTAAATAGATTTACCTTCAACGTTTGAGAGGAAGCCTAAAATATTAAAAACAGAAAAGCCAAAA
>CM063508.1:164240818-164243318 GCA_032207245.1 Pardosa pseudoannulata | reverse complement strand
AACGGCTGACGAGGTTTAACTTACTTTTCTTCTTGGTATATGGACTCCTTTCTTCGAAGTGTGTGGCGGGGTCTCACTCCCGCACTCTCTTCAAGTTGTCTTCTTTCTAGGTTCTCTAAATTCTACAAATCCTTCAAATCCTTCTTGTTTTACTTTTTTTATCTTCTTTTTATTTCCTATTCCATGATATACCTCTGATCCACACTTGACCATTAGGATCTCTTGAATTATTTTATTCATTGATTGAGACCCCTGACTTCTGATTTTATTAACCTCTTCGCGACTATTGTCTCGTATACGCGACGCAGCGATTTCACTCTTATCAGTTAAACGTCGCGTCCATGCGATGATCTATGGTTGATATTGAGAGATCAGCGTCGCGTATGCGTAATAGCAGATGTGAACGTTTTATTTTCATTTTTTATTTCTAGATTTAATTACTAGATGGCGTAAACGGCAACAGTTTTCACAACGGTAGACTCGTATAGCATTTACGTTCTAGTCCTCAAGGGGTTAAGGTCTCCTGTAAGTACCACTTTCTTCACCTCTCACGTTTTCAGCACCTATAGGCTGATTTTTTCATTATGTCACAACAAACTTGGCCTTTGGTATCTATAAATAAATGCACATAGACTCTTTCTTCTTTAACTTTAACCACCGAACGCTGGCCGATTGGTTAGGGCACTTATCGTCGATATCGGAGTAAGTGGGTTTGAATCCCACTATGGCATGGATGTTCGTAGCCGTTCGGAATCGGCTTTAAGCAGTAGGTCCCGGTCTCATTCGTCATCGTGTGCAAAGCAGTAGACCGTAGCGCTCCAAACCAAACCAACCTTTAACATTAACCTTGGCGACAATCCTCTTATCAGTACGGGATCACATCTCAAGCTGTAATAGTTTCAATAAAAATCAATATATCAAATCAGGTACCCCTAAGAGTTTTATAATGTAATAAGGACGATATAAATTTCAAAATTCTCATTTTCGTAATTTAATTGAAATGTTAATTATTTTTGAAGAGATCTAAATAGCTTCTTTACAATATGAAGAAAGAATACTACTTTTAGTAATTTCTGGGCCTTTTAAATTGAACTAATTCAAAGTTTATGATTCAGAAATGAACATGAGAAGAGGATATAGTGATAAATCAAACCTTGGCATAAAATATAAACTTAGTGTTCTCGTTCATTGAAATTTTAAGAACAAATTGCATTTTTTGCAGCGTTGTAGAGTAGCAGCATGCAATGAAAAAGTTTATCAAATCTCAAAAGACATTGACTTTTATGTATTATGCATATATAGTTTTCGTATCGAAAAAAAAGAAAAGACTGTAATGCTCAAAAACCACCATCTTTGGCTCTTTGAATATTTTACAAACATCTTGACTGATGTTGTCTACGGGTTTTGGTGTTTCCACTCCGAATGAAACCAAACCATATCAAGATACCCTATTTAAGTTTGCATTTTAAACACAACTTTCAATAAGAAAAGTCAAATTGTGAAAAATCTTTTTTAAACTTAAACCAAGATAAAGATTTAAAAAAGAATCAGCTTAATGACAGTAATTTCAATCATGCCTGAAATACTACAAGTCTAGTCTTTAAATTTTCCACAGTTTTTGGCTTTTTTTCATATTAAAGACTCAATTCAAACAAGAAATAAAATAAAATAAAAATTCAGCTTCAACGAATTTCTAAAAAGAAAACTAACTAGCGTTTAGTGTACATCAAGAAGGAAAATTTCGTGTTTAGAACAAGTGGTGATCGTGGGTATAGAAATTATTATGGAGAAAAGGATAGAAATTATAATCTTTGCGATAATAATACACTATTTTCAAAATCACGAAGTTAATTAAAGTTCTGCTTCAGTTTTTCTCAAGAACTAATATTTATTTTAAAAGCTAATAAGCAGCTACAACATTCAGAAATGTTTGAGCTAAACTATTTTATCATAGTAGTTGAAATTAAGAATATATAAGAAAATTCTTTTCAACAAAAATACCAGTGTTTTTACGAAACGTCCATTTATTCTGTTTCTAAACGAACTTTAAAATAAACCCGTATTACTGATGTTGATTTTAACGACATCTTGATACGCGCTTGTTTATAATTAGAACGATAACGTCAGCAAAAATTAATTAAGTAATTTAATGAAGTCAACAAATATATGAAGTATAGTATAAAAATCTGAAAAATTGCATTTAGAAAAGGTAATGCACATGTATTTTTCCCCTCTTGTTGAACTATACAAAATAAGATAAATGTACAGCAATGCTTCTGTTAGAACATTTTAGTATCAGAATTAAAAAACGCAAAACAAAGCACAAATGGTAGGGAAACAGCATATAATTTATTTATAATCTTTACTGAAATTAACTGTAAAAATACGCAGTAAATTGAAGGATAAATTAAAATAATATATGAGGTACACTAAAAGAGATTACAAGGAAAAGTACCCTTTCTGTAATTAAAATTATAGGAAATGATCCTTTTGACCCCTT
>CM063508.1:164228318-164235818 GCA_032207245.1 Pardosa pseudoannulata | reverse complement strand
ATGCAATATCAGGAAAAAATTTCCACCACAATTTGTAGCATTATATATATATTTCAGCAAACTACCATTTAGTTTTAAAGATATATTGGAACAGATACGATATCTACGCCATGTTTTTCTCTTGGTAATTTTAGAGAGAAAAAAAAATGAAAGTCCCCAAGCAAAAATGGCGGTAGAAAATGACGTTTTCTGAAATATCACCAAGAAAAAACGTGGAGGGCACCACATGGCTTTTAAGAAACCATACATAAAAATGGCATTTTCTGAAAGATCACCAAGAAAAACGCATGGAGGCCACCACATGGCTTTTAAGAAACCATACATAAAAATGGCATTTTCTGAAAGATCACCAGGAAAAAAACATGGAGGCCACCAAATGGCTTTTAAGAAACCATACATAAAAATGGCATTTTCTGAAAGATCACCAAGAAAAAAACATGGAGGCCACCCCATGGCTTTTAAGAAACCATACATAAAAATGGCATTTTCTGAAAGATCACCAAGAAAAAAAACATGGAGGCCACCACATGGCTTTTAAGAAACCATACATAAAAATGGCATTTTCTGAAAGACCACCAAGAAAAAAACATGGAGGCCACCACATGGCTTTTAAGAAACCATACATTTTTTTTTTCAAGGCCATGGCTTTTTTTTACATAAAAATGGCATTTTCTGAAATTTTGGCTTTTTTAAAAATTTTTTTTTTTTTTTTTATTTTTTTTTTTTTTTTTTTTATTTTTCAGGTTGTTTTTTTTTTTTTTTTTATTTTTTTTTTTTTTTATTTTATTTTATTTTTTTTTTTTTTTTTTTTTTTTTTTTTTTTTTTTTTTTTATTTCTTTTTTTTTTTTTTATTTTTTTTTTTTTTTTTACTTTTTTTGTTTTTTTTTTTTTTTATTTTTTTTAAATTTTAGATTTTATTTTTTTATTTTTTTTTTATTTTTTTGTGGATTATTTTTTTTTTTTTTTTTTTTTTTTTTTTTTTTTTTTTTTTTTTTTTTTTTTTTTTTTTATTTTTTTTTTTATTTTTTTTTTTTTTTTTTTTTTTTTTTTTTATTTGTTTAGTTTTTTTTTTTTTTTTTTTTTTTTTTTTTTTTTATCTGTATTAAAATTTAGAAACACATCATAAATGTGTGTTTTGAAAAATTAAAAAAAAAAATATTAAAAAGTTTTGAAATACATAAAATGGCTTTCTGAAAGATCACCAAGAAAAAAAACATGACATTTTTAAGAAACCATACATTGGCTTTTCTGAAATAACAGAAAAAAAACATGGAGGGACATTTTTAAGAAACCATACATAAAAATGTGGCTTTTTAAGATCACCAAGAAAAACATGGAGTAAAATGGCTTTTAAGAAACCATACAGATGGCATTTTTTTAAAGATCACCAAGAAAAAAACATAAATGGCTTTTAAGAAACCATACATAAAAATATTTTCTGAAAGACCACCAAGAAAAAAAACATGGAGGCCACCACATGGCTTTTAAGAAACCATACATAAAAATGGCATTTTCTGAAACACCACCAAGAAAAAAAACATGGAGGCCACCACATGGCTTTTAAGAAACCATACATAAAAATGGCATTTTCTGAAAGATCACCAAGAAAAAAAATGGAGGAAACATGGCTTTTAAGAAACCATACATAAAAATGGCATTTTCTGAAAGATCACCAAGAAAAAAATGTGGAGGCCACCACACATGGCTTTTAAGAAACCATACATAAAAATGGCATTTTCTGAAAGATCACCAAGAAAAAAACATGGAGGGCCACCACATGGCTTTTAAGAAACATACATAAAAATGGCATTTCTGAAGATCACCAAGAAAAACATGGAGGTTTTTTAAGAAACCATACATAAAAATGGCATTTTCTGAAAGATCAAAAAAAAAAAATGGAGGAATTTTTAAAAAATAATAAAAAAATTTTCTGAAAGATCACCAGTAATAAAAATTTTTAAGATACATATTTATTTTCTATCACAGAGGGTTAATTTACTGAGACTGTTGAGCACACGGAAAAAAGAAATTTAAAATATTTGAAATTTAGACCACACATATATTGTTGAAAATTAAATACATAAACATTACCATCCGTTTTCAAATTCTTGTTTTTCCACATTGAATTACTTTGCGATGATTTTTAAGAACTCGCTACATATTCTCATACAGGTTTCAGAATAGCCTTGCTAACAAGCATATATCATTTTAAATGCAGCTACTTTTGAAAAACTAGCTTTTAAACTACAGTTAACTTACTTGAAACTTTTTAACGGTTACTTGCAATATTCCAGTCGAATGCTAGGTCATTACTTTTTTTTTAAAATTTTCTCTACAAGCGCTATAAATTGGCTCGATGATAGAACTGATCAAAAGATTATATATAGTCATGACCTCGGAACATTTGCCGTGAATTAAACACGATAACGAAATACTGCTGGAAACATCTGCCATTGTTAGGATACCAATCGTATCACGGTGTCCGTGACTGGAATGCAAGTGAGGGGGTGCAGGATATATGCTATAGGTTTCCACTCAGTTGAACTGCAGGCCAATATCCGGTTCTAAAATCCACGAGATATATGTTTTCAGATTCAGGTTCTTACTTTAGCTCGGAATGCATTGCATGTACCATACCTCAGAACTACTTAGGAAAAGATATAAAAGACCGAAACAGTTCAACGGTAAGTTTGGGAACAAAGTTATGAAATTAATAGTTTTTACTATAATTCACATTTTCCTTTTAACATACGTAAGTCCTCGCTCTGTTATGAATTCATATAAATCCACATAAAATAAGTTTATATTAGTGTAGTAGTAATTCTCCTACATTCAGTATATAGAGTAAAATTTCGTTTGGAGATCTACAGTCAATTTATTTTGCTACATGAGCTCTAATTATTATACAGGTGTTACATTAAGACTTACCTAATTTGGGCTTGTAATTTGAAATAGCAGAGGCTCTGCAACTATTAAAATTTAGAAACACATCATAAATGTGTGTTTGTAAAATTAAAAAAATATTCGAGTAGTAGTAATTTTCCTACGTTCAGAATATAGAGTAAAATTTCGTTTGGAGATCTACAGTCAATTTATTTTGCTACATGAGCTCTAATTATTATACATGTGTTACATTAAGACTTACCTTGTTTGGGCTTGTAATTTGAAATAACAGAGATTCTGTAACTATTAAAATTTAGAAACACATCCTAAATGTGTGTTTGTAAAATTAAAAAAATAATATTCGTGTTATTTAAAATATTTGTGCAGTAGTAATTCTACATTCAGTATATAGAGTAAAATTCCGTTTGGAGATCTAAAGTCAATTTATTTTGCTACATGAGCTCTAATTATACAGGTGTTACAGTAAGACTTACCCAGTGGGGTCTTGTAATTTGAAATAGCAGAAGTTCTGTTACTATTAAAATTTAGAAACACATCATAAATGTGTGTTTGTAAAATTAAAAAAAAATATTCGTATTATTTAAAATATTCGTGTAGTAGTAATTTTCCTACATTAAGTATATAGAGTAAAATTTCGTTTGGAGGTCTACAGTCAATTTATTTTGCTACATGAGCTCTAATTATTATACAGGTGTTACATTAAGACTTACACAGTGGGGGCTTGTAATTTGAAATAGCAGAGGTTCTGCAACTATTAAAATTTAGAAACACATCCTAAATGTGTGTTTGTAAAATTAAAAAAAAATATTCGTTGTATTTAAAATATTAGTGTAGTAGTGATTTTCCTATATTCAGTATATAGAGTAAAATTTCGTTTGGAGGTCTACAGTCAATTTATTTTTCTATATGAGCTCTAATTATACAGGTGTTACATTAAGACTTACCCAGTGGGGGCTTGTAATTTGAAATAGCAGGGGTTCTGCAACTATTAAAATTTAGAAACACATCCTAAATGTGTTTGTAAAATTAAAAAAAATATTCGTTGTATTTAAAATATTAGTGTAGTAGTGATTTTCCTATATTCAGTATATAGAGTAAAATTTCGTTTGGAGGTCTACAGTCAATTTATTTTTCTATATGAGCTCTAATTATACAGGTGTTACATTAAGACTTACCCAGTGGGGGCTTGTAATTTGAAATAGCAGGGGTTCTGCAACTATTAAAATTTAGAAACACATCATAAATGTGTGTTTGTAAAATTTAAGAAAAATAAACTGCGAAAATTATTTTTTATAATCCACAAATATATTTAACTGAAAATTGACTTTAAAAAAATCCGTTTTTCCTTTTTTTACGTTTCTAGCGCAATGGTAAATAACATTTTCTTTCATATCTATGTGAATATGGTGCTGATGTTTTCCAAATTGAAATCACTGCATGTTTGTTCAAGTTATTCATAGTTAAACTAGTTCTTTGAGTTTCTTTTTAATCTGTTCAATGTTTGAAAACTTTCAGGCTCTAATAAAAATGCAATAAAGATTCTAAAAAAATTATACGTATATAATTGTAATGCTCAAACATTTAGGGTGCTACCATATTACAGTCGGCATGTATCCCTGGTGACTTTTTGCGTCATAATGATGACAGAGAAGGACATTTATGGTACCAAATTCTCATGTTTGGCGATTTCTGAAGTCATTATGATGTAAAGTCACCAGTGACATATGTCGACTGTAATATGATAGCAGCCTTAAAGAAAGGGTAAGTACGTTAAACGCTATGAATATGCTGCAAAATGAGTAAAGAAACTGCTTGATGCTTGTGTTATTTTGTGCATATCAATGCGATTAAAAATGCTAGCTCGTGCATTAATATATGAAAAGCACTGTTAACCCAGTGCTACAAATCTAAATTAATCTCAGTTGAGCTCGCGTCATCTTATGTGCATAGCGCAAAGTGTATTTGCGATTGTTTATAAATATTTCAAGCAAATATAAATAATTAATAAATATATTTTACATCGGCAAAAATAGGGTTACTTCTGCCCCACAGTACCTATGCATGAATCGCTCCTGGATCTACCAATTTGGCTGTTACTCTATTACACTTGACATATGTTACTGGTGACTTCTACGTCATATTGACGTCAGAAATCGCCAGACATGAGAATATGGTACCATAAATTTCCCTCTCTGACATCATTATGAAATAGAAGTCACCAGTGACATATGTCGACAGTAATATGGTAGCACCTTTAACCCTTTAATGGCCGAGTCATTTTTGATGATCAAATATCGATGCATAACTTAAATCAAAGTTATCATGGACTTCACAGAGTGCTACCATATTGCTTTCGAGATATGTCACAGGTGACATAGACGTCAAAATGATGTCAGAAGTAGTCATTATGACGCTACTGAAAGAGGAATTTATGGTACCAAATTCCTATATTTTGAAACTTTTGACGTCATTATGACGCTGAAGTCGCCTGTGACATATCTCGACCTTAATATGGTAGCACACACAGAATAAAATAAATAGGAAGCCTAAAACAACTTTGTATACAAAGTACGTCACGTTAGTGATCAGCTATCGTTTTAAACATAATAGGATGCCATTTATGAAAAAGAAAAAAACTTCGTGAAAAAAGATTTATTTGATATTACATGTAAAATAAAAACTGTAAAACGAATTTTTATAATATATAAAGCAATAAGGCAATTTCATGTAGTATGAGACTTTTAAATTAATGAAAAATGTAATTCTTGTTTGAAACGAAAGGGCAGGATACAGGTAGTCTATTGGCTAATGTGATACAAAAATACGGAGAAGGGCATTAATGTAGTTATTGACACTGTGTGAAATTGTCTTATTAGTCATGATTTAAGTCTATGCACCTGCTGAAAAAGTAAATTTATGTGCGCTGTTAAAAAAAATCTTGTCGATCCATATAAAAGCTGTACAAAAAGTGAAATTACTTGAACATTTTGTAGATTGTTCATAAGATCATCTTTTATCTATTTAAAAGAAAACTTTTTCTAAGAAAACATAACAATTTTACAAGCTATTTTTAGTGGTATCTAATGAGACACTAAGCATTAAAGGGTTAAAGCTACTACAGAGCTGGTACGAAAAACTAGGACAGCTCTAAGATTCGCACTCTAGGATTGGCCTTTAGTGACAAAACGTACTGATTTGCCTATTGTACGGCCTGAAGGAAAAAAATTATTGGTTTAGTTCTAAGAGTCCAAGATGTGAAATGACTAGAAATACTATATATTATGTTATATAATTGTATGTTATATTATTTTTTAAATATAAAGCCTTATAAGTCATTTTTCTTTAATTAAATTGCATAACTTTCAATGCCGTAACACTCAGGCAAAGTAAATTCTGTAATACGTGTGCTTTGAAACTGTACTGATTTCTTTATGTTCTCCCGAAAATTTCGACAATTACGTTGTGCCTAGTCTACAATGGTCATAATTTTAGACTCAAAGCAATTTTATTTTTAATTTTTTTTTGTTCCATTTCCATCTTCGTCCCTTTTCTCCGTACGTGTGTACTACTGACCAGACATCTGGCCATCACCGTTGCTTCAGACTGGGCACTTCCAGGACAACGATGCCGCTGGGGCGGTGACTCAAAGGGCTACCGCCCGACGCTTATGTTTTGTTGTCATGGTGATTTGCAAGGGCGTAGTCCAGTTCCGTTACCAACGCTTAGATTCCGTTCCGGTCCGAATGTCCTGGTCAGCTTAGGAAGAAGAAAAAAAAAGAAAAAAAATCATAATCGAGGCTAATCGCCAGCAAAGAGCATGAGGCTGTGCTTTTTATTTATCATAACACCAACTCCGTCTTTATGCTATCACGCAGGATTTTCTTAAGTTCAGATTTATACTGGTCACACACACTTACTCGGAATATGAGATTTCTTGGTTAATGAAAGTTATTTTTTTTCTCTCCTGCTAGTGTCCATCTGTAAGTGCGTGAGGGTTAGACCTCCCCTCTCCCCTCCGTTTCACAAATGTGCTTCAGGTTCGTGATACCCGAAAGCACGTGATCGGATTAAGAAATGCGGTGGTGTTATGAGATTATTATTAATTTCTTCCTTGTTTTGGTTTGGGACAAGGTTGCCGTGTTTCGTTGCTCCGCATAGGTTTGATCCTTCTTTTTTCCAATATACTATTCTGTATTATTTATAGCCAGTAGATGTCTGGACTACCATCTCGTTTCCTAAAAATACTAAAAGCTAACTTGGCTTAAAAAAAGAACTGGAATTAGCTAACCTTAAACATACTGATTCAATAAAAGTTCTGCAGGTGATGTCCGAATTTTCCCCTTATCGTTTCATCTGCTACGTAAAAACATTTGGAAACCATACTTGGAGATGCAAAAAATAACAGCAGTCTAGCTTTTTGGAGTTAAGAGTCATTTATTTATATTCAGAAGGGCTAAAAGAAGTTACATGTATATAATTTAAGGATTTTTGTCTCAGAGTGTTTAGAAGGTTACTGTCTATTTACCGGGACTCTATTTTATTTACAAAAATATGGTTGGAGAGTTTAGACCAAGACAAATTCCATTTGGTAAAAT
>CM063508.1:164210818-164223318 GCA_032207245.1 Pardosa pseudoannulata | reverse complement strand
AAAGGAAGGAGAACTTGAAAATTCACTATCGCAAACGTTTCTGGGGGTTGAGGAATCATTTGCATATATATATTCTTTTGCTCTGTTATCAGTTTTGATTTCAGATAGTTTCTATTCTATTCTGATTTATAATGATTACTAGTTGTACGAAATAGAATTAAAAACAGTTAACAAACACCTTCAGTTTCTCTATGAATGGACTACTGCTATAGAGGCTAAACACATAGAGTGAAAATTTATAGTACATTATTTACAAATAGTTCCAAATCATTAAGAAAATTTAAAATTTTAAGGCTTAGGTTCCTCTTTATATTGGCAATTTGTTCTATCTTACTTCAAATTAACAGTATTAGCAAATTAACAATATAACAAATTAACAGTAAATATTAATATATATTATCAATATATATTAATATTTTCTGTGATATTTAAAAAATATATGCACGTAAAAATATGTCATATAACAATGATGTATTTGATTTAATTATGTATTTTTCATCTTATAACAGGATTTGCATTAAAGATTTTTTCATTGACAAGGTTTATAATGAGATGTGTGACTAAATATTTTATAAAAATGGGAAAAAATATATTTAATTTTAAATTATTTGTGAAACATTTTAATTTTAAAACGCTAATATAAATGACAAATCACAAAGACAAAAAGTAAATTATTATCTTTATAGGCGTATTTTTCTGTTATATAACGCACGTAAAGTGTTTAAAAAAACACATTAAAAAGTTCAAACAGGATATGAATTCACATTTTCAACACGTAAATAAAAAATTATTTAATAATGTAAAAAAAAAACCATAGGTAATTAAACTATGACAAACCCCCATGTAGCCCCTAGAACTTTGCAGTGCTAAAGAAAAAATTGTAAATTTCAGCTAGAATCACTCCATCACACGTTAAATAGAAGAATGCAATATGGTCGGTACCCATCCACCTAGAGGTAGACATGACTGTCGGCTGAACTATAAAAACCGCTCTGAATGATTGGCAGGTGCTAAAAAAAGCACCATGGTATTTAAAAGTGTCCCATGGTAGAGTAGACTTCTGAAGAATATCAGTATTTTTCATGCTTCAAGCTAAGTTATTACCTGGATACCAAAACAATCTGCCCAACAAAACCTCATAAATACGCATGAGAAAGCTACTACATGACGCATTATGAGCTTTATGGTAGTAAGCCCTCAAATGATGAGAAATTTCTTAAACAAGGATTAAGAAAGTATCAGACTGTGACTCACGTTTAAGAGCTAGTAGTTTAAAATCCGTGAAGTCATTCTTCTGTTATTTCAAGTTCTTTGTATTCTTTATTAATTACATTGTTTATAGAATTCGGGAGGTGAATTTCTTTGTAATGAAGGAAAGTATTGCTAATATGGAGTATAATTGGCTTAACTCCTTACGTTTTCATCGCAAAATGTGTACTCTTTTTTTCGTAAACTAACGTATTCTACAATTTACTATAGAGAATGTGCGCATGACGTCAGATACAGCGAAAATTGCAGCTCAACTTCCTCGTTGGCAAAACATTTGAATTTCCTACGGATTGTGCTTGTTATTGGGGTTTTAATTGTAGGGCTTCGAACCGTAATTTTTTTTGTTCCGGTTTTCGTTCCGGTTCAACTAAAAAATTAATATCGGTTCAGTTCCGGTTTTCGCTCCGCCAAAAATAACGGTTTTCGGTTCAGTTCCAAATGAATAATTTCATTTTATGTATATTCTTATTTGTACTAAAAATGTAATTATTTAAAAATTTAGAAGATTTTATTCTTTTTTTAATTGGTGCACTATGTGAATTGATACAAACAGCAGGTACGATAAGAGCGGCGAGCATTGGCATTGTTATCCATTATCAAAATCGCATTTGACAACTAGGTTCATGATTACCCACATTCGTCGTTTGACTCTCACATCGTGCTCTTGGCCTTGCAATAATTATGAAAAAAATATATTATTTATTTAACATATGAAAATTGCCTCTAATTATTAATATATCTTCTAACGTGGTTTCACTGAGATTACTTCTGTTGTCTCGGAGAATAAATTTCAAACCTGAAAACGCTCTTTCAACAAATATCAAAATAGGAAATCGAGAAGCAGTATGCATGTAATGATAATTATAAAGTTGACGTTAAATTAGAAAATATTGATAAGTTGGTAACAGTAACAAAATGACTGAAAGATATATCGAACCGAAATAAACCGATATTTTTTTCGGTTCAGTTCCGGTTTTCGTTCCGACCAAAATAACGGTTTTTTCCGGTTTACGGTTTTCGGTTCAGTTCCGGTTCGAAGCCCTGTTTAATTGTGTCAATTATCTGAAAATCGTAACAAGCTGTTGTTCGTATGGCTAAACTAAGCGTTTCAAAAAAGGTGAAATATTGGATTTTATTGCTTTTCTAAAGATCCTACATTGCGAATGCTTTGAATAAAAGATTGGACTCCATGCTCTTCGAGAATTTGCTGCAAACGTTTTCAGAATGGTAATATAACTTTAACTTTACTGTAATGTAATAGATTATATAAAATTATTATGCTCTAAGAATTTTTTTATTGTTGCTAATTTTTTTTAATATTTCTAATATATTTTCTATGCCTTTGTGAGAAGTATTGTACCTATAAATGTAATTATTTTATGTCCTTAAAATGAACAGGTTTTGCAAATTTTTTTAGATCCTCTTTTATGTAATAGTTTTTTGTCCCTGTTAACATAATCAAAGTAATTATACTTTGATTATGAAACTTAATAGTACTGTGTAAAGTATTTAGTTAAAATATATATATATATATATATCATTTTGTAAGTGCTAAAAAATCTATTTTTAATTACTTGGGCAGTTTCTGATGTTTTCTTCCCCTTCCCTTAAATAAAATTTAGTTTTATTGTATACGTGTTCCATATCGAAGTTCATAAGATACAATGAAAACAAGCAAATGTTTTGCCAAAGAAAAGTTGAGTTGTAGTCAGCACTCGTATTTGTTTACAAACATAAACTTTCTTTATATACACTTAGTTTCTCTCTCTCTCTTTCTCTCTCTCTCACACACACACACACACACACATATATATATATATATATATATATATATATATATATATATATATATATGTATATACATGTATATGTATATATATGTATATATATGTATATACATATATATATATATATATATATATATATATATGTATATACATATACATGTATATACATATATATATATATACATATCTATGAATACATATATACATATATATGTATATATATATACATATATATGTATACAAGCTGGGTTCGATAGAATGGACTTTATAAACACTACAGCACGAAAACAATCATTTATTAGCATTCAGTTGGAAAATACAACACACTGACAAAATCACTGCGGAACAATTTGAGCACATTGCCGTGGGCTCACGTACCACTTTCCTTATGAAACAAAACGAAAGCACCGGTGAAACACAACACACCGTGCGTATTCTGTAAATCCGAGAGATCCACTTAACGACTCTTTGATTTTAGGACTCAGTGTGCCTTATATAGGCCCGAAGAAACTGCTGGAATATTCCAGAAACCGAAACAAAAGTTGTCACGTGACGCCACATTTGGCGACACTTGGAAACACTTGGCGATGAACGTGGCAATGAACTTGGCGACAAAAGTAGGTTGCCAAAACTGTCGCCAACGAACTGATATCTCGCCAATTTGGCGAGATACCCATAGAGTTCCATGCTAAATTTACGGTTCACTAAACAAATTGGTAACAATGTAGATATATATGTCCAAAAATAATTAAAATAATTATAATCTAAGGTAATGTTCTCAAACTGTTTTTCTACAGTTGATAGTTTTCTCCAGTCAGGAAAGGTATTATTGAAGTCATACCTTATAAGGCTATTAGTACTTTTATAGGGTCATATTGTGTTTAATATCCCTGATTTAAAGCAGAGAAAATCTACCAAGTTTTATTGTTACCAAAGTATTTTTCCAATAATAGATGCAAATTTCTATACTGTTATCTTCAGGACTTAAATGCAGTTGCATCCTGTGTTGACGGAGGTGACTAGGATGTGAGATTATTCACGTGAAATAAGAATATCTAGACTTCATTCATCATAGATGTGACTAAGCGTTGAGATTTATGGTTGAACAGACACGGTAGGCTTTAACTGTGGCGTCGTGTCCGTTCTCCCTATTTATCTGTTTCCTGTTGCTGCTTTTCGGCGAGCGATGTCTCTGGAGAAAAGCAACCGCGGTTTACTCGAATCACTGCTGCATATTTTATTGAAGTTTTACAGCAATGAGATGGATTTAAAACAGTTTCCTACGAATAACTTAGAGTAAATGGGAGGATAACTTGCATGGTAATTTTCGGAAGACATCTTTCGTTTTTTTATTATGTACCATAAAACATTAGCCGCAAATTTAATAATATAAAGGATTTGCAACAAATTTGTGAGAAATACAGCTTACACGCCAATATTTTTTAATTGATTTATACTGTTTGACTAAAGATTAGACCTATAAATATTTTTTCAAAATTGGTAGAATGTTTTGAAGGATAAGGTCATGGATATAAAATGCTTCTCTAGCTTCGTTTAGACCTGTAGACATCAAAATAAAGCTATATGGGATATATATATTTTATTCTTAAAGTGCTAAAATTATTAAAACTGTTAAGGGGACCCATCTCCTTTAAGAAACTTTAAATGGAAGAGGATATCTTATTTTTGTCTTGTCATTTTTTATGATCGTAAATTCATAGAATTCTTCAGCAAATTTTCTGATGCATTGTGCGCAGATTTACAATAACACAAACTGAGTTTCATTAACAATTTTTGCATCTTTTAAACAATAAGTTTGTGTACGATAAAGATTTGATATCCAATCTTTTCTTCTGTTTGATCAAGATGTTCCTCCAAGAAAACGATACACTCAAAAGGTTCTACATAAGGTAAAAAGTTGGTTACCCAAGCAGTAGACTGCCGATCAACCGGGATAGGATTATATGAGGTGGTCTGAAAAGAAATTTTTAGAAAAATGAAGAAAGTTAGACTGTTTTAATTATGTGAACAAAGAAGCAGTTGGTTTGGAGTGCTACGGTCTACGTTTGTGCATACGTGGGTTAATGAGACCGGGACCTACTGCTTAAAGCCGATTCCGAACATCTATTCCATAGTGGGATTCGAACCCACGAACTCTGGTACCGACGATTAGCGCCCTAACCAATCGGCCAGTGTTCGTCGTACAAAGTTTTAAGGTGTGATAATATTGTGTTGCATGTCATTAGGGATTCAGACAAAAATGAATTTTGAAGAATGTCCTGAAGTGATGAAGAAAATCTAGTGTCTTCCAAATAATTACCTATTCAAGTTATTACTACACATCGGGACGTTACTTAATTAAAGCCTATATCGCCTGTTGAAAAAAATGGTAAATAAATTCGCGTAATAAAAGTCTTCAACGAGTAAATAGAAAAAGGAAAAAAACCTTCTATCATTTTATTCTTCACAAAACATTGGGACAAATTATTGAATTTCAGTTTTTTATATTGTACCAATTATAAATCTAAATAACATTGAAAGTTATTTCATTTTCATTCTTTTGTGATGAATAAATTATTAATATCTGAAGTATAACATCTGTATCATTTTTATCGTTGTTTCAAGAATATTCATTCGCATTTTCATACATTACATTATTCGGGATATTCGTTTATTCGAGGAGTGGAATTTCCCGATAATATAGGTTAATAGAGAGTAAACATCATTTTAATTTTAAAATTATTTTTAATTTTTTAAAATTATTTTCCAAATTAAAAATAGTAACAAGAAAAAAGACCTTGTAATCCACACAATTTATTTAATTTTTTAAAAAAGGAATATTACATAAGGAACTAAAGGATTTCCGAATATATTATCTGTATGTGAACGTATTATGTTCCAAAATATAATAAGGAGTAGGTAGATTCGATTTAATAAAACTGAACCTTGTTGAAAATTTTCCTTTTCTACGTGGGTAGTAAACGATGGGTCACTTTGTCTGGACCGCCCATCTCCGGGAGCGGTACGGGTTGCTATGCTTCCCACTTAATTTTTTAGAACTTTTTAAACTTTATTATGGGTGCTGCTCAAAGTTTTTAATGTGTTTCGCATTATACAATTAACTATATTATATATTCGTAATGTTTTTATTTTATATATTTGAAATGCAGGAACACCGGTCAGCAGGAATTTCGGCAAGATAAAATATAAATTTGTCAATAATAGGGGATGTGGAACTATTTGTGTGCAGGTGTGTCAGTAGGAAAGTTCAATAATGCCCCAAATATAATTTGTTAAACTACGTTATTTGTAAAATATTTGTTACATGGTAAAGTTATTCACTGATTATCTCTCATTTTTGTGGTCATTCTAGCTGAATCTTAAGACTGGACAAATGTCCCTTTGTCCAATCTCTAGTTAAAACTCCATCAATTAAGAACTATATTATTTAATACATAGTTATATATTAAAAACTCTATAATTCATAATTCTAAAACAATACTTAGCATTGAACCATTGTATTCCTAGTTATATTCCTTAACGTTCACGTTGATTTTAGTTATATGCCAGTCATTAAGCTTATTTTGACGCTAACATGCATTTTTTACTATCACAGTTTTTATCTAAATAATTTTGCTTTTCTATCCTTAATTCTGACTCTTCAAAAATTTGATTTGAATATTTCGTAGTTATACTGCCCCATATGGAGGGAATTCAGTAATTTCGCACTGTAGCTAACGTTTTTTTTACTTTCTGGTGTAGCCAACACTCGTTATATATATATATATGTAAATATATATATATATATATATATATACATACAAATATATATATATATACATACATATATATACATATATATACACATATATATATATATACATACAAATATATACATATATATATATATATATATATATATATATATATATATATATATATATATACATATATATATATATATATATATATATATATATATATATATATATATATATATATATATATATATATATATATATATATATATATATATATATATATATATATATATATATATATATATATATATATATATATATATATATATATATAATATATATATATATATATATATATATATATATATATATATATATATATATATATATATATATATATATATATATAATATATCGCCTCCCACGACACAGGTCCGAGGTTCGATCCTCGGACTGGGCAAGGTTAACTCAGTTTTTCATCCCTTCAGTGGGTAGACAAACTGAGGATAAAGCATGTTTGAGAACTAAATACTGGGGGTTTAACGTAAGGTTGACCACCTAACCGAATCATATGCTTCGCACCCAGAGCCCTTGGTCTTGGAAACGGAGATTGGCACCGTAGGTTCTGGCCCCCTAGGGGCTGATGCACCGAGGAGTTTAGTTTTTATATAAATTTATATATATATATATATATATATATATATATATATATATATATAAATATATATATATGCATATATATATATATGTATATATATATATATAAATTTATATATATATATATATATATATATATATATATATATATATATAGAGAGAGAGAGAGAGAGAGAGAGAGAGAGAGATAACGCTGATTTTGATGCAAAGCACGTTATAGTTATAATCACATATATAGATTGTAGTTTTTATGCAGCCGTCTGTCTGCGTTATTATGAAAGTTTTGTTAACTTTTGAGACAATCCTCTTGTTTGTTTAAAATTAAGCTCAATAACCAATTCATTATAATTAAAGATGTTTGGTAAAATTATAAGTTTTACTGATCCTTCGGACTGACATAACCCTACATTATCTATAAACTCTGAGGGGTTCCTTTTCGTTTTGAACGGGGTTTGTCTTGTCCGAAATGAAGATACACACGTAATTAACTAGTTTGGTTGAGTTTGAAAAGTAGTTCTCAGTTTTTTTTATTCGAGGTCTAATTAGATCAAGACCTACTACTAAAGGGCAATTGTAAATAGCTACAAGCATCCATACCAGCACGGTATCTGGTTCCGACAGTTCCCGTCCAATTTGTTCCTCGTCCACCCTTTTCTTTTAGAAAGGAGTAGACTAAAATTTTGCTTTGTGTTGAAGCAAAATTCTTATAATTATTGCTAATGAAGGCATTTCTTAAAATAATCTAGTTAATTGTTAGTATTGAAGAGACGCCAGTGTTCAAACGAAATTCACGAAATCTGTTAATACATAGCTAGAAATCTAGCAATACACGTATATATACAAAGTAATATTGAAAAATGTATGTTTCGCATTCTATATTTATTTCTTGCTCTTATACTTAAGATTACAATAATAACGTTTATTAAAGTTTAACGAAATTGATTGTTTAATATTTTGTGTCGAATCTTTTAGGAATGCCATAGTTGTTACATTTCTTTCCTCGTAATACTTCGAAATTGTTTATAGTAGTTTATACAGAGATTTTATATTCTGATTCTTTTTCTATGGTCATATTTTTCAGAATGTTACAGAGAAATTTGATTCATCAAGCATAATATTTACGAGAGTTGCTATCTGCTGTCTTGTGTTTCAGCCATGTCGGATCTGAGCGAACTCTTCCACTACATCTTCATCTGCCCATTTATTTACCTTACACTAGCGGAGTTTCTAAATTTTCTTCCTCAGACATTTTCTACAAAGCTATGGAAAGCCTGGGAACATTTTCAAGAAAATGTTCGCTATGAAAACTCAGGTATTGTCATATTTGCAAGCGGAATCGCCGACAAAGTAAGCGTCTCTACACTTCGTGTAATGAAGAGTTTGTGTTGTATCAGTATCATGAAGTTGCAAAGTTTCATCCACGAACTCATTAAGTTGCATCGGAGGGATAATGCAACTTTAGGTGGTAGTAATTCACTCATGAATGTTTCAAGATTAACCGAAGGACGTAATCAGAATCAAGGTTTAGATCAGAGACAAGCTTCCATACCTGACGTATATCTGCGTAAGTTGAGGAGTGGAAGGGTGTACGATATAACACAGGTGTCAAACATCCAGCCAACCAAGATTAAACCTTCAGGTGGCAAACTACAGTAAGTCAGTTCTATACCTACCTGCATTTCCTTGTTTCCAAATTATCTCACATTTGTTGATGTATTAATAAATAAACTTATGGACTAGTTCATGTCAGCTTCATATTTACCTATTTTATATCGAGAAGATCATAACGACAGCAGTATCAGTGTCAGATTTATTCTGAACTTTATTAAAAAGTATGTCGTACAGTGATGGAGGTAAGAATAGAGAATGAAGAGTGATCTGTATGTTGTAATTAGGTAAAGCGCCCACTTCGTAACCAGCAATATGTGGCCTTACAAGTAGAAGTCATTCTACAGCAATGGATATCTTTTGGATTGTCTGTAATTCGTTGATTCTTATTGATAATAGCAGCTGCTTAGACTTAGATGACCAACACCCACATGCAACTGAAGAGTTTATGAATACAAAAGCTAAGTGGGTGGGGAAAACCTTTCGAAATTATTCATTTTAATGTTATACACTGAATTATTGTCTTAAAATAAAAAAAGCTTTTTTTTTATCATTATAACTATTTTTATTAAATATTTTCATTCATTTAAAATTTTAAAATTTAATTTGTATAAAAGAGTAGTTTGAATTTAATATATTATAAATTTCCATTAACTTTTTAATATGATTACGATTTTTATCTATTCTTTTAAAGTATTCGATCTGTGTTTCGTTTTCGTATTTTTTAATAAACATCGGTACGAGATTACATCTTACTTGCATGTAATGCTGAGGGTTGCTTATCATTCCATATGTACAATTTGGTGAATATAGCTTTCCAATTCTATACAAGTAGGTTGGGAAACTTCCATGACCGGTTATGAAATAGTTTAATATGTTATTTTCGAATTTTGACTTTTGTTCTACTTTTGACATTATAGTATAGGTTGCTTTTTCTTTTTCACTATTGTCCCAATAATCTTGCCAATCTTTATTTATGTTTTCTTTCATATTTTTTAAGTATTGATACCGGGAGCTGTATAAGTTTGTGATTTATTGATTTAGTTTCTTTCTTTGCTAAAATAGTAGCTGCTTTTTTACCACTTTCACTGCGTGAAGCATTAAAATCATGTTAAAAACTTACAATGCCGATTTATGTAAACAAACACAAAATTTAATCGTTCTCCTAAAGCTTTTGAGCGCTGATATTTGATGGCAAACAAGCATGTGTCAGTGATATATTAGACCGTATACACCCATCGACTTTTTCCCTCAAACATTTCAATTAGTACACAGAAATTATTATTGCGATGAGTGACTTCTAGAATAAAATGGGTATAATTATTTCTTGAACAGCCTAAGTAATTTAAATCTTGCTGAAATTGTAAGAGAGCCAAGTGACTTAGTGACAAGAGTAAGAGAATCAAATAAGAGAGCCAAGACTGGTTGTTCTCGTTATTTTTTTCTGTTTAACATGGTATTGCACGTGTCTCTTTGAGTGATTATAAATGCATTTAAATAAGAATTTTGAACGATTAACAAGATATAACAATGGTTTTCAGGGAGATATTAAGAGTACAACTCCCGTTTCAATAACAAATTTACAACAGGTTATAAATATCGTTAAGTCAGTATTATGACGCAAATACATATAGAAATTTCCATATTACGATTATCTCGCTAAGAAGTTCAGTCTTAAGGTATTCAAAATCAGTCTTCCTCTTAGAAGGGTAATTACGTTTGCACAACCATGAAATTCCTGATAGTTAACTCTCTTACTATGGAAAACTAAGATGATCAAGGGATGTCTCCTATAAAAATGAACTAATTAAATCTAAACTGAATTAATTTCAATCAACTAAATTTACAATACTTCTGTTTGTAAGAACTAATGCATTTAAAAATATTTTTATGTCATAGTAAAAAGCAGTTATAAAAAAGCGTAAACATGTAGGTTTGCAGATAAATAATATAACTGATAATTGTTAGTGAAAGAAATTGGTATCCTATAGTTTGATAAAATGGTATCCTACACTCAAGAGCCAAAACATTATGACTACACCTACCTATATTTTGCAATGAACTCGCCTGGATAACGTGGAAGACACGTGATCAGGTGGAAGTGGTATTTAACTGCTGCTGGAGAGTCTGAAGAATCATTCTTTCACTTACTTCTGTGTGTGATGGGGATGGCTGCGGATCTAAGCGATTTTGATAGAGCGCAGATTGCAATGGCTCAAAGGCTCGAAGGCTCGAAACAAGTATTTCCGAAATTGCACGACTCGTAGGTTGTTCGTGATCTACAATTGTTAGTACTTATGCAAAATGGATGAATGGCTGTGAAACCAGCAGTAGACGTCATGGTGTTGGACGTCCAGACGCTATCAAAGAAAAAGGTCGTTGGAGACTGTCTCGCAGAGTGAAGCAAAATCGGAGTCAGACAGTGGCTTAGCTGACAACCCAATACAATGCAGGGCCAAGTAGAATAGTATCGGAGCAGACTGTTCAGCGGACACTGTTGGATATGAGGCTACGCAGCAAACGTGCCACTCGTGTGCATTTACTGACGAAGCGTCATGAATACTACAGCGTATCTGAACATCATTGCGGACCAGTTGCACCCTTACATGTCCTCTGTTTTTCCAGATGGAAATGGAATGTTCCAACAGGACAATGCACTGTGTCACAAGGCTAAAATTGTGTTGGAGTGATTCCAGGAACATGATGCTGAATTCCAGTTAATGTCCTGGCCACCTAACTCACCGGATCTCAATCCGATAGAACCCATTT
This sequence comes from Pardosa pseudoannulata, assembly GCA_032207245.1. Taxonomy (NCBI): domain Eukaryota; kingdom Metazoa; phylum Arthropoda; class Arachnida; order Araneae; family Lycosidae; genus Pardosa; species Pardosa pseudoannulata. The sequence goes on along the minus strand of CM063508.1, from coordinate 164,211,467 downwards.
GGGATGTCATGGGACGGTAACTCAAAGTTTAAAGACCACCCATTCGCAAAATCTCGGATTTGCTTAACCGTTGCTTAAACATCTGGTACAATCTGTTTCCGGCCATCTAAGAAGGACTTGTGACATCCATGCCAAGGCGGGTTGAAGCTGTGTTGAGCGTCAAAGGTGGGCCAACTCGTTTTTGACAGGTGGTCATAATGTTTTGGCTCTTGAGTGTGTTTGTAATGTAAGATAAACTTTTATGTCCTTTCCGTATGTGTGAGATTATTTTAAAATTCTACAACCCTTTTATTTCTTAGTTGCTTTAAGAGTGAAGGAATCTTAATTCGATCACGTAGCTAGATTGATATCACACATGTATCTAGATTATCAAGTTTAATTTAAAGTACGCAGAATTTATCTATATCAGAGGTGGACAAACAGCGGTTGATGAGTAAAATTTTGTGGCTTTCCCAGACTTTTCGAAATTTATAACTAAAGCAAAACAAGCAATTTTTATAGTTAAATTTAATACTATGATTTATTATTATGTTTAATTATTCACATTTATGAATATTTAACTCTGCTATTGTTAATATATGAGTAATAATAATAATAACTGTAAAAATAGTCAACTTTTTCAATTCTTTCTCCATAAATACATAAACAT
>CM063508.1:164200818-164205818 GCA_032207245.1 Pardosa pseudoannulata | reverse complement strand
TCCCGTTGGCTTTAACCCTCTAAGCGGTTCTCACGTATAATTCCGCCAAACCGATGATGACTTCAAAACGTACAATTTTCGACGTTCAAAAACCCTCCGAAAAAGATGTAATGTACATTTTTGTCAGTGCTTTCCCCCATATAATTTTGATGTAGGAGGGTCAGGTGTATTGTTTAGGAACTTCACCCCTCTTTCACTGACATTTCTTGAGGGATGAAACCCTACCCCCTGAGGCACAAAGACGCTGACACTTTTCTTGGCTTTGTAAATCTCTTTTTCGAAGTATTTCGTTTGCGGCAACAGATGTATCTTTAATTGCACCCTTAAATATCTTGGATGACTTTCGTAAAAATATAGAAATAAGTCTCTCAAAGAATATTTTTATTTGTACTTTTAGAATACATTATTTCTTATGGGATGATCTTCGAGACTTGACGATCTCTATGTGTATTACAAACTAGCATATAGCCCATCATATGACGGGATCAGTAAAATTTTTAATATTCCAGAACTGTTAAGTATCCAATGAGGCAGGTAATAAAATGGTTTGTTTTTTGGCTGAGAATTATCTGGTTCACTCTCAATGGTTTATTTATCGTTATACTCCTCTAGAGTCTCCCGATCCTGTAATGCAGTTTAGAATCACATGGAATTCATTTAGTCAAACCATGTGGTTATGTATAACAAACAAACAAACTTCTTAATTTCCAAATATATATAATTAAAAGTTAGATATTTAGTAGTCCTCGACTTATATGAAAAGAATTTATTGTTAATACCGATGATAAAATTTTCATTACAACAAAAAATAATCGATGATTGAATTTAAAATTATCACTTATATACTTAATCTATTATTTAAGTCAAATATAAAAGAAAATTATTTGCTTAATATGTAAGTTCAGCGATAAAACGTATGAAAATAATGCACGCGATATTTAAATAATTTAAAACAAGAAATGATTATATGAGATGGTTAAAGGAATGACGTCATAATGCTAGAAAAAAAATGTTATTTTTACCTATTTATTACGTGAATAAATTGATAAATTTAATCGCCTGCCCTTAGCCGAGGAATCCATTCCAGGTACAACCGCTTCAAAAATTTGCCGACAGACACCTTAGGCTATTATTATATAGGGGATTTATAATGCCTATTTATATATCTATATATAACCGGAAGTAAAGGGACAATAACGAGGGTGGGTTTTCCGTATTCCATTCTAGTCGACAAAGGGGGAAGGAAAAAATCATAGAACTATTTGGCCACTGACACAGTAAACGTTTAGCGCATTTTTTAAAGAATTTTTTCCTAGATGTGTTCACTCGGAGGGTTAATATTATAGTTTTATTAGAAGGTCCCATGACTATTAGAAAGTTCGGTTACTACCCCTAATACGATATTAATATGAAAACCACCCAAAAATATAAATAATTTAGTTTGGTTTACAGTAAAAATCCAGTCAATTGTTTGATATTCACGGGTAAATTAGTTGTAGTCTTGAAATCGAATTCCAGTGGTTTCGAAAATTTATAGCAGGATCTTGGAATTTAAAACCACTGACTCGAGAGTGGAAAAGCACTGGCTTACCAGTTTTATTACACGATTTTGAACATTTAGGATTAAATTGCGGTGCAACCATTTTGTAGTTAATGATATTTATATTATTGTGGTATTATTTTCTAACATGATTCTATTTTTTTACAGATATTCAAAGGTACGTTCGTCCATCCTCACTCCTCACAAGTTCAGAGTCTCCCGTTACATTGGCAACTAAACTGAGTCCCCTAAATGTTAAAAAATCAGCAACGATCAGATCAGCAAAAAAGAAATGATATTTCTATCAATGTGTAAACACTATGCCAAGAAAACATTTTTATAACGAACCAGGGATTGAAATACCAATTTTTAAGCAGTGGAAAATTTGAAACTGCAAATGGATGTTAATCTTTGACGAAATGTGATTAAACCATTATTAATAGTTCTGTTTTAGTTGAAAGCAACTTCATACAATAAAATACACAATTTATTTTTCTCTTAGTAACACTCTTAATACATTGCATATAAAAGACTTCTACAATACAATAAATACTTTTCTTTTGCATCCACTTAACAATGCTCTTATCCCGGCATAAGTGACACATGCGAAATTTTGTAAATTCCAGGTGCTAGACTGAAGGATATTAACTAAAGAATATGTGATATCGGGGCGATATTTATATGCGACTTCTAATAGCAGTTAGGCATGGCCGCCGGCAAACAGCTGGCGATCGCCGTGGCTGCTGAGTGTTTTAGTTTTACCGATCATCTCCCGATGTTTATGATCAGAGGGCGACGTAGTACCAATTATTATCCAATATGTAGAATTAGTGGGTGGACTGATAAATTATTGAATACTTACTTTTAAATTATTTATTTTTGCCTTCTCTGATATTGTTTTTTGGCTTCAGCAAAACAAAAGAATATGTCGTTTGAAATATGGGTTTATTCAATTAAATTAATTGTTCAGAATTAGAACAAAATATTTTTTTCCAAAATAAAATTTTTTAATCCTTAAGTATTTTTGTGGGACAAAATTTTTTTAAGCATTTTTTCAGTTTTTTTTAAAATTTTTATAAACATAAAACAAGACAAAACATTACGTAAAGCAAAAAATAAACGAGAGAAAAGTAGCGGAATATTGCATTTACTAGTGCTCTACGGAGCAAAATCTATTTCTTCGTAGATTTTGCTCCGTTTAATGCAATTGAAAACAAATATATACCAGACATAAAATCTATACGAAAATACCTGATATAACATTGTATGGCAGCAAGAAATACTAAAGCACTATTAGAAATATTTTCTTATTTACAGCACAAATTGGAAAAAATCTCACTTTTCCATATTGATATACTTATTCGTCTATAACAGTGGTGGACAAGACATCGACCGCGGTCGACTGGTCGACTGCAAAGACATTTTAGGTAGTCAGCTGGACCATCCCTATCATGACCTCGAATATTAACAATTTAATTTATGACTTATGACATAGAATTAATGAATTATTTAAAATAAAAATTTACTACGGTTTGCGATTTAAAACCTAAAACAAACTGTGCAAGATAATACAATGAATTTGTCATTTGAAAGTGGAGAATTAAATAGAAACAACTTGACAAAGTGGGATGCTTAGATTATAATATAATCAAATCAGTACCATGTAATCATTATATGGTACTGATACGATATATACATCGCGGTCGAGGAAGAAATTATTAAATTAAGAGGCGATATATTTCTTAAATCCAGAACATCTAGCGATACTGATTTGTGGAAATTAATTTCCCAGGAAAAGTTTCCAAATATTTACAAACTGATTTTGTATTTGAAATCATACTTTGGATCGACGTATCTTTGAGAATCTGCTTTTTCAACCATGAACGCCATAAAAACCAAACATCGGTCGCGTTTAACAGATGAACATTCAATTTCGTGTTTACGCAATGCAATAAGCTCGTGCCAGCCACAATAGGATAAACCTGTCGCAGATATACAGTGCTAAATTTCAACTAAACGAAGTGAACAGGATGGTCAATTTTTGATATAGGAATACATTGATTATTTTCGTCAGTAAATTTTTATTTTGTAAATATTAATATTAAGTTTTTTATTAGAAAAATTAGATTATTTACCATTTTTTCTTGTTACCGAAAATAAATATATAAACATGTACGTTACGTTAATTTGGCTCTGCCATTGGTAGACCACCTTCGATTTTTTAAATGTGGAGTAGACCACGGATCTCAAAAGTTTGGCCAACCCTGGTCTATAATATTGTTTATATAACAATATTGTTCATATCCTACGTATGGAGCTACTTTTCTGTTTCGTGTAGTAAAAGAGTAGATCTAGCGCTCGAAGGTAAACTTATCCAAACCTACAACAGTCACATCTTTATAATAATGAACAAGGTAGCTACAATTTTGAGCTATTATATTTTAAAATAGATTAAAATTATAACAGCTAATAATTGGCATACAGTTTTCGATAAGTGTACAGTAATTCTTCAAAAATAATAATTAGTAATGTTGAGAATGCTTCTAAGTGTATTTAACTACATTTGTAGCATTTATTTGAGGGAGAATAGTACATTTGGATCTAAAAGTCTTCATTTTGTTTTATAAATAAAAAAAATATCTAAAATACTAAATATAGGTATGGTTACTATCTGAAATTTAAGGAACAAGGAATAGTTTTGGGTAGTTCCTTTCTTCTATAGAATAAGAATTATGAGTACATCCTGTATTATTTTGTATTATATTAAAAAGTAGTCAAAACGCACAATTTAAAATAATAAGGCAATATTTGACAGTAATTAAGAATCACGTGGATTTAAAGACATTAAAATATTGATTCATTTACTAGTTTTATTATTGATACTGTAAAAAATAAGTTTAAGGCACTACTAATATGTAAAAAAATATAATAAAATTTAAAAATTAAAGATTTCTCAGCTCGGAAAAGTTAGTACTTTTAGTAGTGTAATTATTTCAACACTATAACGCTACCATGTTTTTGTTTAACTTTGTAACTAGTGTTATACTTGTTAGACAACTGTTAAAAATTTATTTTTAGGAATGGGAGAGGTAAGTAGAGCATACACTACCATTTTTTAAGTTTATTTATTGTACATTTAAGCTATTTTCAACTTTTAGTCGTTTATTATTTTAATTTCTGAACGTCTCCAAGACGTAACCATAGCATTCTAGAGCTAAGTTTAATAGAATCCTGATCAGCAACTATACTAAATCTTATCTTCAAACTTTTTTTTGATCTTTTGAAGTTATTTGCCGATTACCAGATGTCTTTGCGCTTCTGAGTCTTTATATGAGGTGTTTACAACCAGAGTGATCTAAGTTCACTTTTTATGTAACAAAATGAAATCAATTACCAGAGTTAATAACATGTTATTTCATAGGTATACATATGTAGATGTCTTAAAAAATACCATTGTTAT
>CM063508.1:164178318-164183318 GCA_032207245.1 Pardosa pseudoannulata | reverse complement strand
AGTTGTCATAATTTGAGTTATTTTAATTTCTTTTTCACAAATCTATTATATCATATAGAGAAATATGCAGATATCTCATCAAGGGGTCAAAATGACACCCGCTGTAATTCTAGGTATACAAAGACCACCTTAATTCTAGTGTTAAAATAATCGATATGAAATCCATTTCTTGTATACGCGGTAATGTTACACGATAAAAGGTTTTCTGTAACAGATTATAAGTGTCCGCAAATCGGGTTTTATAATGTCTGATGGAGTTTAAAAATTAAAAGTATTTTCGTATTTATTAGTGTACTACTAGCATATTGCCCGTCATATGTAAACACATTTAAGAAATATTAAAAAAAAAACACTTAATTAACGATAGGCATTTAATATTTAGCAAATTTAATTTATATAATCAAAATACTTGACAAATTGAAACTGCTTAAAAGCATATCAATTTTTTTTTAACATGCATACGTAGATACTTTAAAACGCGCTTCATATAGTTCTGATTGCACCGTTTGATTTCAGGTGAACAAAGCACTAAAGTCATTGTTTTCTACAACAATGAAGAACGTATAAGAGCTGTATAGACTATCTGAAAAACGGACTTTTAAATCTGTCTGATATGTCAACAGAACTTCAAGATGTATGTATTGTGGCTAAAAACTTTTGAAGTAACTTATGTGTCATGGAAGTTACTGTGAAAAAAAACCGTATAAATAATGACGATTATTTTTAACTTGAATTCTGTATAAATGAAGTCTTATTTTACAGCCCTCGTAATTGAAAAGAAACCTTAGATGCAAGTATATTAACTAATAAAACTAAATATGCCTAATGAATTTTTTCAAAGAATATTTTATTCGTAAGGTAAAATGATAATATATTTTCTGTATAAACATAGTCTTATTGTTCACTGAATTACCCTTTTATATAACAGATACGAACACATGTATGGACTATGAAAACCGCTGAATATTTTTAGCAAACTTAAAAAAAATATTCTGCCTGAGCATATATTATTCAAAAAGTGAAAAGTTAATATATTTTCTGTATAAATATAGTTTTATTACTTATTAAATGGCTTCGAATTAAAAAACTCCGGATGCAAGTACAGACAAGGAAAACTACTAATTGTGTCATGTGAAAAGAATCTACTTGAACATATATTATTCAAAAAGAAAAATTCTCATTTCAATTTATTTTACTCTAATAATTAATTCACACGAGAAAGGTATGGAGATAGTCATTATAGAATCAGATATTCTATTATTGTATCTATTATTCTATTTATTTATTAACCCCTTCCCTGTTTTGCCCGTACGCTGTACGGGCACAGCTTTCGGGCTTTTACTGATTTGCCCGTAAGGCGTACGGGCAATCTGATTTCTATTTCGCTAGAACTTTTTCGGCCGTATTTTTTCCAATTTTAGTAACATATTATTCGTATAGATCCAGTAAAGGATAGTTTGCAGTTTATTGTATTTTCTTTCTACTTTGATTGGTTCAAAAGCGCGGGGTTTTTCGCATGTTTTGTAACAGTAGACGAATTGTTATATTTCAGTGTATAGCTTTCTGCTTATATTTTACTAACCGCCTGATAATTTTATTGATGTAAGAGTTGAATAATATATTTTTACTTTTAAATAATGGATAATTCAGAGCGTATGGAGCTAATTTCTTGTGATTCGAACTGTGACTCGGAATCAGAAACTGAATTATCTGTAAATGATAGTAGCGAAAGTTTACTAGATGACTTGGATAGTAGTGACTCTGATAATAGTACAGATGGAATAAGTCAAGCAAGACAATTTTTTTAAATTAAATGTGATAATCCTTCGGATCCGCCTTCTAGATTTGCTTTCACTGGAATTCCAAAAATTAACTTGGATATCGATGAGATTAAAGGTAAACTTCAGTTCTATGATGCTTTCATAGAAAGAAAAAAAGCTGTAATAAATGCTTAAAAATATTAGAAATGTTAATTTTAATAACATATCTTTACTTAAAAATGTAAAATGAACATAAAAATGCAATAAAAACTTTTTTTGACCGAGTTCTGGAAAAAAAATGAAACTGTCAAAGGGTTAATATATAGATTTTAAGTATTATTATCCTTTACGCAAGATATGTTCAAAACCAAGAGTTGAAGTTTTGAAAACAACTTAATTTACGATATGCATATAATATTTAGCAAATCTCACTTATATAATCAAAATACTTGAAAAATCAAAACTGCGTAAAAGTATACTAATTTTTTTTTGTCTAACATGCATACCATAAATCTGAGTAAGCGATTTTTTAATAGGTGTAACATAAATGTTTGTAATATCTATCCTATTATTTGTAAATAAACGTATTCCAGAATCTCAAGGTGAAAATCGGACTTTTAAATCTGCTTGATACGTCAACAGAACGTTGAGATTATGTATTGTAGCTATAAACGTGTTGAAGTAACTTCTGTATCATGGAAGTTACTTTGAAAAGAAAACCATATAAATAATGACGATTAATTTTAACCTGAATTCTGTATAAATGAAGTCTTATTGTACATCCCTTGTAATTAAAAAGAAACCCTAGATGCAAGTATGGAAACTAAGAAAATTGCTCAATATGTCTAATGATTTTTTAAAAGCATATATTATTCTTAAGGTAATATGATAATATATTTTCTGTATAAACCTTTAATTTCAAACAATCATAAACACAAGTATGACTATGAAAACTGCTAATTTATTTTAGCAAATTTAAAAAGAATATTCTCCTTGAACATATATTATTCAAAAAGTAAAATGTTAATCTGTTTTATGTATAAATATAGTTTTCTTACTAATTAAATTGGTTTCGAATTTAAAAAACATGGGATGCAAGTATAGACAATGAAAAATAGAAAATGTGTCTTGTGAAAAAAATCTATTTGAACATATATTATTAAAAAATAAAATTTTCATTTCAATTTATTGTACTTTAATGATTAATTCATATGAAAAAGGTATGGAGACGACGTTATTGAATTAGATATTCTATTATTGTATCTATTATTCTATTATTCTATTATCTTTATTCTATTTAATTATTAATATATAGATTTTAAGTATTATTATCCTTTACACAAAGTATGTTCAAAAGCAAGAGTTGAAATTTTTGAAAACACTTAATTTACGATATGCATTTAATATTTAGCGAATTTCATTTAAATAATCAAAATACTTGAGAAATCGAAACTGCTTAAAAGTACACCAAATCTTTTTTTTTCTCTAACATGCATACCATAAATCTGTGGAAGCGATTTTTTAGTAGAATTAACATAAATGTTTGTAATATCTATTCTATTATTTGTAAATAAACGTATTCCAGAATCTCAAGGTGAAAATTTTGAAAGATATACAAATGCGTGACAGCTTAGAAAATAATAAAATATTCATTACTGACATTCTTAAGTAATTAATTTTCCAAGACACTCCAATCTTATCCGAGGGAAAGAGCTTGCATTATTTTTCTGTGACAAAATAACAGAACATTATGAGTTTGACAACTCCTCAAGAACATTTTTTATTTAGCAAGAGGAAAAAAAATCAATACCGTGGGAGTTAATACCGTATAGTAAAAAATAATTATGAAAATTAATCAACCACACTTTCATGATAACAACTAGAATTTTCTGAGTCATTAAAAAAATCTTACACTAGAAAAATCACAAAAAAATATTTTTACCAAACTAAATTTAGATCTTCTTTCTATTAAAAGCTTCTTGTTTTTTGTCATTTTTTTTATTTACCTCATAATTAGTCTTTCAAAGTAACATGTTTTATAATTTTTTTCTGATATTTTATCCTAGAATTTTAACAGATTGTGGCTAATTGAACTGTTTTTTCGTCGTTATCACTGGGCTTATACTCAAGCATTTACTAACGAAGGTTCAGAAAAGAGTTTAATAAATTTAAGTGCCATCTATTCGAACCCAAAATTCAGAAAAAGTACATAAAAATCTCATCCTACAGCTTTTATCTGGTGTGAATTTTAAAATAAAAGTAATCATTTCAAAACATTGTTCGTATTAAAGTAAAGGAGCTTTACTAGAGAACTCTTAAAAAGTTCCTATAATTTAAAAAAACTTTTTTTTCTTTATCGACTCAAAACTTAGAATTTTTCTATAGTTCTGGCACGTTTTAAGAAAATCGCACAACATTTGTAAAGAATAAATTTACGGTGTAAGAAACATTTTCATTATATTTTCTTAAAAGTCTATTAACTAAATAGGTATTACACCTTTTTCTGCAATTTTTTAAGTGAATCTAAGGTATGGTACTACTATCATCTTCTTTATACACTAGCATATAGCCCGTCCTATAATGGGATCAGTAAAATTTTTAATTTTCCAGAATTGCACAGTAAGCTATGAGTCTGAAAAAAAAAATGGTTTATTTCATGGCTGAGAATTATCTGGTACAAGCTCAATAATTTTTTTATCTTCATACTCCTCTACAGTCTTCTGATACTATGAATGCAGTTTAGAATCATGTTGAATTCATTTAGAAAGATAATTCAAAATGTTCTTATCAACGTCAAAATTATTGTTAAATTCTTCCCATTTTTTTGCAACATTAATTAATGGAAGTAAACGAATGAAACTGTCATTTCCACTACACCCTGGAGGTAGATAGAATTTGTTGTTAATACCGGCGATAAAATTTTCATTCCAACAAAAATAATTGATGATTAAATTTAAAATTATCACATATGTATCTAATCTATTAATTAAACCAAATATAAAAGAAAATTATTCACGTAATATTTAAGTCAGTGGTAAAACGTTTGAAATTAATTCAGACGATATTTAAACATATGCATATATTTACATACTCACATATATAATTATGATGTAGTCTATGTATATATATATATATATATATATATATATATATATATATATATATATATATATATAGAATTTGTTGAGTCATTAAAAAAATCTTACACTAGAAAAATCACGAAAAAAAAATGCTTTTACC
>CM063508.1:164158318-164165818 GCA_032207245.1 Pardosa pseudoannulata | reverse complement strand
TTTTCGTGCTTATTACTTCTAATCCAGATATCTTTGCATTCATTGGTGAGAGTATAATTCGAACAGCGATAGAAAGCTAACTTCGTAGTTATTGATAAGAGGGTGCTATCGACTGCTTATCGTAATGTATTTAACCGATATTTAGGTGCTATAAACCCAATCCATTTTGTGTCTGTTGCATGGGATCTTGAATTTTAGTCCAGAATTTTCAGAGCTGTTCTTCCAAATTAAGGAGAACTTTTATATTCAATTACTATTTTGCTGATTACGACGTGTGATTAAGCCATATTGTAACCTGCAACATGCAACAATACTTTTAAACATTGTGTTACAAAATGCATTACATTAGTGATAGTGGAAAAAGTGTTTCGAACATGAGTATGTGCAGAAAATTATAACAAATTAAAAAGTTTTTTCAGCAAGTTACAAGAAATCTTTTGCCGATTTATGTCCATGTTCGAATAAGTAGAGTGTTGCATTTTAGTACCAAGGGTTCCAAGGACATTCTATCATGTATGGTCGAACGATGGCCGATTGATTAAGGTGCTAGCTTTCGGTACCGGAGTTCATGGGTTCGTATCCCACAGTGGCATGGATCTTCATAGCCTTTCGGAATCGGCTTTAAGCTGAAGGTCCTGGTCTCATAAGCCCTCGTGTTTCAAAAAGTAGACCGTAGCACTCCAAACCAAACCAAACCAAACCAAACTATCATGTATGTTCGTACTTGTTTCAAAATAAAACTATTAAGCTGTAGATTTTGGTCTAATTAAACCTCGTGTCACAAAAAAATACAGTAATACTTCAAATAAATACAGACTACGCCATACCAATACTAGTTTGATAAGAATAAAAACTTATGAAAAGAAACAAAGGGTTAAAACAAAAAACCTCCGGAAAAATAAGAATGCATTCAATTCCAAAAATTAAATTCCATATGGAAAATGAAATGAACGGGAGTCGAAAATATTGGGTCATAAACGCAAATATTCTCTTTGCATTTGTTCTATCTAACGTATCTTCAAAGTTATGTTCTATAAATTTTGCATAAGCAGTTACGTAAACACCCAAATGGATAGTGGAATAAACTCATTCTAAAGGAAAGATATTCCATCTGTTCCATTTCTTTGGAAAGAGTATTTTTGTGGAAGAGTGCATGTTTTAGTACTTCAGGTCTTTTTATAGAGCATCCGAGTAATGGCTGCCCTCACGCGAAAAACATAGCAGTACACTAAAATACCCCGATCTTCAATATTTTTTCTCGTAAGGTACCTCCTTCAAAATTAAACAGCATTTTTCGTTTTTCATTCTGGGCATTTTGGGAATTGATGAACTACATGTGAATATATGACTGAAGAAATGCACGTCTTCAGAGAGTAAATTGCTCATCTAAAAAATTGCCATTTTGTGTTAGAACGCTGTTATTGTTTCGTGAGAAATTGCTTTTTCTTACTTTAGAAATGAAAGAAAATTTACTTATTTTTAAGCCGTCAAGTTGTTTAAAATGTACACATGCATGCATGGGTATATACATGTCTATATAAACTGGAGCACAAAAATTGTGCATAATTATTGTTTATATATAAATATTTCTAAGAAAGATAAATCAGAATGGAGGGAAATATGGTATATAAATGTAATAAAGTATTAGTACTCATTAAATTATGCAACAATATTTTCAGAACAATGCGACACTGACGCAACAATATATCGGGATTAGTGCTAGATTGTGCTAGATCGGGATATCTGGCACAATATATGTTGTGTTAGAACGCTGTTATTGTTTCGCGAGAAATTGCTTTGTCTTACTTTAGAAATGAAAGAAAATTAAATTTACTTATTCTTAAGCCGTCAAGTTGTTTAAAATGTACACATGCATGCATGGGTATATACATGTCTGTATAAACTGGAGCACAAAAATTGTGCATAATTGTTGTTTATATATAAATATTTTTAAGAAAGCTAAATCAGAATGGAGGGTAATATGGTATACAAGTGTAATAAAGCATTAGTAATCATTTAAATTATGCAACAATATTTTCAGAACAATGCGACACTGACGCAACAATATATCGGGATTAGTGCTAGATTGTGCTAGATCGGGATATCTGGCACAATATATGTTGTGTTAGAACGCTGTTATTGTTTCGCGAGAAATTGCTTTGTCTTACTTTAGAAATGAAAGAAAATTTACTTATTTTTAAGCCGTCAAGTTGTTTAAAATGTACACATGCATGCATGGGTATATATACATATCTGTATAAACTGGAGCACAAAAATTGTTCATTAATTATTTTTTATATATAAATATTTTTAAGAAAGCAAAATCAGAATGGAGGGAAATATGGTATACAAGTGTAATAAAGTATTAGTACTCGTTAAATTATGTAACAATGTTTTCGGAAAAATATGCGACACTGACGCAACAATATATCGGGATTATTCGCTAGATTGTGCTAGATCGGGATATCTGGCACAATATATGTTGTATTAGAACGCTGTTATTGTTTCGCGAGAAATTGCTTTGTCTTACTTTAGAAATGAAAGAAAATTTACTTATTTTTAAGCCGTCAAGTTGTTTAAAATGTACACATGCATGCATGGGTATATATACATGTCTGTATAAAACTGGAGCACAAAAATTGTGCATAATTGTTTGTTATATATATAAATATTTCTAAGAAAGATAAATCAGAATGGAGGGAAATATGGTATATAAATGTAATAAAGTATTAGTACTCATTAAATTATGCAACAATATTTTCAGAACAATGCGACACTGACGCAACAATATATCGGGATTAGTGCTAGATTGTGCTAGATCGGGATATCTGGCACAATATATGTTGTATTAGAACGCTGTTATTGTTTCGCGAGAAATTGCTTTTTCTTACTTTAGAAATGAAAGAAAAATTTACTTATTTTAAGCCGTCAAGTTGTTTAAAATGTACGCATGCATGCATGGGTATAAACATGTCTGTATAAACTGGAGCACAAAAATTGTGCATAATTGTTGTTTATATATAAATATTTTTAAGAAAGCAAAATCAGAATGGTGGGAAATATGGTATACAAGCGTAATAAAGTATTAGTACTCGTTAAATTATGCAGCAATATTTTCTGAACAATGCGACACTGACGCAACAATATATCGGGATTAGTGCTAGATTGTGCTAGATCAGGATATCTAGCGCAATATATGTTGTATTAGAACGCTGTTATTGTTTCGCGAGAAATTGCTTTGTCTTACTTTAGAAATGAAAGAAAATTTACTTATTTTTAAGCCGTCAAGTTGTTTAAAATGTACACATGCATGCATGGGTATACACATGTCTAAATAAACTGGATCACAAAAATTGTGCATAATTATTGTTTATATATAAATATTTCTAAGAAAGATAAATCAGAATGGAGGGAAATATGGTATATAAATGTAATAAAGTATTAGTACTCATTAAATTATGCAACAATATTTTCAGAACAATGCGACACTGACGCAACAATATATCGGGATTAGTGCTAGATTGTGCTAGATCGGGATATCTGGCACAATATATGTTGTGTTAGAACGCTGTTATTGTTTCGCGAGAAATTGCTTTGTCTTACTTTAGAAATGAAAGAAAATTTACTTATTTTTAAGCCGTCAAGTTGTTTAAAATGTACACATGCATGCATGGGTATACACATGATTGTATAAACTGGAGCACAAAAATTGTGCATAATTATTGTTTATATATATATATATATATATATATATATATATATATATATATATTTAAGAAATCTAAATCAGGATGGAGGGAAATATGGTATATAAATGTAATAAAGTATTAGTACTCATTAAATTATGCAACAATCTTTTACGGAACTATACGACACTGGCGCAACAATATATTGGGATTACTGCTAGATTGTGCTAGATCGGGATATCTGGCACAATATATGTTGTATTAGAACGCTGTTATTGTTTCGCGAGAAATTGCTTTGTCTTACTTTAGAAATGAAAGAAAATTTACTTATTTTTAAGCCGTCAAGTTGTTTAAAATGTACACATGCATGCATGGGTATACACATGTCTAAATAAACTGGATCACAAAAATTGTGCATAATTGTTTTTTATATATAAATATTTTTAAGACAGCTAAATCAGAATGGAGGGAAATATGGTATATAAGTGTAATGAATTATTAGTAATCATTAAATTATGCAACAATATTTTCGGAACAATGCGACACTGACTCAACAATATATCGGGATTAGAGCTAGATTGTACTAGATCGGAATATCTAGCACAATATATTGTTTGTTAGAACGCTGTTATTGTTTCGTGAGAAATTGCTTTTTCTTACATTAGAAATGTAATGAAGAAAATTTACTTATTTTTAAGCCGTCAAGTTGTTTAAAATGTACACATGCATGCATGGGTATATATACATATCTGTATAAACTGGAGCACAAAAATTGTGCATAATTGTTGTTTATATATAAATATTTTTAAGAAAGCAAAATCAGAATGGTGGGAAATATGGTATACAAGCGTAATAAAGTATTAGTACTCGTTAAATTATGCAGCAATATTTTCTGAACAATGCGACACTGACGCAACAATATATCGGGATTAGTGCTAGATTGTGCTAGATCAGGATATCTAGCGCAATATATTTTGTTTGTGTTAGAATGCTGTTATAGTTTCGCGAGAAATTGCTTTTTCTTACTTTAGAAATAGAAGAAAATTTACTTAATTTTAAGCTGTAAATTTGTCTAAAATGTACACATGTATGCATGGGTATATACATGTCTGTATAAACTGGAGCCCAAAAATTGTGCATAATTGTTGTTTATATATAAATATTTTTAAGAAAGTTAAATCAAAATGGAGGGAAATATGGTATACAAATATAATAAAGTATTAGTACTCATTAAATTATGCAGCAATATTTTCGGAACAATGCGACAGTGACGCAACAATATATCGGAAATATGCGGCTGACTGCAATATTAAATGCATAAAAGCCGTATTAAATGCAGCATGTATTAAATTAACTATTACTATTCTTATGATTATAAGCAAACGATTATTACTAAAATAATATTTTAGCATTGAATTATTTAATCCTTATTATATAAAGGTTATTAAATTACAATCTAAACTAATACAATTTTAATCCAAAAGTCGAAATTTTCTTTAAATTTTGTTTTTGTTTTGTTAATATTTAATCATAACATGATATTGATTTTTTTGCAGTGAACATAATTATGTAAAGCTAACAGTACTACTAGCTTCACATTCCTTTCATGGAAATGTCTGGGAAACTACCCTTGAATTGGGGAATTTGATTACACTAGGACCATAACAGTCGTTTATAAACTAACGATAGCCAACATACTTAAATATTACCGATAGCCCATCAATTCCTGAAATAATTTTGAACAGTACATCATTATCAATATTCAGGTTTGACATTTGGGCTAACACTCGAGCAGCTTTCATAAAGATGAAATAATGTTGACAAAACTTGAGTCCTCAATTTTTCAAGATTTGTTCTAGGAAAAAAAGTAAATGTTTAGCTTAGCTACCAATTTGAGAAATACTTCATAGTCCTTTACCACTGCAAAATAAAAGAGGCAGGAGAATAACACTTTAAAACACATATTTTAAAGACATTTTTTTTTGTTTACTACAAGTTACCTCGTTGACAGTCAACCTAATTCGTTGGTTAGTTAATTTGTTTTTGATTTGTTAATATTTTATCATTACATGATATTGAACAGAAATAGGTAAAACTAACAGTACTAGCATCATTTTCCCTTTCATGTAAATGTCTGTGAAACTGCCCTTGAATTGGGGAATTTGATTAAAGTAGGACCAGAACAGTCGTTTATAAACTACTCTTAGCCAGCATACTTAAATATTGTAGATAGCTCATCAACTCCTGAAATAATTGTGAACACTACATCATCATCAATATTCAGTTTGGATATTTGGGCTAACACTCGAGCATCTTTCATAAAGATGAAATCATATTGACAGAACTTGAGTACTCACTTTTTCAAGATTTGTTCTAGGAAAAAAAGTAACTGTTCAGCTTAGCTACCAGTTTGAGAAACACCTCTTAGTCTGTTCCCACTACAAAATAAAGGAGGCAGAAGAATAACACTTTAAGCACATATTTAAAAGATATTTGTTTGCTTACTACAAAATACCTCGTTGAGAGTCAACGTTCTAATTCGTTGGTTAGTTAATTTGTTTTTGCTTTGTTAATATTTTATCATTACATGATATTGCTCTTTTGCAGTGAACAGAATTAGATAAAACTAACAGTACTAGCTTCCCATTCCCTTTCATGTAAATGTCTGTGAAACTGCCCTTGAATTGGGGAATTTGATTAAAGTAGGACCAGAACAGTCGTTTATAAACTACTCTTAGCCAGCATACTTAAATATTGTAGATAGCTCATCAACTCCTGAAATAATTGTGAACACTACATCATCATCAATATTCAGTTTGGATATTTGGGCTAACACTCGAGCATCTTTCATAAAGATGAAATAATGTTGACAGAGCTTAAGTCCTCGCTTTTTCCAGGCCTATTCTAGGGAAAAGTAAATGTTTAGCTTAGCTACCAGTTTGAGAAATACTTCTTAGTCCGTTCCCAAAACAAAATAAAGGAGGTAGAAGAATAACACTTTAAACATATATTTTAAAGATGTTTTTTTTTTGTTTGCTACAAGTTACCTCGTGGACAGTCAACCTAATTCGTTGGTTAGTTAATTTCTTTTTGCTTAGTTAATATTTTATCATTACATGATATAGCTCTTTTGCATTGAACAGAAATATTTAAAACTAACAGTACTAGCATCATTTTCCCTTTCATGGAAATGTCTGTGAAACTACCCTTGAATTCAGGAAATTGATTAAACTAGGGAGAGAACAGTGGTTTATAAACTACTCGTAGACAGCATACTTAAATATTATCGATAGCTCATCAATTCCTGAAATAATTTTGAACAGTACATCATCATAAATATTCCGTTTGGATATTTGGGCTAACACTCGAGCAGCTTTCATAAAGATGAAATAATGTTGACAGAAATTAAGTCCTCGCTTTTTACAGGCCTATTCTAGGGAAAAGTAACTGTTCAGCTTAGCTACCAGTTTGAGAAACACCTCTTAGTCTGTTCCCACTACAAAATAAAGGAGTTTACATTCGTTTGTTTACTAAAGATATAGTTGACATTCAAAGTATAATAAAATATTCTACAACAAAAGAGGAGGTTGGTCAGGATTCAGGTGTTTTAAATTAAGTCCATAATATAAATATGAAAGAAAAACTGAGAGATATTAAATATTCTATATAAATATATATATATATATATATATAATATATATATATATATTCTACCTTTTTTATATTACAAGGTGTCAGTGAGCTTGGCTTGGTTTGGAGCACTACGGTCTACATTTTGCAACACGAGGGCTAATGAGACCGGGATCTACTGCTT
>CM063508.1:164133318-164148318 GCA_032207245.1 Pardosa pseudoannulata | reverse complement strand
GAATAACATATAATTTTCCTTCTAGCAATTTATCTCTTTGCGGCTTAAATTTCTAAATTTTATAGAAAAGAATTTCCAAATTTTATAGAAAAGTTGTTTCATAATCTATTTATTTTAGAGTGTTAAACGTATTTATACATACTATGTTAGAAATTTATGTTTCATTATTTCGTTATCTGCTTTATTTGAACTATGCTAAGCATTTATTAACAAAAATTAATGTTTTATGTTCCGAAATGAGATCTCTCTTGAGAAAATATTTTAGTCAAAGTGAAAAATAAACAGTTTTGAATACTATAAATGTTTCTCGACTAGTTATACCCAAAGGAATAACATTAAAATTGAAAAAGTTTAATTGAAGCTTATTTAATTAGAAATTTTAATAGAAGGTACATTTATAGAATAATACTCAGTTCTTAAAACAAAAGTCCCATTGAACAAAAAATATTTGACTATCTGTTTGAAATATTCATTGTTTGCAAACGTTTGTCTTTAGAAATGAATTAATTGAAGTTTATAAAGCATACAATCTTTGCTTTTATAGGTGGAAATAATATTTTTATAACGATTGTAAGTACAGACAATGCATTCTTAGAACAAATATACGCACAAGGGGAGTTCCATTCGTAATTCAATAATCCAAACAAATGATATAATAAAAATATCCATTATTAGATACTACATTTTCCTGTGTTATTTTAATTTTTAATTATCATAATAATACCAAAGGTTAGTGAAGTATTGCAGAGTTATAAAGTAAGTAAAATAATTGGAACTTGATGACAATTGAATCTTTAAATGCTTTTGTAATATTTATTCTTTTCTTTTCCCTTTGAAAACATGAGGAACCTATTATTTGACATCTTTTTGGGCGATTAAATATACAATAGTCTTTGACCGTGTAAAAATTTTCTGAGAACAAGTTGAATTTATTGATTGGCACTTAAGTCATGAAAGTGGATCGATGAATAAACCTGATAAAGTTTATGGCGCTTGGATAGCCTTATTAACTGCTTATTTATTGATCTTCCATAATACTGCTATAGAATGCTTGAAAACGTTAGATAGAATAAAAGCATTTTTGCTTTCGTATGAAACTAGCTTCTAGGTATGCGTGTAATATGTCTTTATTTGATAATTTGTATAAATCAGTATAGTTAAATTTTCTTGCCCTATATCAAAGTTGCGTATTAAATTCCTAAAAATGGGAAATATATTTGACAGCAGAAAGAAGATGATAGTTAAAAGAATGAACCGTGACAAGCCTCACGATTGAGAAATTCTAGCATTTGTGGTGGGGCAAGATAAAACATTTGAAGCGGGCCGTAGTTTACCAATTTGTGGTCTAGTGCTTTCAAAGAAGGGTTAGTTAAGAAGACAAGGTTAAAATTTCTTCTATTTAACCCTTTATATAACAGTGGTTTCGTAGTGAAACCATCTGTTAAAATATTTTTCTTTTCTTAAAAATATATTAATGATTTTTTTGTACATATATCACACTTTAGACTATTAATAAATGGTAGAACTACATACAATTTATTTTCTCTTTGAAATATCCACGTTTAAACTTGCTTTATAGGAAAACCCTCAGGAATTTGATTTTTTTCCTTTGATGTCCCCAAAGAAATATGCCTACACAAAACATTACTTAAAAATTCTTTAGCTATTTATCTATCACATCCTTTTAATGATAATTTTCAATGTTCTTCCACTATAATTAAAATTTTAAGAACGTATTATTTTCACTCTGCACAAGGATATAGATAGTTTCACAGTTAAACCTCCCACCCCCTCAAAAAAAAAACCACTACCGACAGAAATTGAAATATTTTTCACATATTTCACTTATATAAGGTTCATAGATTACATTATTAACCTAATTCCGTCAAATATCAATTCAATAGTGAACTTTAGAGGGTTAATGTAATATAATAAAAATACAGTAAAGAATGGGATATATTGACAGTTTTCCTAAAAGTAGGGAAATATGTCAGTTTTTTACAACTATAAATTTGGAAGATTCTGCATGAACTTGATATAAAAACAAAATGTTTCGTATTATTAAGCTTATCTTAATCCTTATACAGCTCTAAATGCTTCATTATTTGAGTTATTAATTTGGAGTTTCATTTTTGACTTAATTACAGTTCACCAAATCACACACCCGCTGCGCAATTTTAAATCCGTAAAGACAAATTTGATTTAGACGGGGTTGATAGTGCCTATAAAGATGTCCTATAGTTAGACAGATATGTTGTTCATAAAATAAATTCAAAATTCAGGTATAGAATGAGTTACTTGAGGGTGACATGTTGATAGACTTCTGAAAAGAGTATTATCTAGAAGTTTCGAAAGTACATAGATCCGAGTGAATATGTGTATTTCTTGGGATTAGAGAAATAAAGGGATTTGTAATGGAGTGAGGACAGACGTCAAATCAAAATAATAGAAGTTAGGGTAAACAACAAATATTTGATGAGCACTCAGCTCGATAAGAGCACTCAGTAAGCAGTTTTCACTCGGAAGATGACAAGATGAAATAATTTGTAGCCAAAGGTGCTGTCTCGAATAAACTATTTTCTTCTTCACTAGCGGGGTTCTCTTTACCCCTCAAGGATCGTTCTTTGTATAAAAAGATTCTGGGCGGGATTTCAAGTTGTTCGCGTCCATGAGTTCTATGGGTTTCATCTAAAGTATTTCCAGTTGGACAAGTCTTATGATGTTAATAACTGTCTGTGTAACGTCAAAATCAACAACACATGTACACTCAAGAGCCAAAACATTATGACCACTTCTACATTTTGCAATGAACTCGCATGGATGACGTGGAAGGCACGTGATCAGGTGGAAATGGTATTTAACAGCTGATGGAGAGTCTGAGGAATCAATCTTCCACTTACTTCTGTGTGTGATGAGAAAGGCTGCGGATCTAAGTGATTTTAATAGAGGCCAGAGTGTAATGGCTCGAAGGCTCGGAGCAAGTATTTCCGAAACTGCACGATTCGCAGGTTGTTGGTTTGAGAAACGTTCTCTTGGGTTCCTCAGGAACCCGTGGTTGTGGTAGAGCAGACCATGAATGCTACAAGGTATCTGGACATCATTGCAGACCAGTCGCACCCTTACATACCTCGAAGGCTCGGAACAAGTATTTCCGAAACTGCACGACTCGTGGATTGTTCACGATCTACAGTTGTTAGTACTTATGCAAAGTGATGAATCACGGTTTGTCATTCATCACGCCGATGGCCGTGTCAAGATACGCCGTTTTCCAGGCGAACAGTTGCTCCCTCAATGTACAGTAGTTGATACACAGGCCTGTGGTGGCGGTATTATGCTTTGGGGGACGTTCTCTTGAGCGTTTCTGGGACCCTTGTTGTGGTAGAGCAGACCATGAATGCTATAGGGTATCTGAATATCATTGCAGACCAGTTGCACCCTTACATGCCTCTGTTTTCCAGCTGGAAATGAAATGTTCCAACAGGACAACGCCCCGTGTCACAAGGCTAAAATTGTGTTCTATTGGTTTCAGGAACAGGATGCTGAATTTTAGTTAATGTCCTGGCCGCCAACTCACCGGATCTCAATCCGATAGAACACATTTGGGATGTCACAAGACAGCATCTCAGAGTTCAAATACCACCAATTCACAATATCTCGGATTTGCGTAACGGTTGCTTAAACATCTAGTACAATCTATCTCCGGCCATCTACCAAGAACTTGTGGCATCCATGCCAAGGTGGGTTGAAGATGTGTTGAGCAATAAAGGTGGGCCAACTCATTATTGACAGGTCGTCACAATATTTTGCTCCTTTTATAGGGAATTTTTTATGCTTCTTCACAACATTCTTGTTTTAATAATATTTAGTCTTACCATTTCATTAAGTAGTATATTATTCTACAATATCATAAAAATATATGCAAAATGAACATAGTAACATTTACTTACGCAATAGTATTGAAGTTTTTGTACATTAAAAACTAAATTTTCATGTCAAACTGAAGTAAAATAGTTTAATTATGTAAATCAAAATTTAAAGGATCTTATATTTTAAAGCTAAAAAATAATAAACTTTACAAATTGGAAATCAGAAAATAAAATAGCATTTATCATGATAGAAAATAAATTAAATTTGCACGTTTCAATGTAATCAAGGTTCACATAATAAAATTTATTATTACTATACTATTTAATTTATAAAATTGCAAAAATTATTCTGTGGGTTTGTGTATATTTATTTTTTTGGCTTGGTGTCTATCTATTATATTTATTTAATAAATATGTTACTTCGTATATAAAACTAAATTTTTTTTTTATAAAATTGGAATTTTAGGAAAGATGCAGGAAAATGTATTTTAAATCGACTAGAGCTTTTTTTTAAATATTTAATGAAAAGTTGGCTGTTTTAAGGCAGAATTCATAGCTTGGAAGGTATTCTATCCTTTTAACCCTTTAAAAGTCACCTACATAAATTCTTTGGAACTTAATGAAATTACTTTATAAATATTATCTATAAACCTTATAAATGCAAAATATTTTTCCAATTTTCAGAAGAATTTGCCTTACAGGATACCATAGGTGGGATTGAGGGGAGTTAACTGACCAACCCCTCCCCTTGTATAGCTTGAACACAATACTTTTTAAAATTTTAATTATATTGGAAGAACAATAAATAAGTGTTCTTAAAAAAGTATGATATATAAATAATTTAACAATTTATAAATGTTGTTTGAATAGATATTTTTGTGGGGGGTCATAAGCGAAAAAAATCGAATTACTAACTTTCCAGGTACAGCAAATATAAATACAAAAAGAAAAATAGATTAAATTCAGAAAAAAATATAAAATAAATTAAATACAGTGCTATTATCTATTGTAAGTTTTAAATGTGAAAAACATAAAAAAAATCGAAAAAAAAAAAACATTCATATTTCCCCAAAAATTAAAGAAAAAAAAATGTTTAACAAGAGGTTTCGCTGTGAAACCACTGTCCTGTAAAGGGTTAAACTCAAATGTTAATAGAACATTACGCTTAATATCATCTAGGAAGGATTGTAATTATATTCCAATACACAATTACAATTCACTTATATAAAGAAATTTAATTTTAAATAAGAAGGAAATAACATATTCTGGAATAATTTTCAAATACTTTTAAACTAAATGCGCATTCTACAGTTTACATGAAAAGAATCTCTCCACATTAAAATTAAATAAAATCCTTAAATGTTATCTCATTTTATTGTAATGCTTAAACTTCATTCTTTTATTTTATTGCGCAGCTATAAAATGAAACTTTTTCCATTGAAAAGATTCTAAAGCCCTTTCTCTCAAAAACTACCAAAAATCTTACGGTGACAGTCCAATTTTCAGAGGCGTAACAGAAGGAGAATTTTGCTGTGAAGCAAATTGACAGCTTCTTTGACGGAAATATAACGATATCAGCCTTCCACTTTGTCCGTGAATAGCTCCTTTTCTGTAAAGATCTGCATTTTAAATCGGACAAAAAGTATTTTTCAGTATAATTTAGCTTATATTTACACAATCAGATTGCATTCAATTTAGTTTTAATCATTGCTTATAATACTTAGCACTAAAGACAGAAATATTGGATTATATTTAAAATGTCTCAGAACTATTAAAGATCAAACATTTTTCACTTTTTTATACATTAGGAAGAAATAGTACATTTCAATCTGAAAGGTTCTCAATTAATAGTATTTTTGTATGCAAAATAATGTTCTGCTTTGTTTAAAATAACGTTATTCCTAAATAATTCACAAGGGCTTAAGTTTATAAAAATCATATAGTTTCATCTACTAAAGGAATATATTTTTAAATAAATATAAAAGATATACGGTAATTGAAGAATAGAAATCCACTTACCTACAAAACAACTCTTGAATTACGTAAAGTAGAAACTAATTTTTTTTTATATTAAACAGAATGTAAATATTTTTTTTTAATCTGTGAGTCTTATTTGAATGCAATGTATTTTGATATATTGCTAAATAAATACTATTTTTTTAATTATCAAAATTCCAAGCATACTTTATTTATTTAAAAACTTTCGAAAAAAGACAATTTTAATTTTTTTCTTGGATTTTTCTTTTATTTTATACATTAGGAAGAAATAGTATATTTCAATCTGAAAAGTCCTCAATTTAACAGCATTTTTGTATGCAATTTAATATTCTACTTTGTTTAAAATAACGTTATTATTACATAATTCATAAGGGCATAAGTTTATAAAAATCATTTAGTTTTATCTACTAAAGCAATATATTTAAAAAAAAATATATAAAAATGTACGGTAATCAAAAGAATAGAAATCCACTTACCCACAAAACAACTCTTGAAATACGTAAATTAGAAACTAATTTTTTTATATTAAATAGAATCTAAATATTTTTTTACTCTGTGAGTCTTATTTGAAATCAATGTTTTTTGATTTATTGCTAAATGAAGACCATTTTTTTAATTATCAAATTTTAAGATTACTTTATTTATTAAAAAACTTTCGAAAGAAGACAATTTTAATTTTTTTCTTGGATTTTTCACTTTTGATACATTAAAAAGAAATAGTACATTTCAATCTGAAATACGTAAACATTTTTGTATGCAAAATAATTTTTCTTCTCTGTTTAAAATATCGTTATTCCTACATAATTCATAAGGGCATAAGTTTATAAAAATCATTTAGTTTTATCTACTAAAGCAATACATTTTAAAAAATTATAAAAAATATACGGTAATTGAATGAATAGAAATCCACTTACCCACAAAACAGCTCTTGAAATACGTAATACTAACTAATTAAATTAGAAACTAATTTTTTTATATTAAATAGAATCTAAATATTTTTCTTACTCTGTGAGTCTTATTTGCATTAATGCGATCAATGTATTTTGATTTATTGCTATATAAAGACTATATTTTTTAATTATCAAATTCTAAGCTTACTTTATTAAAAACTTTCGAAAGAAGACAATTTTAAAATTTTGACTTCCATCATAAAACAATTGTTTTTCTTTAAATTCATACGAAAATTTAGTTTCAAATAAAGATATATCTTTGGTAAATTAATTTCATTTTTTAATACACACACACACACACACACATATATATATATATACATATATATACATATGTGTGTGTGTAATATATACGAATATATCTGTATATATATATATATATATATATATATATATATATATATATATATATATATATATATATATATATATATATATATACTCCTTCTTATAATAGACTTTTAGTCCTTAATCCTATTGTCTTTATTTGCTTTCATATAGCAAAAATAATAATAATAAATAAAATAAAATAAAATAAAATGTAGACCGCAGATTGTATTTAATTATGCAGTATTATTTCTTGTTCCCTGCTCCGGCTTTTGTAAATCTTTAGGGAAATAACATCGTCCTTCGATAACTATCCAAATACGCTTTTATGCAAAATATATCCCCCTCAATAATCCTTCTTTTGTCATTTATGAAACCGGCTGCATTTATAACGAGAGCAAAATCAATTTAAGATAGCTCCGGAAGTTTACTTGCTCTGGTCAAAATAACTATAAAATTAAAGGCTGGTTTTGATTTATGACGCAATTTTCCAGAAAATGCAATTTAGTTTTTGGACCCTATTTTGCTTCCAGGAATAAATTGCCTATTCGAGCTTTCAGAAACAAAAAGTTTTGAATGATTTTTATATGCCAGTATCAACTTTCTCAACAGTGCATTTTACCGTTTTCCTATAATAGCCTTGTCGTGGAAATTTGGTTTTTCTGCGGGAACTCCGACTTTTCGCCTGCAAAAAAAGGAAATCAGATTTTTTTTTCTTTTAAAGAATGTACGGAAATTGTGGGATAAATTCCTTTGAGGTGAATGTTAAATAACTATTTTTGTTTCCTTATAAATCGATTCTGAGTTTGATAATATAAGACTTGTTTGCATTTATTTAATATTCAATGAGTGATAACATCAAAGTTAGAGCTGGAATTTATCTTGTTGATAAAATATTAGCTAAAAATCTAAAGTATTTAGATCGTATTATTTTTCAAGCTACGAATTAAAAAAGTTGATATATAATATGGAAAACAGAAACGAATAATACTAAGGTTTGTAGGAACTTTAGTAAAAAATGTACAGAAAATTATTTTTGCAGTATACATACCATTTTAAATTTTGTATTTAAGCTAAGATAAAAACGAATGGAAATTATTTGAAAATCATGGCTTATATATGATGTTAAAATTATAAATTTAAATATATACCTATAAGTTTATTTATTTTTTTATCTTTCAAAACATGATTTTCTCGGCTTTTTAAAAAAGAATTAAAAATATATTAGGGTAATAATTTTTCTACAATCAGTTTGAGTAGTAATAAATGTTACAAAGGTCATAAATCAATCGAAAATTATTGAAAATAATACAGAATATTTCTTAAAAGTTGTTCTAATTTTAAAGTTATCACTCATCTTAACTACCTAATTCCTGGTATTGCCATACTAAAGTTTGAAACATTAAATTAAACAGGCTTTTAGACAAATGTACTTAGCTAGTCTATGGTGTCACACATTATGAAAATAATTAAATTACCTCTAAATTATTGACTGTGCTCTTGAATTTATATTTAGAATAATAAATATTGTGTGAATTGTATAATATATAGATGCTTTGCTCTATAAAGCGGATGTTTGTAGACATTTAACTAAACCATTTCATTTCCTTGTCACTATGTTGCTAGTCTTAAAATAAGATTTTTTTATAAGGGGTATTTATTGAAATAAGTATCATTTTGAAATTTGGAAATTTCATTGGTGGTGATACTGTTTCGTTCATGTACAGCGAGTACCTGCATCTGTTGGACAAACAGTGACATTGGTTCGAAAAAAAATTCAGCTGTTTTTAAGTCTGCTTAATATTTAAAATACTTCACCAATACCAATGGTTAGTTTAAAATCCCACCTACTAAGAAACTCGCTCTGTGATTTGTTTTCTGAATCCAAAAGATATAGAGAAGATTTGAATTCCTCGGTGGTTGAATGAAATGTATGGAGGAAACATTGAGACAGGAAAGCGTGTTAGAGGACATAAAGATGAATTATCTGCCATTAATTACTTCTGTGGAATACTTCTGTGGAAAGGTGATGAAAATATTTGAAAGAATAGACGCTTTACAAATTCATCCTTAATAAATGAATTTTTTAAGATGAAGTTCTAAGATGTTTATTTTATGGAATTGGGCTTGTAAAACACGCAAAAAATGAGGAAACATAGATTACAGATGATCTAAAGCTTAAAAAGCTTCACTAATAAATCAGAATGCTTTGCCCGGAAATATGAATCTACAGAGACTAATGTAAAAGTGCACAATTATGAGAAAAACAAACCAAGGAAAGTTTAAAAAAAATTTAATAAAGATTTTGTCCTTACTTTTGTGCATTTTATTGTTTGTTTTATTCCTCTTGATAAACCAACCAACTTACCAGCTGAAACTGAGAAAAGAGCCAATTTGACTAACTTATGTAAAAGTTTGTTGTGATTCAAAATATTTCTGTTTCGTTTTGCTATATTTGTACATCGCTTTTTACTTAATACTTAAAATAAAGGAATAAATATGTATTAAGTAATCATATATTTTGAGAAGTATGTATATATGTTTGAACTTGTTGCTACTGATCCAAGCACCGAAGAGCCATCTAACCAATACATCTGATTTGTTTTGTAACGCTACAATCTTCATTTTTATTACATGAGAGCAAATGGTTCCAGGATCAACTGCATATAGTTGATTTGAAATGGGCACGTAAACCCAAGCCCGCAGTGGAATTCCATACTTCAGTCTCCGGTACTGAAGAGTAGAAATCACGAAGATTCGACTGAACACACCGTTTAACTTAACAGACGAATTTATTGAAGCAAAGTAGCAGCTTGCAATTTTACAAGATCAAGAAGTTGCCTACAACTAGTGGGTATCAGTTTTTATACCCAAACAGAATATTCGTGAAATAACTATTTTACATAATAAAAAAAGATCTAGAATGTTCGAGATAAAAACGCAACAATAAATAACATTTTTAAATTCAAAATCCACACATTGGAACAACCGCCATTGCGAGCATCGAAGTCGCAAACTTTGGGTCTGGATCTTGGGCTTTGACCATTCGGCCACTAAGATCATTGGCAAAGTTACTTTAAGCGGAAATATCTAATTATCTTGTTAATTTTACTTTAATATCTCTAGACAGTGACGATTCCTCATAAGAATAAACTCTAAAGGGGAAAACTTTCCATAAGCTACGTTGTCTTCTGTTTTTCTTGATGTGCGCCTAGTAAATCAGGAGATAATTTTTTTCTAGAATGTAAAATCCGCATGCAGAAAGCTATATATCTCTAAGCCTTACAAGACGTTGTCAGAGGTACACAGTATAGAGGTGTATTTATCACGTAATCCAAATGAGGTCCGTTATGACGTACCTTTGACATAGGGAATAAAAAGAAATAGCTTTATTCTGTAGAAGAACGAATAAATGTATATAACATACAATGTGCTCTAAAATTATTCAATATCGGAAAATAAACTACGAAACTCATCAATGGAATTTAAGAAGCGTAACAGTTGGGCTGAAAAGCTCAGAGACCAACATAGAAAAAAAAATCTTTTTGGATTAAATTTGATTTTATATTTCAATGTTATTACCTTCAAGGACGATATAACGATTATAGCGGTCGTACAATTTTTAGATACCATTTTTATGGTACGATTTCTATATAGCCTCAAAATAGGCCTCAATTTCGGTGATTACTTCTTCATCGGAGTTAAATTTCTTTCCAGCGAGCATTCTCTTGAGGTCTGAGCCCATGAAAAAGTGTCTGAGGGCCGTATCTAGAGAATATGGTGGATTTGAAAGCAATTCGAAGCATAATTCATATAATTTTGCCATTGTTTACATTGACTTGTGACACGGTGCTTTTTCTTGTTGAAACAGCATTTTCTTCTTCTTCTGATGAAGCCATTTTTCCGCGATTTCGTCCTTCAAACGCTCCAATAACGCTACATAATAGTTGCTGTTGATGGTTGTTTTCTTTTCAAGATAGTAGATGAATATTATAGCATGCAAATCTCAAAATACGGATGTCATAACCTTGTCAGCCGACTGTTATGTCTTTATATGCTTTGGAGTTCGTTCATCACTTGCAGTCCACTCATTTGACTGTCGATTGGACTCCGGTGTGAAATGATAGAGCCATGTGACATCCATTGTCACATATCGATGCATAAATTCGGGTTTATCACAATTAAATAGCTTCAACAACACAGCTCAGAATCATTAATTCGTTGTTGTTTTTGATTGATTGTGAGTTTGCTCGGCACCCACTTTGCTCAGACCAAATATTCTTTCACGATACGCCCAACACATTCCTTTTACATCTTTAGAGTCTGAGATATCTCGATAAACTTCACTTTACGGTCATACAAAGTTATTTTGTGTACTTTTTTTATGTTTTCGTCGATAACAGCTTCTTTGAGGCGTCCACAGCATGCATCGTTCTCGGTGCTCCTTTTGCCTGGTTTAAATTTAGCAGTCCCCTTTTCAACAGTTGATTCCCTTGGTGCAGTAATGGTGCAATCCCTTGGTGCAGTCCCTTGGTGCAATAATGTTTATGAAGCCAAGCCTTGGCTTCAACAGCATTTTTTTTCGGTAAAAAGCAATGCTTTACTAACACATGAAATTCCTTATTATCCATTGTTTTCAAACCAACTAAAGTTGCTTCACTCAAAATACTATATCTCACAAATTAATAATCTTACAGCTGTCAAATTTATACACGTGTCTTTCGAAGGTTAGGTCTAACTAAAAATCATATGGATCTGATACTAGTATCTCTATTTATGTGTCAGCCTACGAACATTTCAGCCCAACTGTTATTAACAGTAAAAAAACGCTACACAATTATGATCCTTCATGAATGTATGTTTATATTATAAATGATTTTTATATTAATTTTTATACATGAATTTGGACCATTCTTTTAATGAGAGCATATTTAAAATTTTACATCCATATAAATTTTATGTATTAAATCGTTATTGCCTAAGTACATAATAGTTCTCTTTTTAAACAATAAAATTTTATGTCAAATGGGTGGAAACGTTACCAGTATACTTAAGTAATAACGAAAAATGGTTGGTAACCACTGTTTTTAAACACTCAAAGATGTCAAATATATAAATCTGAAATTACAGCTTGCATAATGAGAATATTCCAGCCCTTTCTTCAAATTTTCCGGGATCCGTCTTTTATGGACTGTGATGATGGTCCGATGACATAAAATTACGGCATTTATGTTATTTATGTGCAAAGTAATCTTGCTTTACTTCCTCCTTTTGCAAGTTTCTTTTGAAGAAGCCCATTAGTTTCACGCGGGGAGACAAATAGCTTTTTCTGTTGGGGATTCTGAGAACACTCTGGGAGAGTTACGTGCCTCCATTCACCTTTCTAATAAACTGCTTGGAGTAGTAGAATAAAAAAAAGAAATCCCGCATTTTCCGGGAATGTACTTATGCAGATTTGTGTTTGGATTTGTCTTCGCTGTTTCTTGCTTTTATTTGAAGAATACATAGGGAAAGTATTGGGACTGTAAAAATAAACAGCATCGTAAACTTATTAGTCTCGTGAACCCACACCCGCATTTGCATTGCGCCTTTCACCTTTGGAACTGATCGCTGATTTGGGTTGAATTAATTCCTACTTTTTTTTATTTAATCTCATAAAACATTTTAAAATGTACTATGAATTAAAGTACATATTAGTGAATGTATATATAAGATTTTATAAAATGTAGTGTGTCTCCATTGCTCATACGTGCTTTTGTTATACTTATTTTTTGTAAAGTCTTTGAACTATTATATGTATTATTCTATATAAGTATTTAACCTCTTGCGTTATGAATTGAGCGACGATTGCGTGTGCAACTTTCGATGAAAGCTTTTCTCATGCGTCATGACCAGAAGCAGTTTCATCACGGGCTAAATTGGGAGCAAAGCAGTGGACATTAATAGTACTGCATTTCATCGCTTGTACATTGCTCTGCATAACAATTTGTTTCAGTTAAACAATTTCCCAAACATTTTGTCAAATATTGCATAAAAAAGGTCTAACTTTCCACTGTTTTCACTTAACTCATCTGTAGACGTTACTTTTATGCCAAGAGTTTCTGTATACTTCCATATCTCCAGTTGATTAATTTTTGATTGCCAAATCCATTGTTCTGATAACTGATTCCTGATAATTTCTTCTTCATTAGTATCGCTTTCATCACGAACTAAATTTTGCACACGTTTTTTTTACAGGACAAAGTAGAATGCTATCTTCACACGTATCTAAATTGGTATCTGTTTCAGTTTCTAACGTGTAATCAGGACACTTTACAGCACCGTTATTAGTATCAATTTTCCTTTTTGCCATTAGGTTAAACTTTTAGAATTTTTAAGAACTTTTTAAGCACTAACAGTTAATTATTTATTGCATATAATATAATATGCAATTACGCCTAAGAATAAACGACCAACTCTTAAATTGCAACTGTAACAAACAATAACGCAAAAACGAAAACTTTATCGCCTAAAAACAATAACATGTCTAATACGAGCTTTTCACTTTTGGCTAGCCAGAATCGAATCATCACGTGTGTGATACGAGGTTCTCATTTTAGGCACAGCAGTACGATCATGTCTCCCATACGTTGTTTTAAGGCAAAGAGTTAATGTAATTTCTGCAGTTGCTTTAAGAGGACATATTAACTTTCGGGATCAAAAGACACTTCATTAAAAAACCTATTTTTGATTCGATAAAAGTTTCTAAATAACTCTGTTCTAAAAACTAAATTTCATCTCATGTGTTGAAAATTTAAATACATTGTTATCTATATTTTGTTTAAATTCAATTATAACTCATAAATTTTATTGTGTTGTTAAGCCGTTAATTAAAACAAGGTACTCTGTGGTAGTAGAATATAAAATTACATATAAAATAGAAGCGAAGTCCCTTAAAAACTAATAAAATATTGCTATATCTTCAAGGAAAATTTTGTACATAAAATAACCCATAGCTATGAACTTTCAAATCGAGCATTATATTATTCTTCCTCTCATCTCATTAAAAACAATATTGTTAACTATTACCTATAATGCAAATATAAAAGCTCCTTTATAATAATATATTACTGTAGATTTAGTTATGAAGTCTTTAATAAAATGAAATGTATCGATATTACTAGCTTCTCAAGAAATCTAGGTTTCTAGGAAATATAAGACCACAGAATTATATTTGTTTCGGAAACTGCCACAATATATACAGGTGGAATTCGAATGAATGACAAAACAAGTTTAGGCCAGGCGGTCATAAATGGTGATGATATTATTTATGAGAAAATAACCTAGAAGACACGAAAATAGAAGATCGATCAAAAATCTAGATAAATACAAAGACAATACTTAAAGTGTTTTGGCAGTGGTGAGTGGTAATAGAAAATAAATTAAAATTTAACTTTTATGTGTTCCGGACTGCTTTACCTGTTTCACAATTTTTAAAGGATCTTTCTTGAATCCAGCTTGGGAACCTTGAATGTAAGGTGAACCATGCGGATGTATCTCTCCTGGTAC
The DNA here is from genome assembly GCA_032207245.1 of Pardosa pseudoannulata. Lineage (NCBI taxonomy): Eukaryota > Metazoa > Arthropoda > Arachnida > Araneae > Lycosidae > Pardosa > Pardosa pseudoannulata. Next base: position 164,133,629 of record CM063508.1, on the reverse strand, counting down.
CACATTGAGATATAGAACAATTTTATTGATGACAACTGATAAAATTTCATTGAATATCACAACGAATTATATACACATTACAAACTACAAAATACTCAAGCTACATTAGATGTCTTCTTGACAAAAAGGCAGAAAATTGGAAACACAGAATAGACTGACTAATCTGACTGACTTAGAATTTTACTTGTTTTTATAAATATATTCGTTTATGTAGTTTTTATTTTTGTAATAAATATATGTTTGGTTTTATTTTTATTAAAAACACATTATTAAATTTAATACCTAACCAATTTTCTATCCATCTTCCCCAT
>CM063508.1:164115818-164118318 GCA_032207245.1 Pardosa pseudoannulata | reverse complement strand
AAAGAAAATTTCAATATTATAAATATTAAAACACTTCCGGAATCCACCAAATAATCTCTACATACTGTTGAATTAATATATAATACTCATTATTGAAAATAATTGTAATCTATGTCGAATAAAAATTGCATAAATGTTAGAAGTAATTAATTTCTAATAAATATAAAATTATGAATGTCATTTTATTAAACAATAAGAGGATAGTATCTTACTTTGAAATAAAATAAATGAAGTGGATTATTAACAGTATCATTGTAACGATTAAAAATATGCATTGTGGCAGTGTTACATTTCAATATTTGTTACAGTGGATACAAATTGAAGCAATTATAAATTAGTCCTTTGAGAATCGTGCAAAATAATAAAAATTTATCAGTAATATCTATACCAGGAAATTTTTAAGATGTGAGACGAAAAATTTTTATCAGGCCAAAATAATTTTTTCTAATATTCTAATAACTGTAAAAAATATTTTCAGGTCCAGTGAACTGAACGAACTCAACTCAACTGAAATGAATTAGCTGTACATTTTTAGTAGAAATTTGGGAATTGAAATATACAAATATGTACAATAACCTAAATGAGAGGCAATAACACTTTATTTTTTAATACTTTCACGACGATTTGTGTCCGCGATTATATATATATATATATATATATATATATATATATATATATATATATATATGAAATAATCAGTATTAGAACCTGTACTGAAAGAGAACTGAGAAAAGAGTACTGCCCGGAATGTAAAAGGAAAATTCACTCAATTTATAAATTTAATTTTTTTTTGGTATCGAATTTACCGCTACTTCTCTTTAACGAAAAAAAAAGTTCTCCCTGATCTCTACAATTTTCAGTCCGAATTTAACCCATTGCGTGTATAACTGAATCAAAGTTCAAAATGATCAGCGCTACACTTGCATCATAAACAAATAATGTACCTTTTGTAATTATTTATGCTATATAACTAGCAAACATCTTTCTTAAATCCACCGCATTTCCGGATCTGTACCAGCTATATAACATACTTAACACATTGTATGCGGAACACGTACTAGTACATTTTCTGACGATTGATACTTGAGCGCGGGACTATACTAGTACATTTTCTGATGATTGATACTTGAGCACGGGTCACGTACTAGTACGGGTTAGTGTAACAACATGGATTGTTTGTGGGTACAAAAATAATGGTATATACAGGTAAACGAAGCCGAATGTTGTCGTCTACTACATAGATGCTGGAAATATTCAGACAAATAAAAACTAGTTTTTACATCAGTCGATGCGGAACCACAAAACGGGAAAAAATTAAAACTATATACTACTATTTCTATTTGATTTTTCATATTTACGGTACTATTATACATTTATCCACTAAAAAATATATTTTCTGTTTAGAAAAATCTTATGGATGTTATTTATGCATTTCTATTTGTATATTGGTTTATATATTTCAATACAAAATAGAAAAATTTGGTTAAAAAATTAAATATAATTCGATATATTAATATTTAACTGAATAACTAAAATTACACTCAAAATGCCCGCTCCCGGTACAATTCCGCTGCAAAATGTACTCGTACTCAGTGTGTTAAGAATGTAAAGTAAAAAATAAAGGTCTATGTACCTAAAATAAGTTTAGAAATTTTTGAAAGAACAAAATAAAACAAATGTGGTTAAATGTCAGTAATTATAGATTTATACATTTGGATTATACATTTGGACTCAAAATATCGTTATAACCTTATATAAATGAAAGGATAGTTTGAATCATATATCTTAAGAATTTAAAATTCATTTACATGCGTAATTTCGATTATAGAGTCATTTATGAATAAATGGAAACTTTGACAATGGACTGGCCATAGAACGAAACAAATTTGACCTCTCTCTACAGAAGCGATTGAGCTTAAGTTCGTAACACAATTTTTCTGCTAATAAAAAATCTACTACCAGCAATCTACATCTGTAAAACATATTTTAGAAAATTATATAAAATACTTACTTTTCTTTATAGATTAGAAGACTAGAACATAATTATTTTATATTTTTTATATTATGTTGCACTCAAATTTTATTGGATTTTATCATAGAGCTGTGCATTTTACATTTTAGTCCGGCGCTGCAAAAATGCGCTGGCGATGCAATCCATCACTATAAAAAATCTACACTAATGTAAAACAGCAATCTACATCTGTAAAACATATTTTAGAAACTTATATAAAATACTTGCTTCTTTATAGCTTAGAAGACTGGAATATAATATCTTATATTTTTTATATTACGGTTCACTGAAATTTTATAGGATTTTTTCATAGAGCTGTGCATTTTCCATTTTAGTCCGGGAACTTAAAAATGCCCTGGCGATGCAATCCATCACTATAAAAAAATCTATACCAATATAAACCAGCAATCTACATCTGTAAAACATATTTTAGAAACTTATACTTACTTCTTTATAGCTTAAAAGACTGGAACATAATTATTTTATATT
>CM063508.1:164068318-164108318 GCA_032207245.1 Pardosa pseudoannulata | reverse complement strand
GTTCTAGACACCATACTTGGCAACCTGGAGAGATTCGACTCTACATTTATTGTTAGCAATGATTTAATTATACATTGTGGTAATAACTAAATTTCTTAAAGAATAATATATATTGAAATTTGCATCTTGTTCTTATATATTTTCATACTTTAATGAGATAAAAAAATACCGACTTTCCGTTGTATTTCGTTCATCTGAAAGTCTACATTCATCTTGCCGAATGATTGCTGAATAGGTAGAACACTAATATTTGGTACTAGAGTTCGTAGGTTCAAGTTCATTGTTAGCATTGATGTAGGTAAGAGTTCGTAAAGGCTTTAAGCAATAGGTTTTAGTCTCATCATCTAATATGTAGCTAAACTATACAATGTAGCTCAATAGACTAAATAAAATCACTATTATGTTAAAGCACGAAGCATCGGTTTGATTAATCACTATCAAAAAACGTATTGGAAGCAGCAATTAAATTAAAACATTATAAATCATGGAAACCATGGAAAACACATATTTAAGTCATCCAATTGAGGAAATATGGCACATCCATGAAGATATATAAAAGGTTTGTGTACAATATTGTGTATTATTACGTTTCTACTAAGATTTATATCATGTTTTACACAGAAGCAGAAAATTTTACAGGATATTTATAGACCGTTTCTTTAAAAAAGTACATTTTCACTAGAAAGTGGAAAAAGAACCATTTTCTACATAAATCTACGATAGTAATTAGATAAATTAAACTTTGTTTACCTATTTTACTGAAATTCAATAACTTATTAAGGAGATTTCCTTTTTAATACTTTTACCGTTAATCAGTGATTTAGGGTAATTAAAGCACTTAAAGTAATTTCATCAAAATGAGAGGAACTTTAGAAAATTTGCAATGGAAAGTGAAAGAATTTTCGGGTTATTATCAGCAAACCATGGGTAAGAAACATGTGTTACCGTAAGAAATTTTGATTTAGAATAGTGTTCGAAGGACTAAGCTTTACTTTTCACTACAGGTCATTAATCTCCGTCATGGAAGTAGAAAAAGAGGTTTTCAAGACATGGTCAAGTGATTTCTGTAAAAGCGTTTGCTACTTTTTCGCTAGCAATGTGATTAGTAAAATTTTTTTGGTTTTAGATCAAACTTTTCAGAGTATTCTTAGTATTTCTTGACCTGAAACCTAATTCAAGGGAGACATAAAAGGAAGGTGTTCTTTCTAAATAAACGAGCTACAAAATTTGAAGTGTAAGCTAGTTTAGTTAGATTGAGATAGAGTAGGAGAAAGCAAATTGGACTGAGCCAATTATATATTTTTCGATATATTAACTAAACGGAACATGCAGTTTAGTAAAAAAATATATAAAATTTATTATTACAACTTAATATTAATAGCAGTATTAAAATTATATAAATATTAATGTAATGAATAATATGTAAAATAATAATATGTAATACATATATACATATATATATAATATAAATTATATTACACATTATTAATACAATTAATTAATAATAATTACAGTAATAATAATAATAATTACAATAATACTTAATATAATTAGAAGATAATTATAATGTATATAATTATAATAATATGTATAATAATATGCATATTAATGTAATGAATAATATAATAATATGTACATCTAAAAGTTCATGCACAATTTTTGCGTAATATGTTTGAGTAAAGTATAAACTAAATGGCAGTAAAAACATTAAAATTAAAAGAGTATACTTAGAGAAAAAAAAGGCCACACAGCAGAAAAATAATTGACATATAAAACTAAACTAGCTAGTTTAATAAATTTGTATACTAAATAATCAATAAAATTTGTGCACTAATAGAAATATGTACACCCATTTCAATTTCTATGTCCTTAAAATCCATAAAACTCACATTAAATTTATAAAATTCTGAATATATCATGAAAATTCATCACACGAAAATAAAACTATTTCGCATGAATAAACTCTTTCACTAAACATGACTGTAAAATCCCAAAATATAATTACTATATAGGAGTTTTTGGGGATTGTTATGACATTAATTTATTTCTACTTTTGCAATGTTTCATAACTATAAATTAATAATTGGCACAAAACATTTATAGCATCCATCGTCCTCTTAAAGCTGGAGTTTAAAATATTTTACATTTAAAAGCACACAAGGCAATAAGGACAATGTAGAATTTTACTGAAAGGTTTATTCCATTTATTTAATTTCAGTTTAGAAATAAATTAAAATAGACCAGTTATATACATTATTTTCTGTATTGTTGTGTAAGTAAAATTGGTGATCCTTAAGTGGCTCTACCATTTAAAATACTATTTGAAAAATAATTTTGGTAGTAAAACTAAAGTGGGATATTATATCACAATTAGATGAACATTTTTATAAATTTACTGCCTGTGCGACTGGCACCGTCATTCAACTGGGGGGTAATTTGAACTAAGCTGCTTACAATACGCCTAAGTAGTCTCTCATAACGCCTTGTCCAAGCTAGCTGTTCTTTGCAATTTGCCCGATGGCTAGTGTTTTTCCCCACAATCTATGTATTCTTGATATACCCTTCACACTCTTGACCTTGAAAATCCTAGCTGTCTGACAATTTTGGAAATTGAATGGCCCATATGTCGTTCATCTGCTATTTGTGTCCACGATTGAAGGTGTATAAATCAGGCAGTTTACCCATACTGGCAATTCCAACAACTAATTAACAACAACCACAGTAAGCGATATATATGCAGTTATCACAGCTCTCTCACTTGCGCATAAATGATGGCAGCGCTACACAATTTGCATAGCCCTTGCTATCCTAATTCAGTGGCACTTCAGTGCATATATATATTATATATATAATTATATATATATATATATATATATATATATATATATATATATACATATAATTATATATTATAACATATATATAATATAAATATTTATAACATATATATATATATTTACAATTATATATATATATATATATTTTTATATATATACATATTATATAATATATATATAATATATATATACATATATACATATACATACATATATATATATATTTATATATATATATTATATATATATATATATTTATATAATAATATATATAGATAGTATATATATAAATTTATATACATACAAAATATAATTTATCCTTTATATATATACATACATACATACATATATATTATATATATTATATATATATATATATATATATATATATATATTTATATACCTTATATTACATATATATTTACATAATATTATATATTATATATATATATATATATATATGTGTGTGGTATAGCCACATTCTATGTAAAAGGGAATGCCAGGAATTGCCGGCCTCCTGACCCCTTATTTTATGGAATGGGCTTGTCCATGTCCGAATCACCTTGAATTCTTCCCGAGCTGACCATCCGTGGGTTGCCGTTTTGCTCTCCCCATCTTTCACCTTTTGTCCAGCTTGAGCGCTGCTTGGCGCCCTAGGATTCCTAGGCTGTTGTTCCTATTCAAGCTACGTTTGGCGATCGTCTTGGGTTCCCGCTGGCGGGATTTTTCCACTGACCTCGCCATTCGCGGGGTTGAATGGACATCATTCTGGCCGAAATAAGAGATTACCCGCATCATTTAAGAAGAAAAAATATTTCTTTTGAGCCATTTTGCTCCTTTTTCTTTGATTTTTGTGTCATGTCGAGGGACGAGTATTTTTTTTGACAAGGTCAGCAAGAAATAGTTAATAATAAAGACTCCTTATAGCTATTTAGTAATTGGACTATTTTTGTTTTCGTCAGTTTGCATTTTCCTTTGTCATAAAGTTTTGGAGCATTCAATATGAAGACAGTGAAGTGTGTCTGCCGCCATTTTGTTCCACCAAAGAACCGATCAAAGGTTATTGCGGACTATAAAAAAAAAGGAATATTCAACAATCTAAATTCAACAATGACTAAATATTCTTTGCTAAGCAAGTGATCAATAATGCGTACGCTACTCAAGCGATTCTTAGTGTTCTTTTGAATTGCAAGCATGCTGATGTCAAACTTGGATACACATTATATCCTTCAAAGAGTTTTGTCAAACATTTTATTCAACAATCATTATTTTATATACATATATATATATATATATATATATTTATATATATATATATATATATATATATATATATATATATATATATACATATATATATATGTATATACATTTATATATATATACATATATATTTATATATAAATATATATATATTTATATATAATATATATTTATATATATATATATATTTATATATATATATATATAATATTATATATATATATATATATATATATATATATATATATATATATATATATATATATATATATATATATATATATATATATATATATATATATATATAAATTTGGCCATACATTTGGTACTTACAATTTTAAAACATTATATAAAGTAAAAGTTTAACATTTTTTATATTTGTTTCATATAGTAACCTCAATACATATGCAAATTTTTGAAAAAATTGTTTTTTTGTGCACTGAAATGACATTTAAAATCTTAAAATCTAAAGAAGAGAAAAGTAAATTTAAGCGAGAAATAATAAATATCAGAAGTACACGAAATAAGAGAGTATATACGAAACTACAAAGTATGAGAAGTCGAGAAGTCTGTACCTGAAACTATCATAAAATACAAAGACACAGTAATCAAAGTACAAACATTAAGGGAAAGTATGCAAAGAGCTGTTACGCTGCTTCATTGCTTTGAGCCAGTAGCAATCTCAATTTGAGAGAAACTCAGCAGCTTGTAAAAGAAAACATACCATGTCTTAAAAATTGTGTCTTACTTACGATGACTTTGCATTTTATGTTATAAACTGCAGAAGCTTTTCTCAATAACGAAGTAATAATTTTTCTTTTCCCTCCACATAAACTTTATATAGTCAAATCTAGACTCAAAACCCAAAAAGAGTCTTTAAAGATAACTTTTTAAATTAAATTTATTTGCATAAATACATAAATTTGGGTTTCTTATATTGAAATGTAAGATTTTTCCGGTTTTCTTCAACGACTTTTTAAAATCTTCTTTACTGTAATAAGGCTACCACAGCTTTTTAATTCTTTAAAAATCTATTTCGAAGATTTTGATCATATTTTAAAGGAAAATCTTTTACAATATTTTAGAAACATATTCACACATATGGAAAATGTATAAAATATCTTCTCCACTTGATAGCTATTAAAAGATTTCCCATTAGTATTAATACCCGAGTTTTTATCGATATTTTTATCGAAATTCCGTCATGTATTCCAATTTCCATATATATTGCATTCTTTTCAAATTGCAACATTTTGGTATCAAATAATGAATTTAGAATATTTAGTTAAAATTTAGTAGAGAATACTCAAACTGAGTTATAAAATCTCTGCGATATTTTACATTTTATCTACAGGAGTTATATAGGACTTTCATATTTTATGAAAGACATTCTTGCAAGATAAAATGCGTTTTAACAAAAATACCGTTAAGTTATAATATATATATATATATATATATATATATATATATATATATATATATATATATATATATATATATATATATATATATAAATATATATATATATATATATATATTATATATATATATATATATATATATATATATATATATATATATATATATATATATATATATATATATATATATATATATATATATATATATATATATATACATATATATATATATATATATATATATATATATATAAATATATATATATATTATATATATGTATATTAATATATGTATATATATATACATATTTATACACACACACACACACATATATATATATAATATATTATATGTAAGATATTGTAATAAATACTTAGCATAATAAGGTATTATATTAAGTATTTATTATAGTAGTACATATACACACACGCATAAATATTTATATATATAGGATATATTTATTAAATTATATATATATATTTATATATAGATATATATATATATATATATATATATATATGATATATATATACATATATATATTACATATATATACATATATATATATATGTATATATATATATACATGTATATATATATATATATATATATATATATATATATATATATATATATATATATATATATATATATTATATATATATATATATATATATATATATATATATATATATATATATATATATATATATATATATTATATATAATCATAAATTTATATTACTATGTTGATATATCATATTTATGTTTGAAATTTTATATACATGTAAGTATATAAGAACATAGTAATATAATATATCTCTATATAAAGTTATTTATATGTGGGTATATGGGAATGTTTGTTATGCTTTTTGAATTAGTTCTATTGACCTTGAGGTAAGTTTACATGGTTATTTAAGTCAACCACAGCCTAGGTTTTAGGCAGGTCGAATTGTTTGGTAATCAACAGCAGTTTCTTAATAAAAACTGCTTTTGGTAACTATATTTGGCACCATTTGACATAGCTTTTAATATTCTTTTAAATGACTTAGCTGATATATTTTCTACTTTTATTTACCTAAAATTTTGAAACTATTTTAAATTTTTAATATTAAAAAAATTTTTTACACTATAAATGCAAACCATAGATTTAAACCTTAATTTAAATTACCGATAATACTTTATTTCTGACTTCAGTTATTTTTAATGGTAATAAGAATTAATGAAAACATTAGAATTGAATTCATTATGATTAATGATTAAGGTTGCATTATCATATTTATTATTCACCTATTATTTATTAAATCTGTGAAATAAAACTATTTGTTCCTCCTCAACAATCTCGTAAGCCTGTTCAAATACATCACAGTGTAATAAATTTAAAGCAAATTATACAATATGCTTCTTTGTTCTCTACCCGCGCTTAAAGTACAAAACCATTAGGAATTAACACTAGATTGCCCGAGATTTCTTGTATACCTATATTGCCCAAAAACAATCAAAATGACTGCATTGTGAAAAAATAAGAAATATGTAAAGAAATTTGTTTAAAATTAATTTTTAATATTATATAATAAAGGAGGGTGGAAGTAACTACTATTATTCATAAACCCATTTAAATGTTATAGAAAAAGACACCAAATTCTAAGAAATTGTGTCATTATATTTCATAATTGTTTTTCTAATTGAAATTAAAAAGCAGTCAAAATGACTGCCTTAAGCAATATAGTGTTAATAACACAAGGCATAGCAATCGCACATATCTCTCAACAGTTTGCTCTAAAAAAAACTGAACTGAACTGGCATTAGAAAATTTAGGATCATAAATAGAAACGAGAGAGAAAAATAACAAATAAAGGTGAGAAAGGATAGAAAAACGTGGTTTGTTAATTCATAATACTCTGAAGTAACTGAGCGTGCATCATTCCATTATGTAGTCTCCCCCTAGCGAGAATTACGAGAAGTCTCGAGAACATTCTAAGTTAAAATATCTCTAAGTTAGTGACAAATTTGGCAATCTTTGGCGAAATATTGCCAATTTGGAGGGACAAATTAAATATCTGAAATAATTGCCAGTTTGGCGATATCTTCCCAAATAATGAATTAACCATTGCCCTCTGTTAAAGAGAACCTCCGCCTGTACTTCATTTCAAAGAATGTGGACCAAAGTTGTAGGAAAACTACTATCGAAGGCGGTACAGAGTAATTTAAATTGGATTTCACGGACATTTTTCTATACTTAGAGCATATTTGCACAATAATGGTACAGAATATTTACATCTATAACAGTAGTGATTAGATGTTAATTCTTATATATACTTACTACTGTATAATGAGATTTTTTTCAAAAATTTAGATCAAAACTGAAAGTGGACGTTATACAGGGAATACAATTTACTTCGTCCTGTAATCTCATGAAATGCGCATGCTATCATGGCAGGTATATATGGAAGTAAAACAAAATGTTATTCAATAGAAAAAGTTTTACTCAAAAGAGGTATTTCTTTTGCATTTCTTTTATTCAACATTACTCACGACAACAGTTATTTACGTTCAAAACTGAATTTGAAATTTAAAATGCAGCTGTATTTTTAACTTTTACTTGCATGTTCCCACAAAATTTTGGTTCTCAAAAAATCTTGTAAATTATTAGGAGTCGTGTGATTTTAAAAACCACCACTAAGATGAGAAATTCTCTATCAGTTTTGCAGTAGTTAATGGATTCAAATCCAGCTGTTTTGCTGTTAATTTTATGTGCCTGAAATAGTTAGTAATCAGTAATTACCTTCTAACTAACCATCGTGTAATTAAATAGCGACCGACAAGCATATTCATTAGATGAAGCAAAAATTATTACAATTTTTTTCTCGTTTGAGGAAAGGCAAAATAAATACTTTTATACAAATAAGTTCTACAGACTGAAAAGAGTCATCCAAACAATCTTTAGACATCTATATACATTTAAAAAATATACAGTTTGAACAAGTATTGTTGAATCTTTACATTTTTAGGGATTTTGCCTTTCTTTTATTCAACAGTACCCATAACAATAATTATTTACGTTGGATAAGGAATTTTAAACCTAAACTACGACTACGTTGTTAGTTTTAGTTGTATATTATCACAAACCCTTGTAAATTAATTAGTGTTCTATGATTTTGAAATATTTAAGGACCACTTAGACAAGGAATTATTGTAACGTCACTGGATCCTCGGGTAGCGTGTGGGTGTCGAAGTGGTTGTGACACGACGTACAGCTTATAACAATAACAACTTTTATTCTTGACTAAATAGAAGCTATTTACAAATTTTCCGAATGGAAATCACAGGGCTCAGGTGAGCTGGTACGGACCTAAAAGTCCCAGGTTCGAGGCGAACCTAAAAAACAATCTGCGGTCAGGTGCCGACAGATATACCGTTGTACAGGGGTACAACTGGGACTCCTTGAGTCCCACACAAAACTGAAAAAAAGGCTCTACAAAAAACCAACCGTGACAACTCGTAGCCTGCATTCGTTTTCTTTCGTAGGAAATCTCTCCGGCGAAAACTCGCTCCGCCTAACGTCACCTTTCGCCTCTTCCCATTGGCTATTTTTCCCTCGTCACCTTCCTGCTAACCTCCGATTGGTCCTTTCGTTAGCGCTTGACAGTCTGGCATTTCGGTGTCGCGTCCGACTTTCTAATCACCTTGGACATCTCAAGGCGTGTCGAAGCGAAAACCCTTTGTAGTTTAGTGTCAAAAACCAGAAGAAAAGTCGCCTTAGCCTGGGCTTTAACAAAACCTGTTTGTGAAGCCTATGGGGTGTAGTGACGTCACATTATCTTTAAGGGCTGTAATAGTACATGAGTTCAAATTTCACTATTATACTGCTATCTTTAGCTGCTTCAAATAGTTACTAATCAGTAGTTCCATTTTTAACCAGCCGTTGTATAGTAAAATGCTTACAACCAACTAGCAGGTTCATTAGATCAAACATAAATTCTTACAAGCTCTTCTAGTTAGAGTAAAGGTAAAAGAAAAATTTGATATAGATACGTGCTATATGATTGAAAAGAATAATTCAAACATTTTCTAAATGTTCTAAAAATTGAAATGAGATATTTAAATCTTATGTGTACCATCGAATATATAATTTCATACCTGAGATATTTCTGGCACGTTGTGATTTTAATTAATATAAAACATTAATTTTTACCAACACCAATAGATTACTGCTGTTTTGTTTAAATTAAATGTTAAAATTCCGTCCAACTCTTATGAAAATATGAAATGGATTTAGTTATAACAATATCACTCTAATGAAAAGAGAAGGGTTGCAATGTTAGCAGTTTAAATATTTAAAACCTCCACTCCGGTGAACAAAGCCATTTTTATATTAAATGTTCTCGGGATGTAAATGAAAATTGTTATAAACAGGCTCAAATTTCAAATAAAAGCGCTTTGGTGCTGAAAAATTTTTATCATTCAAAAAGGCGGAATTATTGCAAGCGCTGCAAATTTTGAATGAGGATGTAAAGGATTATTTAAAAGCAGAGACGGATAATGTCAACAGGGCTGTGAGATATATTTGTTCATTAAACTCTGAGTATTAGAGAAGTAAGGAAAATTAATGGCACTTACCGCGTTGTGGAATGAATTCTTTGGAATATTTCCACTGTTTATGGACTGGATCTAAGTTACCCTGGTCAAATCGCTAACCTAACACAGAAAACGACGGTATTAAGGTTTTGTATTTGAAAATATTTTAGTATTAATAAATATTTAATCGAAAACTTATTAATCAGTGGAAATGTAAAGTCATATATAACTCAGGGATCAGAAATGTGTGTATGTTAAAGGCTTATCCAGCAGGATGTAGAAACATTAGAAATCTTCCATTGCTGTGTGAGTTATTTGGATAAAATTTTGTATCTGATAAAAACTTTATTGAAGTCATACTGATTAAATTGGCGGTACTTACGTATTATCGCAACCAGGTTGGAGCGACCAGTTTGGCGCGGTTGGCGTGACCAGGTTGGCGAGATTTGTAAGTTTGAGTAAGAAAGTATGAATGCTCCCATGCCAATCATATTGCAAAAGGTTCGCTGAAAACACATTTTCCCTTTGGTTAACTCAATGACATAAACAGTTTGGGATTGAAGATTACTCCGCAATAAAGGAATTTTTCATTTTTAACGTACAAATGAGTAATTAAGAACACAGATCGTCTGATAGCTTGGGAATAGAAATATTTCGTATAACGGAATATTTTTGTAAGAGAGTTTCATATAAATAAGTTCCCCCTGTATTTTTATTAATTGGCAGAAAAACTAAATTTTAATAACCACATTTTAAAATATTAACTTAGTCTCAAAACATTATCTTAATTTCAATGGTTCTAGAGTGCTCGAACGTTAATTTAGTGCTAAGTGAGTTTTTGACTTTGCAATGATAAAATAAGATTCGTATTTTATAAATATATTTTTTAAAAAATTACTAAGTATATACATTTTTTAGTACAGTTCGAAACTACATTGTCTTTTTATACGAGTTTTTTTTTAATTAACATTTCTAAATGGGGACCTAAAATGCAATATGTTTACAGATAAGGGTAGAGCAAATGATATTATTCGTGTTCATATCCATTTACTTTCAAATTCTTTCTATCGAATATATATTTATAAAAAATTTAATTTTTATAGACTGGAGGGTGAAACAAATATTTAATTTTAACAACTTCGAATTTTACAAATTATCTTCATTAAGGATCAGATGTCATATTAATTATTTTAAGATGTCATTAAGAAAACTTCGGGATAAGAAATTTCTTTGGTGTCTCAAGTAAATATAGCTGATGCTTTAAGATAATTTGTCATGATTTGAGGCAATGTAAAAACAGAATTTATGTGTGAGGCTTGAAAAGTTATGAAATGTGTGGTAACTACTAAAACAGTTGGTAGATTATTTATAGGATTGCCATCTACTTTTAGTGATAACTAAACCTCGTTCCAGGGAAACTGTTAGAGCTCCTGGAGACAATTTTCAACAATTGGTAGATTATTTACAGGACTGCCATCTACTTTCACTGAAAAGGAAACCTCGTTCCAAGGAAATTGTTAGAGCTCGTGGAGGCAATTTTCAACAATTGGTAGATTATTTACAGGACTGCCATCTACTTTCACTGAAAAGAAAACCTCGTTTCAAGGAAATTGTTAGAGCTCGTGGAGGCAATTTTCAACAATTGGTAGATTATTTACAGGACTGCCATCTTTCACTGAAAAGGAAACCTCATTCCAAGGAAATTGTCAGAGCTAGTGGTGACGATTTTCAACAATGGTATGGATGTTCGTAGTCCCTTGGAGTCAGCTTTAAGCAGTTGATATCATTAGCCTATTTGTAGCAAAATAGTAGTCCATAGTTCTCCAAACTAAAACAAACCAAGTAAATAGGAAAATTTTACATTTTTTAAAATTTGTCACTAGATATGGAGATACGCTGCAATAGGTTACAATGTGAATAAAATCAGTAGCAGAACCATTCGAAAAATCGACAGTATCAAATAATAAATACCGCTTAATCAAAGCACACTCATGATTATAGAAAAAAGAATGTTTATCTTCGTCTCATGTCTAGGTTCATTTTTCTGAACGATTGCAAAGGCGTGTATGATAATAGACGACAAAACTGCCTACAGCGTATCTCGAGGTGATCCATAACAAAATATGATTATACAGGACAGCAGCAATCTCCAAAAGCATTTATATTCCATAAATAATGCATCGTTATCCAGAACACAGTTATCGAAGCCCAAGTTCATTGCATTAAACAAAAGACACATAAGGGCACAAACTAATTACGTCTAGAAAAGCCTTAGCGGTGGGGAAGACCTAAACAGATTTCCAGACTCTCTCTTTACTGGCTATGGATCACGTGATTATTCTCTGTCATTACTGTCGCCGTCCATGATTGATGGTAGATGGCATTGCGTGTGCATAGTACAGACAATGCCCAGAAGAGGGCGTTCCTGGACTCTGGAAAGGGGGCAGTTCCAAAACTTCGCATTTCGAACTATGTCATCAATCATATTTATATAGAGATGTCCAATTGTTTGACTGCCTGATACTTGGCTCTGAACTCGAAGCTTCGAGGAAAAGTATTTTTTCCTTACTAAAAATGTACTAAAACAAAACACTAATGCTATCTTTTGTTTTACTTACATTCTTTCCTGTATAAATAAATACTGAAGTAATCTAAATTTGAATCCAATTTAAAATTTCTGATCGATCTAAGATACGAAAGATTAAAAAATTTCATTAGTAGATATTTCTTCCCATGGATTGCATTTTTCATATTTGTTTTTAAAGAAATTACTTATTGAATCCATTAACCTAGGTCTTCAGATGCTCTGACCAGGTATTTTATTATAGATTTTAATGCTTTTAATGACTGTTATATTAAGGAAAAAAAATAACGAATATAAAAATCAAAAATATGCATCATATATATCATATATCACATACATATTATAATTTATATTTTTTATAATGTAAAATAAAAAAAAGGTATCTCAATCCTCTTTCATGTACCATTACAAAAGTGAAATGTTTCATGAAAATATTTTGCTGACGATAAGACATTGATATCGTTAAAATATGTGTCTTTTTTTCAACATTTGAAGAATATTTTGAGAGAGTAGTGTTTAAAGAATGGTGAATGGTAGTTCAAATATCCTCATTAACGATAGTTCAAATAATAGTCTATCACGTTACAGTTTCACGTTATAATCACGTATAGTTTCTGTATCCACCATTAATATATGGTAAGTAGGACGAGAATTCCGTTGTAGCTCAGTCGGTAAAGAAAGTGATCCCACAATTGGAGGGCTGCAGGATCATGGCTCGAGCCACCCAAATATCCATCGTGGTCATTAATGCTGGCTGGGGCCACAAAATTAATACTTAGCCACAATGTCCTCGAAATTACCATATGGAAACCTCTAGATGTAACAGGTCAAGCCCAGTGGTCAGACTAGACACTGTTTTTAAATTACCAAAAAAACCCATTTGAGCAAAGCCGTTATTTTCACCTTAGTGGTGCTCATCAAACGAAAGGTGCACCCTCCTTGAAGTTTAGTTTGGCTTCATCCCTTGTGGTTGTGTGCCCAATTGAGGCTACATGTTACCCTTAACCATGGACCAGTCGAACATTGCGGCTGGATCTATTGTACCTGGTGTAGGCTTTTCTACACCAGGGAAATGAGTAACAACAAGAAGCAGAACAAGCTTAGACATAAGATCTAAAGCATCTGTTTAAAATAGTACAGAGTAATTGTAGTTGTGTCTGATAAAAGGTCTGAACTGACGATATAAGCGGAATAAGTTTCCTAATTGTCCTTAAGTACAATTCAAATGTAGAATAGTTATGCGGAAAAGCTTTCGAGGGTTAGAACTCGTTTGCATGACGGCAAATTGTGAATCTATCTTTTGTGATGATACGTGGCAATTCATAGTGTCACGAATTGACCACAATCGTGTCACAATCATTAGCTTTATCATACAAATGTAGACTCCCAGTAACCCTGTCACTCCCTTTACTGGGTACGTCACAAAATTCAAGCAAAGTACAAAAAATTATAATAAAAGATGGAATGTTTTTCTATTTGAGCCAAAAGAACATTAGAATTTTTTCCATGTTTAAAAAATGTTTTCAAAAGTATCCGAAAGATAGAGGTCACTAGTCGTATTAAGAAGTTTTATGCCAATTAGGCAAACACTCAGCTACAAAACTCCAATAACGCGTGCATTTTATTTTACAGTAACATATGTACAATATTAACTTTTTGAATTATTTTGCTTAGATAATAAGTTAACTGACTTCAGTTATTAACTATTTACTTTCTGCATTATAAAGAAAAGTTGTTTTATTTTTTCTTCTCGTCACATGAATAACTATATTATTCTTCGGGCAGTATGATCTATTTAAGCTTTTAATACCTATACATTTAAAAGTCATCTGTTGTTTAAACATAATTTGTTCTATAATTTTACTGTCATATGACAGGTGACAGCATACCACTGCGTTTAGAAACGGAAATCAGGAATTTTTACTCACGCATATAATTCCCTTGCATATTTGTAGAGTTTTAGAAATAAGGTGTAAGCAATAAGTTTCGGTATAACTAGACTACCAGTAGAGAATTATGTTATCTCAACCAGCCAAAGATTCAATACATCAGTGATTTCATCTTAAATTTTATTTTTTTAAACAAGCCTATTTAAATTTTTATTGATGTAAGTCACAAAATTAAAGAAATTATTTTTTTCTATCTTAGAGCTCTTTTTTAAAACATTCTAAGAAGTACTGATATAATTCAAGGTTGAGTTGTCATCCCCTATATAATAATAGCCTAAGTTATCTGTCTGTCTGTCCTCGAATTTATGAAACAGTTGTACATGGAATGGATAGAGGCAACCATATTGGATTCTTGATGAGTTAAGGTTAGCAGCGTTCGAAAACCAATCCGTCCCCCATTTTCTCTACCATTTAATGCCATTATTTCAAGCCATATTTTCCCCGGTTAAGAGCAGGTAAGTAAATTTATTAATTTGTCACTTAATAAATAGGTATAAAAGACATTTTTATATCATTATGACGTCATTCCTTTAATTACGTCATTTAATAATTTATTATTTTAAATTACTTAAATATCGTCTGCATTATTTTCATACGTTTTATACACGTAAATATTTTTTTTTAATATTTGGCTTAAATAATAGATCAGGTTCATATGTGATAATTTTAAATTTAATCATCGATTATTTTTTGTTGCAATGAAAATTTATAACAACAAATTATATTTACCTTATTTATTAATTATTGCGAAAAAAAATTCGAAGAACTTAACGATAGTTCCAACGTAGTTAAGAAAACTTTGAATTATCTTTCTTAATGAATTCAAAGTATTCCAAACTGCATTTACAGTATTGGAAGACGTTAGAGGAGTATGACGACAAACAAATTATTGAGAGTGTACTAGATAGTTCTCAGTCAAGAAACAAACCATTTTTTTACCTGCATTATAGAATACTTTTCTATTCTGTAAAATTAAAAATATTACTGATCCCGTCATATAACGGGCAGTGTATAAAAAAGATGAGACTAGTACTCCTAACTATACCTTAGATTAACTTAAATAATTACAAATATAGATGAAATAACTGTTTAGTTAAAAAGGCTTTTAAGAAAATATAATAAAAATGTTTTTTACACAGTAAAATTATTCTTTACAAATGCTTTTGGTAGGTTTCTTAAAACGTCCCAGAACTATAGAAAAATTCTCAGTTTTGAGTTAATAAAGAAAATAATTTAAAAAAAATTATTGAAACTTTTCAAGAGATCTCAAGTAAAGCTCTTTTACTTTAATACAAACAATGTTTTGAAATAATTACTTTTATTTTAAAATTCACACCAGATACAAGCTGTACGATGAGATTTTTATGTATTTTTTCTGCATTTTTGGTTCGAATGGATAGCACTTAAATTTGTTAAACGTTTTTCCGAACCTTCATTAGTAAATGCTTGAGTATAAGCCCAGTGATCACGACAAAAAACAGTTCAATTAGCCACAAGCTGTTAAAATTCCAGGATAAAAAAATCAGAAAAAATTATAAAACATGTTATTTTGAAAGACTAATTATGAGGTAAATAAAAAAATGACACCAAAAACAAGAAGCTTTTAATAGAAGGAAGATCTAAATTTAGTTCGGTAAAAACATTTTTTTGTTATTTTTCTAGTGTAAGATTTTTTTAATGACGCAGAAAATTCTAGTTGTTATCATGAAAGTGTGGTTGATTAATTTTCATAATTATTTTTTACTATACGATATTAACTCCCACGGTATTGATTTTTTGTCCTCTTGCTAAATTAAAAATGTTCTTGAGGAGTTGTCAAACTCATAATGTTCTGTTATTTTGTCATAGAAAAAAATTCAAGCTCTTTCCCTCGGATAAGATTGGAGTGTCTTGGAAAATTAATTACTTAAGAATGTCAGTAATGAATATTTTATTATTTTCTAAGCTATCACGCATTTGTATATCTTTTAAAATTTTCACCTTCAGATTCTGGAATACGTTTATTTACAAATAATAGGATAGATATCACAAACATTTATGTTACACCTATTAAAAAATCGCTTCCACAGATTTATGGTATGCATGTTAGACAAAAAAAATTGGTATACTTTTACGCAGTTTCGATTTTTCAAGTATTTTGATTATATAAATGAGATTTGCTAAATATTAAATGCATATGGTAAATTAAGTGTTTTTTAAAATTTCAACTCTTGCTTTTGAACATATCTTGCGTAAAGGATAATAATACTTAAAATCTATATATTAATAATTAAATAGAATAATAGATAATAGAATAATAGAATATCTAATTCAATAACGACTGTCTCCATACCTCTCTCATGTGAATTAATTATTAGAGTACAATGAATTGAAATGAAAATTTTACTTTTTGAATAATATATGTTCAAATAGATTTTTTTCTCAAGACACATTTCTAGTTTTCATTGTTTATACTTGCATCACATGTTTTTTAAATTCGAAGCCAATTTAATAAGTAATAAAACTATATTTATACATAAAGCAGATTAACATTTTACTTTTTGAATAATATATGCTCATGCAGAATATTGTTTTATTTTGCTAAAAGTATTTATCAGTTTTCATAGTCCATGGTTATTTTAAATAAAAGTGAACAATAAGACAATGTTTATACAAAAAATATATTATCATTTTACCTTACGAATAAAATATGCTTTTAAAAAAATCTTTAGACCAATTTAGCAGTTTTCTTAGTTTCCATACTTGCATCTAGTGTTTCTTTTCAATTACGAGGGCTGTAAAATAAGACTTCATTTATACAGAATTCAGGTTAAAATTAATCGTCATTATTTATATGGTTTTTTTCAGTAACTTCCTTGATACAGAAGTTACTTCAACACGTTTATAGCTACAACCATACATACATCTCAACGTTCTGTTGATAAATCAAACAGATTTAAAAGTCCGTTTTTCAGAGAGTCTCCACAGCTTTTATGCATTCTTCATTGTTTTAGAAAACCCTGCCTTTTAATGCTTTGTTCCGGTGGAAATCAACTGGTGGAATCAGAACTATATGAAGGGCGTGTTAAGGTATCTACGTATTCTTTAGTAAAACACCCAGTATATAACTAGTAGTATGAAGAATTGCATTATACCGACGACCTGCCTCAAGTGGTAGACGAAATACAACAAACAAACTTTCGTTTAGTCAGGAGACACTTTGATATATAGGTCCATACGTATCAACGATTCACTACACTTATTAATAACAACACCTAAATTTTTTTATTCCGCCGAAATTATTATTGTTTTTCGAGGATAAAATTAGTCATTACATATTGAACAGCCTAAATATAAACACATAAGGCTTATTCGGCAAAAGTGTGAACTCATTATAGTGGAATTTTGAGTCCCAGAGTGGTGAAACACTGCCGTTTTAATTAACACCGGGTGGGATCCCCTGGTGTAAATTAGTTTTTCAGTTTACATGTCTTCCAAGTACAATCATTACCCCTGGAAGAGACAATCTAAGCCTGAGGTACTTTTACAAGGTCTTACTTTGAGCTAAAAGTATATTTTAGCCCTATCGGTGCTTTTCTAAACGATAAATGCAACCATTCGACATAGATCAATTAGCTCCCAGCTCAGGAGCTTGGCTCGTCTGATGAGTGTTAAAAATAACTACAACAAGTATAAATATATATATTTCATTTTATGTATTTCTGAGATTGATAACTCTTATTTCGATGATCTACCAAAAACATTATAGGATTTTCAATTAAAAAAATACTTTCAGCTCCTGTTCAAACTTCAAATTCTGTGTTTAAAAACACATTCAATTTAGTACTGATACAAAAGTTACTTCAAAAGTTTTTAGCTACAATACATACATCTCAACGTTCTGTTGACATATCAAACAGATTTAAAAGTCCATTTTTGAGATAGTCTCCACAGCTTTTATGCATTCGTCATTGCTTTAGAAAACACTGTCTTTTAGTGCTAAGTTCAGCTAAGCAAATAAGCCAGAAATCAAACGGTGCAATCAGAACTATATGAAGGGCGTGGTAACGTATCTACGTATTCTTTAGTAAAACGCCCAGTTTATAACTAGTAGTATGAAGCCTTGCACTATACCGACGACCTGCCGCAAGTGGTAGGCAAAATGAAATAAACTTTCGTTTAATCACGAGATATTTTGACATATTAGTCCATACGTATCAACGATTCACTATTTTTATTAATAACAACACCTGAATTTTTTTATTCTCAAAAATTATTATTGTTTCTCTAGGGTAAAATGAGTCATTATATATTGAGCAGCTTAAGTATAAACACATAAGCCGTGGTGGCTTAGTCCGAAAAGGCGTGAACTTATTATGAATTTGAGACCCAAAGAAGCCAAACACTGCCGTCTTCATTAACAGTGGGTGCAATCCCCTGTTGCAAAATAGGTTTTTGGTTTACAAGTCTTCCCAGTTCAATTATTATTACTGGTAGAAACAATCTAGGTTTGAGGTTTGTCTACAAGGATTTACAGGACTTACTTTGAGCAAAAAGTATATTTTCGCCCTAGTGGTGCTCTTCTAAACCATAAATGCAACCATTCAACTTAGATCAAATAGCTTCCGGCTCAGGTGCTTGACTCGCCCAAAGAGTGATAAAAATATCTATAACACGTATAAATATATTTATTTTATCTTATGTATTTCTCAGATCGATAACTTTTATTCCGATGATCCACTAAAAACATTATAGGGTTTTCAATTAAAAAAATACTTTCATCTCCTGTTCAGACCTTAAATTCTGGGTTTCAAAAACACATAGACTCAAGGATGGTTATCACGCACGGATGTTTCAGTACGTTCTAATAAAATTTCAACACATAAATTTTTTCTAAAATATTAATTTATACACTAAATTACACCCAAAGAACCCATAATTTACTACACCTAGAAATTCTCACTGTTTTTGTATGGACGTTTTCTCGTTTAATAAATTTTCTTTACAAATGTCCAACAAACACGCAAGACCATTTACGATTTAAAACTGGGAGTTGCAGTAGCTGTTAAAATTGAAAGTCAGTTTTGTATTCTATTAAACTTCCACGTACAAAATATTTGCCCAAAATGAATATTTACTTTGGTTACCATGGAAAAATACATCAATGGAAAAAAACGCATTATATTGAACTTCATTATTGAATGAAAGGTGAGATATTTAAAAAAATGATCTTTTTTAATGACGTATTATAACAGTTTAATATTTGCCTATTTTTATTAAAATTAAGCATAATATTTTAGTACAGTTTTTATTCCCTTCTAACATGAATAGAGATAATTTAAAAAACCTGAACAACAAATAGATATATTACATTTTTCTACCAAGCGTTAAAAATTAAATTCGTTTATAGAATTTTGGTTGAACACATTGCAACCCATTAAAAACATTAGACTCAAAATAAATTCTTAAAAATCTTTTCCATGACGATTTTTATGATTGCAAAATAATTACTTTTCCAGCCTCTCTTAGGAAATTTTTTAGATGATTAGAATTCCTAAAATATTTACTGTCGCACAGAATTCTAAATTAAAGGGGTATACTATTCAAGGTTTAAGATATATTTTTCTTAAATGCTTTTTGTAACTAACCCTTTTAAAGAAATTGTAACATAAAATTTCATCTTATAAAAGTATATAAAAATAGTTAAAATTATTAAAAAAATATACTACTTTAAACTGCAAATATATGTCTTGTTTATACAAAATCACAACGAAAAATTATCCTTATTATACGAAAATATTAGAAATCTTTTGAAATATATAATTGAAATTAAAAACTGTTGGGAATCCTTATTAACTTTGTTTGGAGAATCTTTAACAATTAACTTATATTTTTTAACATAGCCTCATTATTAATTTTAATGGATAGGAAAAATGCCCGAAAACCAATACTTTAGAAAACTCTATACACAGTAATTTCATTGTTTATCTACTTTCAAATGCTTCCTATACTTCCACTATTTTATTCTGGGATATATAAAATTCCTATAAAATTTCATCTGTTAAAAATACATAAAAATAGTTAAAGTTATTAAAATATATTACTTTAAGCTACAAAATATATCCTGTTTATACAAAATCACAACGAACAAAAATTATTTCTCCTTATTATACGAAAATATAAGAAATCTTTTGAAATATATAACTTAAATTTAGAACTGCTGGGAATCCTTATTAATTCTGTTTGGAGAATCCTTAACAATTAACTTAAATTTTTTTAACATAGTCTCATTATTAATTTTAATGGAAAGGAAAAGTGCCTGAAAACCAATACTTTTGAAAACTCTCTACACAGCTACTTCATTGTTTATCTACTTTCAAATGCTTCCTATTCTTTCGATGTTTTATTCCGGGATATATTAAATTCCTATACATTCATTTTGATGATGTATGCAAGGTCCATATATTATAACAGTGTGGCTCAATTTGGTTTCAGTGAAAATCAATACTTTGAAACTGGTGTGTCTTTCATTTCCTTTGTAGAGGAATCCTTATAAATGGATCTTCAGGTTTGTAAATTACGCCTGAAGTGCACTGCTTTTGATTTTCGTTGCTTGTTTTCAAAGTGAGAATCCTTATAGTGTTATTGTAAACTCTAGTAGTAATACCCCTGCGTAATTGAAAGGATGTCCTTTAAATGTCAATCACTATATAGCGCTTTGTTGGTGTCAAAATTGCTCTGCGTTCCTTCAAACTTCCTGCTTTCCTTTAATGCTCTGAGAATAATTATAAAAGTTAGAAGGGAGAGAAAATAACGGTTATGCGTTGCATTTAAATGAAATTCCCCTTTAAAACGTAAATTAGTGTCTTAATAAGCCTTTAAATATAAGGAATATTGCAGTAAGTATTTACAATACTGGACCAAAATTACATTGCCTGCGTTCAATGTTATTTTAAATGCTGCTTATTGCCAGTATTCGGAATGCGTCAAAAGGTGTTAGAAAACAATAATCTTTTTTCTTTGCCATACTTTTCAGTTTATAAATTCAAAACAGAAAAAAAAATATTGTTATGTATTGTAAACAAAACAAACGATCAAAATTTTATTAAAATAGCAATATATATATATATATATATATATATATATATATATATATATATATATATATATATATATATATATATATATATATGCGTATATATACGTGTGTGTGTGTGTAATGAGACGGACCTCTCGATGAATGGTTGCAGTCATGGCCATAAAATGACCCCGTTTTAGCTGTAGACCTTTATTAAGATAACGTTGGAGGACGGGTTCTCACTTCATCACAGGGACAGGACAAACTGAGGAGCCAGCTAGCATGAAGGTATATGTACAAGACCCTTAACATTTGGGTCAACATCTGTGGGAAAATATCTGCCCACGACATCGTGCATCTCCTTTTAGTTTGAAAATTTCCTAAATTGTCCTCTAGGGCCATGCTATAATTAGTCAGGACCCTTCTCTGAGGACGTAAACTGTATCCCCAGTGGTCAATTTAGGTTAGTGGTGAAAAAGGAGAATGCACAATGAAGCTGGAATTTTTAGCCCTTGATTTTAGTTTTGAAAACACCTGAAAAATTTCCTTGCACACACACACACATATAATAAAAACGATAGAAATGTACATGTCTAGTCAATGGTTACAGTAAGAACTAAATTTTACACTTAAGCCAAAAAGGTTTCTCTGAATACAAATGGCTATAATAAAAATGACCATGCTAAGTGATAATGAGATATGCACGGATCAATTTCAATAATGCATGTTTTGAAAAAATTGATAATAAATAAGTTTTTAAATTATTAACATTTTTCCTTGAAAATATAAACACTTTTTCATAAATATATTGTCGTTTAAAGCCTTTTCACTTTAAGTACTCCGTGCCATGTTCGCTATCATACCTGATGCCAAAGAAAGAAGTCATAGATTCAAATCCCCGCAAAAGCAGTGTGGCTATTTTAATTTATTTCTAATTATTTTAGGAAATTTTAGAATATTTTTTATGATATTCTACTAATATACAAAAGAGTAAGTAGCTCAGTTTGGCAGTCAGTTCTTAACACGTTGACTGCCAGAAGCATTTTCGATGGTTTGCCCAAGGTCCAGACTTTAACTTTTCATTATGCGATGCATATTATGCTGAAATATTATTTGCGGCAGATAAAATGAGTTATAAAATCATGAAGCAGTTTTTGTAGTTGGGGTCACCAGTGACCCTCATGGCAGTCAACATGTTATGTATTTTTATTATTGCATCGTCGCCGGTCTCTGGTGACCCCTATGACAGTCAACATGTTAACTCTTGTCAACGAAGTTGTCATCTGGATGGCGAAGGGTCTGGTTTTTCTGGTGTAAGTTGGTATCGAAATTGACTTCAGTCTTTACAAGGATAAACATTTATTTACCAACACACACACTCTAAAGAAGCACACAAAGAATAAAAATAAACAAGGATTCTTAAACAGTGAAATTGCTAAGGAGTCTCGTACAAGTACGTCAGGCGTCGATCCCCAGTGTACTCCTTTCTGCTTGGTGGTTCAGTCTCTCCCTAAAATGTATACAAAATGTAGCGGGTGTCTGTCTTCTGTCGCGGTAGTCGTTCGTGAACTAGGAATCATTCTTGACACAAGTGTTGAGCACTAAAGCGATTAATGTTACCGCTATTCAAATGTCCTTATTCTTATCAAATTATTATTCCTTATTCAAATGTCCTTATTCAATCTTATCTACACTGCAATATTGCTAATGGTACAGTAAATTCATAAGACTAGTCAAAAACTATGAATTAGTTTTAAAAGACCAGTTTCGCTATAACTCACATTTCCCACTTCAACAATGCATGGTTGATCAATAGCCGAAAAGGTAGTATGGTGCCTTTTGATAACAGACTTTGGGGTTTAGATCGCACTAAACCAGGTATGTCCAACCCGCGGTCCATTTAAAAACGTTTTGAGGCCGAATTGAAATTTTCAACAGTC
The DNA here is from genome assembly GCA_032207245.1 of Pardosa pseudoannulata. Lineage (NCBI taxonomy): Eukaryota > Metazoa > Arthropoda > Arachnida > Araneae > Lycosidae > Pardosa > Pardosa pseudoannulata. The sequence continues at coordinate 164,084,688 of CM063508.1, read as the reverse complement.
TATATTTTTAGTCATTTTGACTATATACAGTTGAAACATGGAATTTTAGTTGTTAATGTTTGCGACAATAAATATCACATATTATGTGCGTTAAGATTTGATAGAAACCAACGTAAACCTGGTCTTTGAGTAGGGTTGGACAGGTTACGTTGAAATTTGAGTATTCTAGAATATTTTGTCAATCGACCAATACTTATATACAACCAGCTGACTCGCATTACGTGCACGTGCTCTGTCCGACCAGTCATTGGAAATTGTAAGGAATGATAATAATAATATTTTAACCCTCATGATTAGGGAGGAAGGTAAGGTGAGGTATTGGAGGGGATTATCAATACAGTATAGTTAGTGTTTATTGTCGTTGTAGTTATGATATACGTATAACACAGCTTTTATGTACAGTCGCAGCTGGCACTGTAAAAATGCCTATTTTGAATATTGCACGATATTAAAATATTTTGAATAATTTGTTGTTTTATTTTTATATGTGCTGCCCACCTCAGTTTAGGAAATTGTTTTTTGGCCCACCAACCGATTTGGATTGGGCACACCTGCACTAAAGTATGGGTGTATATGTTTGGATTCATCATCAAATACTGGTTTCAGGTCAAATTTGACTTCTTCTTTTGAAAAATTACCATCACCCTCCAAATTAAATCAAAACGGATGAATAGCATGGAATAAATTGCTGATTAACTCGGAGTAAATGTTTATAATTTTGACATCAAACCATTTAAGTTACACATAGAAAAATATATTAATATTCATTTTTTTTTTCAGAAATATACATTAAGGTTTGCGAGCTTTCTGAATATATAGCATAATTTCTGTATTTATTAAAATAATTTTGATATAAAAATTTCGAGAATTTTCGTTTCGTATTTTATAAATCTCATATATTTTAATTTTATATGTACTTGAAAAACCTTTCTAAAATTAAACTTATTTTAATATTAAAAAAAATAAAATTAAAAAATTTTAATTTTTATAAATTTTATTAATTTTTAAAAAGATTCTGTATTTTAAAAATAGTTTTAATATAAAAATTTCGAGCATTTTTGATTAACGTTCGTATTTTATAAATCTCCTATATTTTATTTTATATATACTTGGAAAAACCTTTCTAAAACGAAACTTATTTTAGTACTTAAAAAAAAATTCAAATTATAGTTCGACTTTCAATACAAAATTTTATGTCCCTAAATTCACTTTTCACTGCAGTATTTGGTGAATAGACTTTTAACATGATTCACATCTTTCAGAAAATACAGAAGAATAGAATTTATTCTTTGCATGTAAAGACTGGTTTACTTAAGCTGAAAATTCTAGACACGCCCTGTGGTTATTTCCTTCCTTTCTTCTCCAAATATTCTAAAAGTGTTTAAATCAGGGGTTTAAGCTCCTGAATAGTAAAACATTAGGTAAGAAAAAGCCCAAAAATTATTCTCAAACATAAACTTTAAAAGAAATCTAGAAAGAAATATATAGTGATACTCAAAATTATTTCGTATTGTTTTCGTACTTGTTATAACATTTTCAGGCTCCATGTTTAAAATAATCCATTTTAGATTCATTATGAAATGTGATGCTTGTGATATGAAAATACATAGTACAGGTTTTACACATACACACACACACATATATATATACATATATGTATAATATATATACATATATATATGTATATATATATATATATGTATGTATATATATACATATATATATGTATATATATATATATATGTATGTATATATATACATGTATATGTATATATATATATATATATATATATATATATATATATATAAATATATATATATATATATATATATATATATATATATATATATATATATATATATATATATATATATATATATATATATATATATATATATATATATATATATATATATATATATATATATATATATATATATATATATATATATATATATATATATATATATATATATATATATATATATATATATATATATATCAGCAAATTAAAAAAATGGCAAAAGTTGCAAAACCCTCCTTCGAGAAAATCTACTGCATTTGCACCATTGATATTATCTCTATACGTAAAACAATATCCGTTTGTGAGTGTTTTGTTTATTTAAATGTATAGGGTTTGTTGATTTTTTCAAATTATTTGATATTCTCAAATGCTTACAGCCTAAATTGGAAGTTTTTCCTCTCAATCTATCACTTGGAATGGCAGTCTATGCAAGTACTATGCTATGTCACAACATACTTTTTTTACGATTTTTCAGAAATTAATCAAAATTTGACTTAAGCATTTAATCACGTCACAATTTAAGAAATCGAAAGGGTCTATAATTTAAAAGAATTGACATAAAATTTTTGTATGCCTTAGTTAGTTTATGCCTATATCAGAAAGATCTTGCATTATTCTTCTTATAAGAATGAATCGAGATAAACAATTTCGTGAGGCAAGACTTAACCTTTAATAACTAAGAAAGCTCGAAAACACCCATGCAACAACTTAATTATTGCAGAAGCAATAATATTTTTACTAGAATAGCTGTGCGCCTGACTGAAAAATGTGGCCAGTGGATTTATATTTATTCGGGAAATTTTGTCCTCCATAAAATCTAAATTTATTCGGACGAGAAAAATTAAATCCATTGATTATTCGAATATTTTAAAACATTTATGGAACGAAATGCATGTAAAAGAATAAATATTCATAAACTGCAATAGTATAAGCGAGACTTTTTTTTGCAAATTTTAGGAGCCTTAGAGTGATATGAAATACAGGGTATTTCATATTGAATGGGACAAAAAGAAAACATGATTGTGAACGTTGTAGTTAATATATTTAAAAAATTCAAATTTACTTGAAAACTACATTTATTCAAGTTTCTATAGGTGTTCAATATGTGTATCTCCGGTGACACGACAAATATCAAAAAGGTAATCTAGCTCCTACCACACTCGTGATAGGATATCCCCTGTGATGAAATTCAACACTGCAGTTATCTGTTGTTTTAGTTCCTCTAAGTCCTCAGGAAGTGGACTCACAAACACCTTGCCTTTAAAGAAAGATCACAGGGCGTAAGATCTGGTGATCTTGGCGGCCAATGAAGACATGTCAAATCCTGTTACGCAGCACGGCCAATCCAGTGATGGGGTATACGTGGAACTGCTTCACCTCCCTGTTTATGTTATACCGATGTGGTTGTTCTTTATGAAATTTCGTGCGAAAATGTCTTTGCACAACAGTTACCGAAGAGGTTTTGGCATATTCGAAAACGCAGTAAGCTTTCTCCTGCATGGACGACATTTTGTTTGACATCGCCTCTAGCGGCGAGTTCGTCATTCGATCATTTTTCCCTGTTGCCAAATAAAACTTGTATAATTGTAGTTGAAGATTAAATTTGTTTCGGCTGAATAAATCCATTACGGCAGTCACACTGCGCTATTCTTTTTGTCCCATTCAATATGAAACACCCTGTATTAACTGGACAAAACTGGAATTTTCGTAGCGATAAAATTCTTTCGGGGAATTTCCAGATCGAAATGAGAAGAGTAGAAGTTTAGGGAAAATTTTTCCATTCGAAGTTCCAATATCGTAAATACTAGATATGTTAAAAGTAGGGAAAGAACTCTTTTAAAAAATTTTTTTGCCCTGCGTGCATAGGGGTTAAAAAATCAGAAGAGGGTTTTGATCGCGTGTGAATGGGCGTTGCGGAAGCTCATTTGCTCATTCATCATATTTAAAGATTTCTGTCACTACTGCAAGTCCAATATTTGGTCAGATATTTTGGTAAAAATAGAGTGTGAGGAAACTGACACTATCAACTTAAAGTATGGAATAAAAAAAAGTATTTGTGATAACCTCTTGTACCGAATTAAAAAAAGTAAGGAGTATATTACGGAAGAATAGCTTCCTAAATTTTGTATTCCAGGAGATCTTATTTCTCTGAAAGAAGTTAAAATGTTATAAACATCTTGCAGTACTGTTCTCATAAGAATGAATTGAGATCAACAATTTCGTGAGGCAAGACTGAACCTTTAATAACTAAAAAAGCTCGAAAACACCCATGCAACATCATAATTATTGTAGAAGCAATAATATTTTCACTAGGATAGCTGTACGCCTGACTGAAAAATGTGTCCAGTGGATTTACATTTATTCAGGAAATTTTGTCCTCCGTAAAATCTAAATTTACACGGACAAGAAAAATGAAATTCGTTGATTATTCGAATATTTTAAAACATTCTTTGAACAGAATACATCCAAAAGAATAAATATCATAAAGTACAATATTAAAAGAGAGATAGATTTTTTTTTTGTAAATTATAGGAGCCGTAGAGTGATGTAAATTATTAACTGGACTAAACTGGAATATTCGTAGCGATAAAAGTATTCCCGAGAATTTCCATATCGAAAGGAGAAGAGTAGAAGTTTAGGGAAAATTTTTCCATTCGAAGTTCCAATATCGTAAATGCTAGATATGTTAAAAGTAGGGAAATAACTTCTTTAAAAAAAGAAAAATAAAATCCGTTGATTATTCAAATATTTTAAAACTTTTATTGAATGAAATGCATCTAAAAGAATAAATATTCATAAACTACAATATTATAAGAGAGATAGATTTTTTTTGTAAATTTTAGGAGCCTTAGAGTGATGTAAAATATTAACTGGACTAAACTAGAATATTCGTAGCGATAAAATTATTCCCGAGAATTTCCAGATGGAAATGAGAGGAGTAGAAGTTTAGGGAAAATTTTTCCATTCGAAGTTCCAATATCGTAAATACTGGATATGTTAAAAGTAGGGAAAGAACTTCTTTAAAAAATATTTTTTCGTCCTGCGTTCAGAGGGGTTAAAAAATCAGAAGAGGGTTTTGATCGTATGTAAATGGGCGTTCCGGAAGCTCATTTGCTCATTCATCATATTTAAAGATTTCTGTCACTACTGCACGTCCAATATTTGGTTAGATATTTTGGTAAAAATATAGTGTGAGGAAAAATTGACACTATCAATTTAAACTACGGAATAAAAAAAAGTATTCGTGATAACCTCTTGTACCGAAGTAAAAAAAGTAAGAAGTATATTAAGGGAGCATGGTACCCTAAATTTTGTATTCCAGGGGATCTTATTTCTTTGAAAGAAGTTAAAATATTATAAACATCTTGCAGTACTGTTCTCATAAGAAGGAATTAAGATCAACAATATCGTGAGGTAAGACTGAATCTTTAATAACTAAGAAAGCTCGAAAATACCTATGTAACATCTTAATTATTGCAGAAGCAATAGTATTTTTACTAGGATAGCTGTACTCCTGACTGAAAAATGTGGCCAGTGGATTTACATTTATTCGGGAAATTTTGTCCTCCGTAAAATCTAAATTTACAAGGACAAGAAAAATGAAATTCGTTGATTATTCTAATATTTTAAAACATTCTTTGAACGAAATACATCTAAAAGAATAAATATTCATAAAGTAGAATAATATAAGAGAGAGATAATTTTTTTTTGCAAATTTTAGGAGCCTTAGAGTGATGTGAAATATAAACTGGAATTTTCGTAGGGATAAATTTTTTCCCGAGAATTTCCAGATCGAAATGAGAAGAGTAGAAGTTTAGGGAAAATTTTTCCATTCGAAGTTCCAATATCGTAAATACTAGATATGTTAAAAGTAGGGAAAGAATTCTTTTCAAAAATTTTTACGTCCTGTGTGCAGAGGGGTTAAAAAATCAGAAGAGGGTTTTGATCGCGTGTGAATGGGCGTTGCGGAAGCTCATTTGCTCATTCATCATATTTAAAGATTTCTGTCACTACTGCACGTCCAATATTTGGTCAGATATTTTGGTAAAAATAGAGTGTGAGGAAAAATTGACACTATCAACTTAAAGTACGGAATAAAAAAAGTATTCGTGATAACCTCTTGTACTGAATTAAAAAAAGTAAGGAGTATATTAAGGGAGCATAGTACCCTAGATAAAGTCAAAGTTTCGATTTTTTATCGACTCTTTATATTGTTCTGACATTTCTACGCATATACGGAAAATTTGAAATATGTATCTTCACTACTTCAAAAGTTATTTATGTTTCCATTTATAGGTTTTTTTCATAACTGAAAATTTAAATGGCTTTTTTGTTTCTGTTTTTACTATTAAATATGCTAAGGTTACTTTTGTGTTTAAGATGTAAGCGTCAATTTCTTTATATAGGTGTTTCTTAGAAAATATTTAAATAAAATGATAGACTGTGACCAAACATTATGTGTATTACACGAAAACTACTTAATGTATTTAAAAAAATCGTAATAATTCTAGCATGAATTTGAAAAATTTCATGCTAGAATTTCATGCTGGAAAATGTCGGTTTTAAATCCGGGACACAAAATATCCCTTTTAGATGTAATCCCAAACGTCGGTTTTATTTTAACACATCATAATTTATCTGAAATAAATAAACGTAGCCTGGCAATGTGTTTTCAATATGATATGTGGCATCATTTGATATGTATGTCTAGTCCAAAGGCTGGGCGCGAAGGGGGTAGTGGGTAGAAAAAACTGTTCATGGAAATAGAACTAAATTTCTTGTTTGTTTATTGTACAAAATAATAACTGTAATATTTCTTTGCTTTCCAACGTAATTGTCAGTAAAAAGTATTTATAAAATCAAACTTTTAAAATATCTGAAAACTCATACATAATATAGTGTAAAAGGCTATAAGAGATCTCAAAATAAATAAAGCAAAAATATTGATACTTGAAAATGTTATAGTATTTTGAAAAAAAAATTTAAATTAAATTTAATGTAATTCTTAAACAGTCCTAAATTGACTGGATATGATTTTAATTTGGTAAAAAATGTAACAAAGGTATCAGGCCAAGCCTGGAGGGGGTCTGTCTTGGTCCCTACCTCTATGAGGAAACATGAGGAACAGTATGAGGAATTATGATGAAACAATTGAGCAAAGTCGCTCATCCAGTGTTCTTTAAATCAAAAGGCGCACCCCTGAATTCGAGTCTATGCCTAGTCCGGTGGAATTAACAATAAAAAATTGATAGAATAAAAATAAATAAATTATTAAAAAAACCGTTTTTTTGTTATATTATTTAAAAGAATATTAAAATATAAAATTTATAAAAACTTTTGTAGTCTCGGTTCAGTGAAAAACTTTAAAATCCTTAATGCCTACAAAGAAATAATTTTGTGCTTGCATACTATATTTGATGAAATAAAAATATAGAAGACACACTTTTAGGCTCATAGCTGTATATATCTATACAACCATGTGTATCTATGTATATTATAGATATTATTCATATTGAGAGAAGTTTAAGAATTTCATCTTCTTTTACTCGTTAATCTTAAAATGTTAAGACAAACTCTTAGTTAATTAATTTCTGAAGCCTAGTCTGATGTTGGTAAGACTATTAATATTTTTAATATAAATAAATGACATTTCTCATTATTTATGGCTGAGATATATATTAATAACGACTCTAATCAGAGAAAAAATGTCACATATTAAATATTTACTCTTAATATTTTAGAAATGTTTCGGGAGAAAATACTGTTCGTTAATTATGTCTTCAAGTGCAAAAAGTGAAATCCAGCGTATAAAAAAAAAGAATAAAAAAACAAAGTCGACATTTAATTAAGGTTAGTTATGATTAAGATGTTTTCTTGACATTTTTCTCTTTCATTTAAAGATCATTAAACACTTACTTTTAAGGTACAGACTTCTTTTTTTTCAATAACAGAAGAGACCAGAACACATTTTCGAAATAAGTTATTAGATGGAAAGAATTATGTGCTAATGGTGTAAATGGTACAGTACTGTTACTGCTGCACTGTTTTACTCGTTCGTATGATTCGATCAAAAACTTTCTTTCTAATGTAGCAGAACTGTTATTAACCAGACATTTACCTCCTATAACATAGAACGCTACTGCTATACACCTTGTAATGTATCTTTTTTGTGCAGTTTGATCATTTTTGCAGCTATATACGACTGAGCATAAATGAAATCAATTGGAAAGAGGACGCTAGAGCAAATTCTACTCCAGAATGCAGTGCTATTCACAACTGAAAAGTGTACTCGAGTAAAGGATATTGTTTTTTTTGTGTTTTTCTTTTAAGGTTATTACCCAAGTTAGGAAGTAACATGTTTTATATAACTCATCATCAAATTATGTTGAAATTATTGTAAAATTAGGTTTCTAATACCAAAAATTATTAAAATAAATTAACTTAATACAGTATTACATACCTTCAAGGATTACTAACTATAACACAGCTTATTTTGGATGGTAACTGCTCCCTTGAATTCAATTATGTATTGTAGTATATTTGAGCGTTATGTCCAGCTATAATAGTAGAGTATTTAATGTGTAGAATCTTTGGCTATACTGTTTAATTGATTACAGATTATAATCATTTTATAATCTATATTCTATTTCTCAGTATTAATCTAAGTTATTAATATTGAGAAATAATTATTATTTATAATAATTTTCTATTTTTAAACTTTTTTTTCTTCCATTTATAGAGAAGACTTCTTCTGGGAAATGTCCTAAGTAGTAGAAAAGAAGGTATATGTATAGTTAAATATTTTAGTTTTGACATATTTTGAGACTCCCTAATTTTTACGCAAATGCTCTTCCTAAAATGAAACACCTGGATGATAAAGGACCCTACACATCATTCACAGAGAATTTTTAAACAGCCTTTAAGTTTTCTTTTAAAGCATTATACTCGTAGCTTAGTTCCCACATACTCTCATCATGATCTTAATAGAGAGTAACTGAGCTCTAACATTGTAAAGAGGATATTGATGAAACTATATCACCGTAAAATTAGACACGCGGGAATACGTGATCCCTCAGTGCCATGTTTATATCACTGGAGGATTTGGCAGGAATGGAAATGGGTTGCCATAGTGTGAACTAAACAAATTACATGGTGCATATGATTGATCTAAAATCAGACTTTGTTTTTCTCATATCATAAAGTAGTAAAATGTGTAGGAGATTATGAATTTCGTTGGAAAGTAATAATCACATGGTTATAAGAATCATTTACGAATATTATCTATGTGTTTATATGTGTTCTTGTATACAAGTATATATGAGATAAGCTGTATTAAAGCATTTTTATTTAACATTATGTGCATAACATTGTATTTTCATATAAATTATTGGGATATTAAACTTATGTTTTACTCCGTGACAGAAAAGGGCTTCAGAAGGTCCTATTTTTCTTTAACAAGTTTAAATTGAATTTTGTTGGTTTTTGGCTTTAGCATAGAATTGTACACATCTTCAATTGTCACCTGTAAGATACGTGTGTTACTAAGGAAAAGAAACTTCCATAAAATAATTAAATATTATCATTTTTGAATTATACGTATATGAACATCCTTTAAGTTTGCTTTTAAAGCATTATATGCTGTAGCTTAGTTCCCGCATACTCTCATCATGATCTTAATAGAGTGTAACTGAGCTCTAACATTGTAAAGAGGATATTGATGAAACTATATTATCGTAAAATTAGACACGCGGGAATATGTGATCCCTCAGTGCCATGTTTATATCACTGGAGGATTTGGCAGGAATGGAAATGGGTTGCCATCGTGTGAACTAAACAAATTACATGATGCATATGATTGATCTAAAATCAGACTTTGTTTTTCTCATATCATAAAGTAGTAAAATGTGTAGGAGATTATGAATTTCGTTGGAAAGTAATAATCACATGGGTATAATAATCATTTACGAATATTATCTATGTGTTTGTATGTGTCCTTGCATGCATGTATATATGAGATAAGCTTTATTAAAGTCTTTTTTATTAAAAATAAAATGCAATAACATTGTATTTTTAAATAAATTATTGGGAGATTAAACTAATGTTTTACTCCTTGACAGAAAAGTGCTTCAAAAGGCCTATTTTTCTTTAACAAGTTCAAATTGAATTTTGTTGGTGTTTGGCTTTAGCATAGAATCGTACACATATTCAGTTATAAGTTGCGTGTGTTACTAAGGAAAAGAAACTTCCATAAAATAATTAAATATTATCATTTTTGAATTATACGTATATGAACATCCTTCAAGTTTTCTTTTAAAGCATTATATGCTGTAGCTTAGTTCCCGCATACTCTCAGCATGATCTTAATAGAGTGTAACTGAGTTCTAACATGGTAAAGAGGATATTGATGAAACTATATACCGTAAAATTAGACACGCGGGAATAAGTGATCCCTCAGTGCCATGTTTATATCACTGGAGGATTTGGAATGGAAATGGGTTGCCATCGTGTGAACTAAACAAATTACATAGTGCATATGATTGATCTAAAATCAGTCTTCGGTTTTCTCATATCATAAAGTAGCAAAATGTGTAGGAAATTATGAATTTCATGGCAAAGTAATAATCACATGGTATAAGAATCATTTACGAATATTATCTGTGTTCGTATGTATTCTTGCATGCATGTATGGGATAAGCTTTATTAAAGCATTTTTTATTAAAAATAAAATGAAATAACATTGTATTTTTCAATAAATTATTGGTATATTACACTTATGTTTTACTTCGTGACAGAAAAATTCTCCAGAAGGACCTATTTTTCTTTAACAAGTTTAAATTGAATTTTGTTGGTGTTTGGCTTTAGCATAGAATCGTACAGATCTTAAGTTGCGTGTGTTATTAAGGAAAAGAAACTTCCGTAAAATAATTAAATATTATCATTTTTGAATTATACGTATATGCATATTCCCATTTAATGAACATTATATCTTGGAGAACTATATATCATAATTTTAGCTTCATTACAACAAAATCTTTTTCTTCTAACTAAATCTCATTTTAAAGTATCCTTATTTTAAAGTAGATTCGAAACAAGTACGAATTTACGACTTCAAAATTAGTAAATAATTAAAAATGTCTATGGTATACCATGGTATTGTACCGTGGTGACAATAGAAATTTGATTGTTAAATATTTAGACAGTAAAATTACATACATTCACTAACGGCCTATAGTATCAAAGTAAAGCATCATATTTATTTAAAAAAGGGAGATAAATGATATAAAACTTTAAAAATGTGTCTAAAATGCAACAGTCTTCAGTTTGGATTGAAGCAGTACTATATCTACAAGAGGGCTAATGAGACCGGGACCTATTACTTAAAGCCGATTCCTTACAGATAGGTACATTGATTTCAGTTGTGGGATTTACACCCGCAAACTCTGGTATCTGAAGAGCAGCTTCCCACCACAGCATTCCATTAGCCTCCTGTATCTAAAATTCTATTCAGCTTACACGCACAAGATTTTATAAATACATATTTTGGTATATTTTCTAATAATTATTATTGAGTATTTTATATAATTTCTGCAGCTAAAGTAGCCTTTTACTGAGTAATTGACTGTAAGATTAAAGACAAATATTTTTGAATTTGCGAGTTAAAAAGTCGAAAGAAAGCAATAGATCTAAGATACGTCATAGTCTTGTACCTTGGTCTTAACTAAAATTCAATTGTTAAATACTTAGAAATATGAAGCTATAAAATTATATACACTGATTAATAGCCTATAGTAATAAAACGCTGCATTTGATATTTTTTCTTTGTGATATTTAAGATAATGCAATGAAATTGAAGAGTAGGTCTAAAGTACAACACCCTCCACTATCTCAAATACTATTCAAGATGCATGCATGGAATTTTACAAAAACTTTCTTTGGTGTACTTTCTTAGAATTGTTTTTAGGTTTGTTAACTGTTTCTTTTGTAGATAAATTGCATTTTTTAAGTATTCTAATTCACTTCTGGATTAGAGATAAATATTTTTAAATTTACAAGTTTAAAACTGCAAATGGTCCAAGGTACATCATGGCGTTTTTTTTTGTTATACAGGAAATTTAATTTTTAAATGCTCAACAATATAAACTTTAATAACATTAAAAAGAACTTACTAAACACCGAACACTATAGCATTTAAATAATGCATAAAATTTTTTTTCTTCGAGAAACTTGCAGACATCTTTTAGAAAATGTATTTTCATGACAAATTAAATATAAATATTCATATTCTGTGAAACTGAACTATAAAGGTTTATGACATTTTAAAATTAAAAAAATAAACTACAAATAAATTGAAAATTTAAAAAATACTTTATTATGCTATAAAATATTAGAATTTATCGCCCCTGTTAATAAATTTATGTTAGTAGTATAAAAGTGATAATTTGCTTCGATTACATATAAGAAATCAGTTGATTATTTATAAATTTCAATTATATTTAAGGAAAGGTAGGTTTATATTTATTTTACTTATACACACATATATATTAGTTTGTTTAAATATGCATTGTTTAATATAAAACAATTAAGTAATTTTTATAAAGTTTGATCCTTTATTAATGATCCAAAAAATTATATTGTAAATAGAGCAGAAGTTTTTATTCTATTTTGAAGGAAAAATGGGTTGTTACAATAAATACTTTACAGCTCCAATGATACTAATATCCCCTTAAAAATCATTTTTAAAAATGTAACAGTTATTAAAAATTTTGCGATCCTTTTTTGACTATCCGAAAACATTTAAACTATTTTCATTATTGGAAAGAAAAAAGAATATTTATTCACCATATTTAATTTTTAAATGAAATTTCCTTATCATGAATCACTCCTATACAAAGTAATCTCATACAAACACATATTTTATGCTGAAAATTCAAATAAAATTCCAGTAAGTGAAAAAGAAACAAATTTTAGAATTTTATGTCCCACATCACGTTGAAAGAATATATGTAAATATATTCAAAAATCGGAGCACTATATTCGTACATTTGCCAGCTAAAGTATAAAAACGAATGTGATTCTGCGCTTTGTAATAATAGTATCTCAAAATATCCATAAATGTGACAACATTTTTAAAATAAAGGTAAAAAAAAATCATCTCAAGTGTGTCAAAAGAAATTACCAGTATCAAGAACAGAAAAAGTATACTTTTCAAATATGCATTCTTTTCCCACGAGAACTTCTAATAACACTTTAAAATCCTGCAATAAAAAGAGATAAGTTACAGTGTAAACACTTACTTTTTTCCCTCTCTTTAAAAAAAAGCGTTAATAGGTGAAAAGTGTTTTTCAACAGCTTTCAAAAAATTTATATTCGTTGTCTTTTTAGGTATTTTTCAAGCTAAAAATAAAAAAATATTCTCAGTATTTTTTTACCCCTTACAGTGTGAAAAATGACTCCAAACAATATTCCGAGAAAAAAGTAAGACAGAGGGGAAATTAAAAGAAACAAGGTTGTTTTTAAACTGTTATCATACTCCTTTGTATCCTCTTTAGCATATTTTCACAACATAATAGAAATATGTTTTTACTACACGTGGGAAATAGGATCATTGTATCTATCTATACTTTTTTGAAAGTCATATAGCTTTTCCACCAAATATTAATATTTCTATGTAAAATTTTTTATGCTTATTCGCTTCTTTGAGAATATTAAAGTTTAATATTTAACTCTATATGAATATAAAAATTTTCTATTATGTAATTTTTATTGTTATTGTAGGGTAAGAAAACGCCTGATAGTTGCATGCAGTTACGTTTCTTTTATCAATAAATATTTCATTTTCTGAATAGGTGCTATTTATATTTTGAATACTAAAAATTATATTTTTTTAAAGACGTTATGTTTTTAGTAGCAAAATTTTATCTATGCAACAGAAAATTTTTATAGAAGCAATTCCTAACTCTTTTAAAAATTACTGGTAACTCTAATAGCTATTTCAAATATTAATACTTTTACTCAAAACATTTTACGTATCTATGTAAATATGTATATGACATCTAAAGTTAGCTATGTAACAAAATATAAGTTATCTATCCTTTAATCTTTGAATTGAAATAGTATGATGAGCAAAACATTGTAACCGTATAATCACTTTTCAAATTTTAAGTTCCTTTTTTAAGTCTTACTATACAATAGACATTTCGTTTTTCTAAATATATGCTATTTAAATTCTAAAAACATACATAATTCTATTGTTTTATTTATTCGTGTTAGATTGTTATTTAGTAGCAGCATTTTTGTGTATAAAATTGAAAATATTTAGAGGAATAAAATATCTTTTTAATGTCATTTAGGTATATTCTCATAATTTACTCATAAAGTTATGTTCCTAAATTTTGATGAAATTTCTTTTAGATTCCCAAAATACAGAAAGCATTAAATGTAAAATTAATTTTGAATTGATTTTCGTTTGGAGTGCTACTGTTTTGTTCTACTGTTTTGCTCCGCGAGAGTTAATGAGAGTACCTACTTCATAAAGCTGACTCTTAACGTCTAGGAACATCCATGTCGGCAGCGGGATTCGAACCCATGAACTCCGGTACCAAAGATCAGAATCCTACCATTAGGGCATCGTTTGACTAAATCTTAGTTGAAACTCAAGAGTTAAAAACTTGTGTTTGAGTACTTCTTTATTTTGCCAAGCTACTTAATTTTGAAAATTTCTTTATTCTTTGACGTGGTTTGGAGTATTATATATTTATATATATATATATTCTATCTATAAGAATGGTGAATGGTGTTGAAGGAGTTTGGTTATTTGATACGTGCACCAATTGGGTTACTATCTGTAATGCCTAAAAATCTGTATAGCTTCCATGTCAAATTTTGGCTGCTTGATGTATACGAGATGTTATTTTTCGCCATTTCCCACGTTAAGGGGATGCGAATCCTAAATCGACAAAAAATGAGTTTTTTTTTTCAGAAAAATATATGTGAAAAGGAATTCAGTTCTGAACATTTTAAAACAAACCGCGTACGTGTCACTGTAAACAAGTTTAAACTTATAAAAGTTTAACCTGATTTTTCTCTAACTGTGTTTTTATCGTATATCGCGCATGTTACCTCAAAATATTTTTAATATTTTTCCTGATATGTTTGCAGGTTATATACAATATAATAGTAATCCTATTGAACCTAAGTTTTCTTGTATATTTCCTAAAATATGTTTTTTATTATGATAAATTTTTCATTTTTAAAGGAAAAAAATATTTTTTAAAAACATTTTACTTACTTAACAAACTTAAATATATACAAATTTAGGATTAAAGTTATTTTGAGATATATGCACGTTAGCTTTGATATGAGTTTTGTTAACAACAAAGTGTGTATTATTTCAAATTGTCAAACAAAAATAATTTTCATGTTTCAAAAATGAATGAGATAGGTATGTAGAAGTAATAATTGTTTTCTAATTAGGATAAAAATCATGTTTGTAAAACTGGTAGTTTTCAAGGTAAGACAAGTCAGAAATTATAATTATTTTACATTTTTTTTACTTTTAAGAGTCGTATGACCTCTCAATAAAATACTGAATGAGATATGTATGTAAAGATGATAATTTGTTCTAACTTGGTTAAAAAATGATATTTGTAAAACTGGTAGTTTTCAAGGTAAGACAAGTCAAAAATTATAATTATTTTACATTTTTTTTTACTTTTAAGAGTCGTATGACCTCTCAATAAAATACTGAAGGAGATATGTATGTAAAGATGATAATTTTTTCTAACTAGGTTAAAAAAATGATATTTGTAAAACTGGCAGTTTTCAAGGTAAGACAAGTCGAAAATAATAATTATTTTATATTTTTTTACTTTTAAGAGCAGTATGACCTCTCAGTAAAATACTGAATGAGATATGTATGTATGAGTAAAATACTGAATGAGATTCATACATATCTCATTCAGTATTTTGATAATTTGT
The DNA here is from genome assembly GCA_032207245.1 of Pardosa pseudoannulata. NCBI lineage: Eukaryota > Metazoa > Arthropoda > Arachnida > Araneae > Lycosidae > Pardosa > Pardosa pseudoannulata. The sequence continues at coordinate 164,068,906 of CM063508.1, read as the reverse complement.
TCTAACTAGGTTTAAAAAAATTTTTTGTAAAACTGGTAATTTTCAAGGTAACACAAGTTGAAAATGATAATTAATTTACATTTTTTTTACTTTTAAGAGTCGTATGACCTCTCAATAAAATACTGAATAAGATATGTATGTAAAGATGATAATTTGTTCTAACTAGGTTTAAAAAAATGATATTTTTAAAACTGGCAGTTTTCAAGGCAAGACAAGTCGAAAATGATAATTATTTTACATTTTTTTTACTTTTAAGAGCAGTATGACCTCTCAGTAAAATACTGAATGATATATGTATGTAAGGATAAACTTTGTTCTAACTAGGTTAAAAAATTATGTTTGTAGAACTGGTAGTTTCCAAGGTAACACAAGTCGAAAATGATAATTAATTTACATTTTTTTAACTTTTAAGCGTCGTATGACCTCTCAATAAAATACTGAATGAGATACGTATGTAAAGATAATTTGTTCTAACTAGGTTAAAAAACATTATGTTTGTAAAACTGGTAGTTTTCAAGGTATGACAAGTCGAAAATGATAATTAACAAGGACAAGAAGAAAATGATATATTTTATTTTTACATTTTTG
>CM063508.1:164058318-164063318 GCA_032207245.1 Pardosa pseudoannulata | reverse complement strand
ATACACAGCATATGGACTTAACGCAATGCATACATATTCTTTTTATTTTTTTCACTTTATCTTTAGAACTTATATAGAATCAAACCTGGGTATCAATTTTCATTTCCGTTAACTAATATTTATGTAATACTATTTATCTTAAATACTATTTATGTACAGCAGAACCTCGGTATAACGACCCCTGTGGGACCAGCATCATATGGTCGTTGTAACGAAAGGTCGTTGTAACGAATTGTAAATTTAATAAAAAAATGAGCAAATAAATGATGCAACAGTACATACCTAGAGAACACTTCTATTTATTTGTATTTCATTATGAATTTTTGAAAAAAATCTTTGATTAACACCTGTTTCAAGTTCATTTGGGAATTTTTCATTATCACTGATTCCATATTCGTTAAATTTTGAAGAATATCTTCACAATTCAATTGTCCTTTAAAATATTGACGCAAGGCATTGATTGCATTGAAGGCTTCTTTTTCATTAATTTTTCAAAACTTTGGACGATTTCTTCTCCGTCGTCGGAATCGCAGATTTCTACATTTCTCGTAAAACGGGCAATAAAATAGTTCTCATTTAAATTTTCTTCTCACCACTATAAAGTTTCATCTACCACAACTAACTAATCAAAAGATAATTGAAGATCCTGAAATTTGACACTGAGGAGCTGGGTCATTTCATTAGTGTCAGGAGTGTTCATCTACCTAGGACATCAATGCCGTACGTGAAGAAAGGGTCCTTTAAGCAAGCACAAAGAGAAGAGTACAGTTTTCTTGAAGGTTCACCCCAGTACAATAATTTTAAAGTAGCCCACTTGCTCATGACTTCTGCTATCTAAATTTGGAGGTCGCTCTAAAGAAAAATAATACGCTTCGGGTCGTTGTAATGATTCAAAATTAACATTATTCCTATAATAAAATAATTGGGACTTTTTAAGATGGTCGTTCTAACGAAGGAGTCGTTGTATCGTGGGGTCGTTATAAAGAGGTTCAACTGTATTATACGATTTTTTAGCAACCGCTTTGACCGTTATACGGTATTCAATAATTCGTAACTCTAGAAAATACTTTTCACATTTTCAAGAAAGTTTAGTTAATACACATTAATAAAGAATTTCAAAAATTTCAAGATATACATAAAAGTAATGCACCTGAAAAAATTCGCATTTATTAATGCATTATAAAAATTATCAAAGTGTATTATTTTTAAAAGTCAAAATAAAGGTTATTACAATAATCAAGCATCAGTGCATTTTATTATTCATGCTATTCGAAAATTGTCTTTTGATAACGAAACGGATGCCGAACATGATTTTTCCCAGAACAAAACAATCATTTCATATTTTTTATTAAAATCTCCAATTTTGTAGAAAAATGCTTAGAACTTTACATAAATCAATTATTAGTAGTAATAAATTAAAAATGATTAATTTTAAAGTAGATTTTACAGGAACTATTGTAAATATCATCCATTTTAATATTGTATTTTCTTACAATGTAAAGTAATCCATCAATCATATATGTCATTTAGTGTTTTAGATTTTAAAAAACTAAATGATAACGACCGCTGTTTCAATGGGAAAAGTAAAGCTTTATTTAAAAATAGGTTACATTTTTGTTTCATTGAATTCACGTAACTTTCAGTTTACCTATAGTTAAAAAATAACACTTAATGAATTTTCATTTGAGTTCTAAATTCAGTGTTGTACAATAAAATACCAAAATTATACAAACGTTTATTGCTTAAGAGATTGCATTTTAATATCTTTAACTCCTAAAATATCAATCTTGTTTTCAACTTCTTATAACTTTATAAATTGTAAGCCGTATTAATTCATGCATAACGTTTTTTGCATACAAAATGTAGAGTAAAATATCACGGATTTTACATTTTAATATACATGGAATATTTTTATTGGTTGCTGAAATAACTCATTTTTTATGCTAATAAAGACATATATTCTGGGAAGAAAATTGAAAAGTAAAAGTCAAACTCAATAAAAGAATGTTTGTATCCATATATTAGTACAAATGTATTTTTTCACAACAGTGGTAGCAATACTAGTTGTTAATCTGCCGCTTAATTGAATGAAACGGTATAATTTTTTGCTTAAAGCTTTACCTATTTTCTGTTGCATATTGGAAAACTTGTAATTTAAATGCTGCAGACTAACTAGATCTGCTTTATCTCTTAATCTACCTTTGTCATAAAGTGCACTTTCGTATAAAGCTAAGAGGAATAAAAAAAATTCAATACCTTATTCAACAACTCTTGAAATATCGGTAAAGGGAGCGTTTCGATTTCTACAAAACCATAGTAAACTAAAATCCTCTCAAGGACTTCAGATTACTAATTAAAACTTAATACTGATAACAAGGACTTCCTTAAGAATGGAATTATCTTTAGAATGACACTGTAAATGTATTGGAGACTGATTAATTAGGTCATGTAGCAATCGGTTTACAATTTCGAATGTTACGTGTATGATAACTTTTAGGTGCACGTGGTGTACGAAATAAAACTTTTCTCAATTTTTCTTTCTAATAAAACAGGGTTTAATTTCAATTAATTTAATTTCAATTATTTCAATTATTTTAATTTGAATTGATAATAAAACAGGGTTTACGTTTGATACAAGTATACGATCGTTTGTAATTAAATTTAATTAATTTAGTTTACTTTATTTCTACTTATTTTTTTCTATAACCATGTAGCAATCGGTTTACAATTTGGAATGGTACGTGTATGATAACTTTTAGGTGCACGTGGGGCACGAAATAAAACTTTTCGCAGGTTTCTCTTGATAATAAAACAGGGTTTACGTTTGATACAAGTATACGACCGCTTGTAATTAAATTAAATTAATTTAGTTTACTTTATTTCTACTTGTTTTTTTCTATAACTTTGTAGCAATTGGTTTACAATTTGAAATGGTACGTGTATGATCACTTTTAGGTGCACGTGGTGCACGAAATAAAACTTTTCGAAATTTTCACTTGAAAAGAAAAACAGAGTTTAAGTTCGATACAAGTGTACGACGGCTTGCGATTAAATTTAATTAATTTAGTTTATTTTATTTCTACTTATTTTCTGCTGTAACCATGTAGCAATCGGTTTACAATTTGTAATGATAAGTGTATGATAACTTTTAGGTGCATGTGGTGCATGAAATAAAACTTTTCGCAATTTTCTCTTGATAATAAAACAGGGTTTATGTTTCATACAAGTATATGACGGCAATTAAATTATAATGCAATTAAATTTAATTAATTTAGTTTATTTTATTTCTACTCATTTCCTGCTGTAACAATGACTAATTTAACTAATGGTTTCTAATGAAAACAATATGAACCATGCATACAAAGTTTATGCAACGTATCACATTTCAGAATTCCTTTTGAAATAAAGATTCATACATCCAGCTCTAAAAACGTACAAATGTTTAAAATTATATATAAAGACACATAAAAATATCTCTTTAATTTTTTCTTATTTTATATAAATTAAATTATCAATTATATATGCATGAAAATCTTTCCCTTGATTAAAAACTAAAAAAAACCCTGCAGAAAAGGAGGATAATTAAATTTAAAAGTTTTATTAATGTTTTTAATAATGAGATTTGTATTATTTTGCAACAAATAATTCTATTAAAAAGAAAAGCTAATTATAAAAGGAATGTAAAATGAAACTACTAATTTAATTACATTCAAATAAATTTTATAATGATAATGTAATTATATCTAATTATATTAAAATATAAATATGTATGAATAAAACAGCACAACATTACAATATACTAACTATTATAAAATGTTTCACAGGAAAACATCCCCACAGACAGACATACATATGCATATATATATATATATATATATATATATATATATATATATATATATATATATATATATATATATATATACAGAGAGAGAGAGATTTACAAGAATAATTTTGAAATTATTCCCCCCACTGGCATCAATTTTTAATGACTAATTTTCTTACAACATATGCAGTTTAATTGCCCAAGTTTTCTTTCAAGTATATAATAAACTTATTTAATATTTCACTAAAGTAAGCAAAATTAATTTATTTATTTAAACTTCTGGGGAAGCATAATTAGTTTTTCTCGAAATGCAAATCATTTTTTAAGAACAGGAATAGTTCAGAATAAAACATGATGTTGCTTACATTATTTTTCAGAGTTGTGGGATAAAAGGATCTCAAGATAATGCATTTTAAGTGATATACTACATATATTTTTGTTTGTATACACGTGTTTTTATTACTTATTTATGCATTTTTGCATTTTCCTAGAACAGGGTAAATTAATAAAAGTCTTAAGTCTTTTTTCTTTTCTCTTTTAGCAGTTTCAGTCGAAAATGTTACGTGGAGTTTCTCCGAAATGTTACGAGGCATTTCGGAGTATTAAAGAAAGGAAGTGAATTTAAAATTCTAAACAAGAAATCTGAAAATAAAAGATGTATTTTTGTCATAAAGTGAGTTGAGCGACATAATTAGATAAATATATATACATAGGAAACTCATAAAGAATGGTAATAAAATATAGGAAATTTCTTTTGATATATTAATTTAGAATATAACATTACAAGTCCTAGTTTTTGGGGAATTTCGGTAGTGTATTTCTTTGTAAAACGCAAAGGAGGTAAAATCGAAAAAAATTATGGTGTTCAAATATTACCGGAAATGTCAATAGTGCCTGAATTCATTTTAACTAAATTAAGTCTTACGTTTGATCGAATATTCCAACAAAATTAGGAATCTTTCAATATTCATTTTGAAAGTCAGTGAGTGCATTTTGCTTATATTCACCCTGACGTCTGTACGAAACAAATTTACATACTACTTGGCATAACTCAAAAATTGTCATCTGAATGTTGAAATATTGTATATACGACTGCTGTAACATATATCTGTATTTATCACTTTTTGATTGAAATCAACAATTATATAATATAAAATTTTGTAAAACGTTTTAA
>CM063508.1:164020818-164055818 GCA_032207245.1 Pardosa pseudoannulata | reverse complement strand
AACCATTTTAAATTCAATTAAAAAAGTGTATTCGAAGCATTAATACGATTTTTTAAGCATATCTTCGATTTTGTTTTTATCACATTTTCATGACCATTTCAAATGCATTCGAAGCATTAATACGATTTTTAAGCATAGCTTCGATCTTGTTTTTATCACATTACTCAAACTAAAATATATGTTAATAAAACATATATAAAGTGTAGATTTGTTGCATTATACATTTGTTGCATTCTTATTTTATTTTTATACGACTTTGTTTTTTATTTTTAATTTTTTTAATTTTAAGTTTTAGTACGCAGTTATAAGCATATTAAAGGAAGTAATGTCTGTTTGAACGGTTCGTTTCATTATAATATATATTTCTAAAACTTTTCAAAGATTTAAATTTTTTTCTAACTTTCTCTAATATATATGTTTTTGATCCAAAAATATTGCGATACTTAGTAAAATGTATTACAGAAGGCTGTGCTAAGGGTTTGGGATATTCCTAAAATATAATTCTAAAGTAAATAAAAATTCTAAAATATATTTTATAAAAAATATTTCATTCCAATAATGAACAACAATTTCGATTAACAGATTTTTATAAAAGTTTGTTTATAAATATTATATATAAATATAAATCTATCTATAAAAATCTGTTTAATATATATCTGCATAAAAAAATAAGTAATCAACTAGTTTTCTAAATGGCAACAAATCTATTCTCTATATCACGGAAAGCAAGTAATAAAAATTTACATTAATATCATAAATATAAAGAAAGTCTTATATATAAAATACAAATTGAAGAGAAACGAAGAAAAAATAATATTAAGAAAAGTCATTTAAAATTTTTAACAGAGCCCCTTCAAATGAAATCATATCTGTAAATAAATTTTGAATCATTAAAAATATGTCTTTAAAATTTTTCATAATCTACAAAGAAACTTACAGAAATGAATTTACTGAAATTTTTCACATCGAGGGATATCTATTTCAATCTCAAACCAACAGCCGGATGGAGGTAATCTTGTAAAAATCACCTATCAAATAATTTAATTATGATGTAGTTTGAACGGTATTTTTAGTCAAAAAATAATTCTATATTTTGACTGCATTTTGTATGCCATGTTCTCTTAAAATTTAACTTATTTTAGAAAATCTCAGACATTGAGATCGTTTTCATTTTACTTTTTCAAATATAAAGGAGTAGAAATTGCTTCATATTTGACAGTTTTGCATGATTCTCAGACGTCCAGCCTGAGGTTTTGCTGTGTGTTTCAACTCTAATTACATTTAGGAAAAGCAGCTTTGATTTGCATTTATCACAGGAGGTCAATGTTCTCTTTTTCTGGTAATTTATGCGAATTGGAAGTTTTCAATCACATTAAAAGAAGAGTGATCCTTGTCAGAGAAATGTCTTTGCAATGACTGGAACAGAGAAAGTATTCTTTTATCGTAGTGGTCCTAACAGAAAAACTGCAACGAGTAAGGAGGCTATCTGTCTTAATGTTGGAAGAATATTGTGATTGATGAATGTCCACAGAACGCACTTTACATGTCATTTGTAAGAAAGAAAAAGAAATTCAGTTACTAAATATTCTACACTGAAGAGCCTAGGACCTTTATTGAAAAACAAAAAACTTCTTTTGATGGTGGAACATAGACTTTCTTCAATTTAAAGAGTTCTTCGTTTTTTTTTGTTGTTTTTTATGACAAGAATAAGTATCTTTGGAAAATGGCAAAATAGAATTTCATTTTTTGTTAAGAATCTAGATTTTGGAATTGTTTGATAATATTTTGCTCCAGTTATGCTCTGAAATAAAGGAATATTAATGTATCTATAATTGTAGTTTAGAACAGATGGTTTATAATGGGTTAATATCAATGCTTCACTTGAAGTTAAAATAGGTGTTAAGCTCATGTTTGAAATCGGTGCAAATCAGGAACGGAGCTAAATTGAGACCTGTATATTTATTACCATATTATGCTTAGCACCATTTCAAATTGATAGCATTATTAATGCTAAATTGTAATATTAATGATTACTAACACGTAAGTGTTTCTTAGTTCTTTAACACTTCAAGGGTTAATCATTGCATCGTAATTTACTGCACAGACGATGATGTCTTCAAACAGGTGTACACGTGTTATAAGATGATTTAGATCCTATAAAAAAGTTTTTAATTAGATGGTTATGATAGATGTACTTGTAAATAAGTTTCGTATCTAAATCTTATAGTATAACACTTGAATGTTCATTTGAAGGTATCATTGGCTGGGGAAAAATTACGTGCGTACGTAATAAACGTGGAACATAAAAGTAGCATCATCATTGCTTAATGAACCAATAAACATTGGCAGAAAAAAATATCATTCCTCTCTTCTTTAATCAGCTTATTTACATATCATAAATGTAACATTAATAAAACTTTTTCTGTAATTTTTTAATAAAGCATAGACTTATTTAATGCTTGTATCGCAATTAATGCTTGAATGTAATATCACACTAGTAATTCCTCAAACAATTAAAGCCTGCTCCTCACAGTAGAGACATGAGCTTTATACTGAGAAAAGAATCTTGAGGATTTTTCCACATGTTTTCTTCATTAAAAAGACATTATTAATGTTAGAAACATGTTTAGTTGGAAAGTTCTTGAATCGTACATGCATCGCTTATTTGTCAGAAAATGACTTTTTGACGATCATTTGTAACATTTATATGCAGTTTTCTTCTATATTTGGAACCGATTCAAAAATTTGTAACATATTTAAATGATTCAGTCTACACTATCTATTGAGAGCTTTATTAGGATAAAGAACGGATGTTTAAGGTTGTTACAGAATATGCCACATGGTTGCATAAAAATTGTATAAATAGCTTCAAACTCATATGATTCGTGTAAAATTTTTGATCATTCAGTAATTAATATCAATGTATTTTTATGCAAAATAAAACTATTAACAATAAAAAAAATAAAAATAAGAAAACCCGATAAAATATAAAAATAGCAGAAATAAGATCAAAACCGTATTTGTAATTTCTACAATATAATATAATTTATGCTTCTCGTTTCAGTAAAAGCTTACAGTCTTCCTTTGTGTGCATACTAACTGCAGAACCTTTTTAGGTATGTAACGTTTCATAAATTTATGGTATAGAGTTTTACATTTTACGTAATTTGCATTTTCAGAACTAATTTTATATTTAATTAAACTACAAAATGCAAATCTATATTTTGACACCATTTTATCAGTTCTGTGACGGTTCGTATAATCAGATTAAAAAAAAAAATCCTTTTCAAATTCTTCAGGCTTTAAACTCTTTCCACAAGATAATATATATTTTTACCTACCAGAACTTATTTCACTAGCTGTCAATATTTTTCTGGTCTTGTCTCCTACTTGTTTCTTCAAAATTGCAACTCCTATTCTTCCTATTGTCGCTAACTGTCTGAAAATTTTTACCTCCGGTTGCTGTAGATACCTCAATATTCCTCTAAACAGACAGAAGCTTTTTGGAAGGAATTAAAAAGAGTTCCTTTTTGGTCCAAACTTTAAAAGAAATAAAATGTCTCAAAAGAGGATAATATTTATTCTAAATTTCTATAAGAGGAAAAAATTGAAAAGAATTGTACTACGTAGGCATGCAAATTTATTATGAAATGTTTGAGTTAGGGTAACTACAATGCTATAGGTTATTGGAGGAATTAAGTTCTAATTTTCCTAACCAGAGACAAAAACAAATGGAGAATTAAAACTGCTGTCATTTGGAAGATTGTCGAATTAGTAAAGTTGTGTTTACCCTGCATTTTTCGTAAGAAAAAGTAGACAGAAGAAACATAAAATAGGGATTTAAAATAAAATGGAATTAGCATAAATTTTTATTTGAAATAATTTCTACACCATTGTGTCCACCATTTTATCAGTCTCTGTGAATGGTTTGTATAATCAGATCGAAAAAAAATTTTTCAAATTCTTGATGCTTTAGACACTTTCCACAAGATGATATATATTTTTATTTACCAGAACTTATTTCACCAACTGTCAATATTTTTCTCCTCTCGTCTGCTACTTGTTTCTTCAAAATTGTAAGGCAGCTCATATTCTTCCTATTGTTGCTAACTGTCCGAAAAATTTTACCTCCGGTTGCTGTAGATACCTCAATATTTCTCGAAACAGACAGTAGCTTTTTGGAAGGAATTCAAAAGAGTTCCTTTTTGGTCCAAACTTTAAAAGTAATAAAAGGCCTCAAAAAATGACAATATTTATTCCAACATTTCTATAAGAGGAAAAAATTGAAAAGAATTGTATTACGTAGGCATGCAAATTTATTGCGAAATATTTGATTTAGGGTACTACAATTCTATAGGTTATCGGATGAATTAAGTTCTAATTTTCCTAGCCAGAAACAAAAGCAAATGGAGAGTTAAAACTACTATCATTTGAAAGATTGTCGAATTAGTAAAGCTGTGTCTACACAGTTTATTTCGTAAGATAAAGGAGACAGAAAAATATATGTTAGAGATTTAAAATAATATAAAATTAACAAGAATTTTAGTTTGAAAAAATTTCTACACCATTGTGTCCACCATTTTATCAGTCTCTGTGAACGGTTCTTATAATCAGATAAAAAATTTTTTTTAAATTCTTGATGCTTTAGTCTCTTTTCACAAGATAATATATATTTTTACTTACCAGAACTTATTTCACTAGCTGTGAATATTTTTCTTGTCTCGTCTGCTACTTGTTTCTTCAAAATTGTAAGGCAACTCCTATTCTTCCTATTGTTGCTAACTGTCTGAAAATTTTTATCTCCGGTTGCTGTATATACCTCAATATTTTTCGAAACAGACAGCAGCTTTTTGGAAGGAATTGTAAACAGTTCCTTTTTGGTCCAAACATTAAAAGTAATAAAAGGTCTCAAAAAATGACAATATTTATTCCAACATTTCTATAATAGGAAAAAATTGAAAAAAATTGTACTAAGTAGGCATGAAAATTTAGTATGAAATATTTGAGTTAGGGTACTACAATTCTATAGGTTATCGGATGAATTAAGTTCTAATTTTCCTAGCCAGAAACAAAAGCAAATGGAGAGTTAAAACTACTATCATTTGAAAGATTGTCGAATTAGTAAAGATGTGTCCACACAGTTTATTTCGTAAGATAAAGGAGACAAAAAAATATATGTTACAGATTTAAAATAATATAAAATTAACAAGAATTTTAGTTTGAAAAAATTTCCAGATAAAACAATCTTAATTTACCAGTCATCAGGGACGTGGCACTATTTGTGTACTAATACGATAACTCAATAACGCTGTTATTTTGATTTCATATACTACATATTTTTAAATAAAAGGTGCTTTCACTAAGTAACAAGCATGAACCTGTTATGCTAAATATATTGTTTTGTAAATTTGACCCAGTAATACATTGTAAATTTTAAAAGTTTTATAAAATTGCAATGGGAAATTCATTTCCTGTTCACAATTTGAAGAATCAAAAGAGGAACAAAAAGGCATAGTGCAATTCCTTACAGTAGAAAAATGTAAACAAATGGAAATTTCCTGAAATTGTCGTTAAAGATCGATTCCTGAAATTTAAGTTGTTAATTCTCAATCATGTCCCCGACAGTCCTAACCCGTCTCCCGGAGATTTTCTTGTGGTTGGAGAACTCAGTTGAGACGAAGGAGATTTCATCCAAATGAGAAAATGCTGGATGAGGTTAAAAACTTGTTAAATAAAGATTTTTTATAAGAGGAAAATACCCCACTATTTTCACAATGGAATAAATTCTTGGACCTTGACATTCTATAGATTTAAATAAAAATACGTGTTGTCACATGTACATTTGTACATGTGACAACACGTATATATATATATATATATATATATATATATATATATATATATATATATATATATATATATATATATATATATACATATACATATATATACATATAATATTGTATATATAATATATATATATATATAATATATATATATACATACATATATATATATATATATATATATATATATATATATACATATATACATATTAGATATATATAATATATATATAATATATGATATATATATAGATTTATACATATATACATATATATACATATATATACATATATATATACACATATACATATATATATATATACATATATATATATATATATATTATATATATATATATATATATATATATATATATTATATATATATATATATATATATTATATATATATATATATATACAAGTAGAGAGAATATTGTTATCAAATTTTAATTACATTAAAATTCAAATATATCCCGCACTTTCCACGCACAAAAGTCTCACTTTATTACTCTTTTTTTATTTATAATATTCATTTATAGTATATTTGATTGGCCAATTTAGGATGAAATTTCTCAGAGTATTTGACATATGTTTTCTTTATAACCGCTTGAAACGCTATTTACATTTTGGTCTTAAATATTGCAATTTTATATTGATTTGTATAAATGGAAGACAATGTTCAAGGAAAAATTCAATTATGGTCAACTATTGGTGTACAAGAAGGTTTCCGTTTAAATTTCTAAAATTATTTATATTACTTGTGATTGGTGGATTGAGAGTGAATTTAGTTGGATATAAATTACATTTAACTTGTAATTACTCGAAACAATGTTTATATTATATTTATAAATGTTGCAATATTTTTTAAGAACTATTAAAGAACAATTATTGTCAGCTATGCTCGTACAAAAGAGTTTCTAATACAACATATTTTTGTTATTTGGAATATATATTACATTACTTGTGATTGGTCGACTTAGAGTAAATTTTCCTGTTGGATTTAAATTGTGTTTTCCTTGTATTCATTTGAAACACTGTTTATATTGTACTTATAATTATTGCCTTTTCATTTGTATAAAATTAAGACAAATTAACAGGAAAAACACAATTGTTATCAAATAAGGTTGTACAAAAGATATTCTTTTCATAACATGTTTTATTTGTAATTTTTATTTATATTACTTTTGTTCCGTCAATTTAGCGTGAAACTTGTTATTGGATTTAAATTACATTTAACTTGTGATAATTTGAAACAGTGTTTATATTAAGCTTCTAAATGTTGCAATATTTATATTTTTGTACTGTTTAAGAGCTATTAAAGAAGAATTATTGTCAACTATGCTCCTACAAAACATATTCCTATACCGTATGTTTTTTTAATTTGGAATATTTATTACATTACTTGTGGTTGGTAGATTTAGAGTAAATTTTCTTTTTAGATCTAAAATATATTTCCCTTGTATTCATTTGAAACACTGTTTATATTATACTTATAATTATTGCCTTTTTATTTGTATAAAATGAAGACAAATTAACCGGAAAAACACAACTGTTTTTAACTATGGTCGTGCAAAAGAGATACTTATATAACATGTTTCATTTGTAATTTTTATTTATATTACTTTTTCTCCGTCGATTTAGAGTGAAACTTGCTATTGGGTTTAAATTACATTTTACTTGTAACCCGTGGAAACATTTTGTTTACATTATACTCATAAAAGTTGCCATTTTTATATTGATTTATATAAATTGAAGACAATAGAAGTAAAAAAACAAAAATGTGGTTCAGCTTTGGTCATAGAGAATAAAAGAAAAAAAAGAAAGGCGTGATAAAGTTCATACCGTTGGAAACCAAATGCAAAAAAGTATTTCTCCCAATCTTAATGGATCAGCGCATTTGTCACTGTCATGGGAGAAATGGACGCTCTATGAGCGAAGCTAAATGGATTTTGAATTGTTCTTCAGTGCGGCAGACGCGATCATTAAGCCCAACTCCAACACTTTCAGCAGAGAATTTGGTCACAAAGGATTCTGATGATTTGGATGCGACGAACCTCTAGTTTTTCATTTCCCCCCTTTTTTTTCTTCTTCTTTTCATTTTTCTCATCTTTTCTTGCTGAACTCTTTGAACAATTAATTAAGGCGACCCAACGCAAAAATAAAATAATTCTACAAATCCGTATTGCAGAGAAAAAGGTTCTTTTAACGACTGTAGTTTATTTTGTCTGCGACCGTATAAAAGATTCTTGTTTCCTCGAAAATGAATTCTTGTAGAAAATGCTTTCAAAAGAATGGAACAATTTCATTAAAAACTAAAAGCTACATTTAATAGATGGTGAAAAAGGACTTAAAAAACTAATTTAAAATTGGGCGGAAAAGAAACAGAAGTAATGAAAATAAATGCACCTATGACTTTCTGCTCCTTTATTCAGTGTGGTTTTCACGGCAGAGATAATACATGTTTAAAATTTTTAGCTTATATAATCATTATTTATTCACTTACTTCATATTTGATTAATATCTGAGTTTTACATTCATACAGTTGGTCAGAATATACAAAAAAAATAATAATAATACATGTGTCAAAATATTAAAAGGAATAATTTTTTACCATTACGTCAGCATTTTTTTATTTTTATACGTGTTTATTTTTATTTTTATAATATTTTTATTTTTATTACGTATTTATTTGTATTTTTATAGCGTAATATATTTTAATGCTCATGAAAGAAAACAATGCGCAAAATGGTAATACTAATTTGTTATTTAAGTACTATTTATTCGCACATCTCACAAGGCCGAACGATGACCGAATGGTTAGGGTGCTAGCATTCGAAACCTGAGTTTGTGGGTTGGAGTCCCACTGTAGCCGTTCGTAGCCGTTCGGAAAAGGCTTTAAGCAGTAGATTCTGGTCTCATTAGCCCTCGTGTTGCAAAAAGTAGCGCTTCAAAACCAAGCCAAACAATATCTCACCAGAAAAATATTTTCACAGTACTATTAGATAGGTTCACATATACAACAACAGCTCAGAACATCTCAAATTTATACTACCTTTTTAAAAAGAATAATTACTAACAATTATTAGTATTAGATTTTTGTTCATAGTTACATTAATGTTTATAGGATTGCTCCTATAATGCTGAACATTATACTCAAAAAATATATTTATTTGAAATAAACTCTTAGATTCTTTCATATAGTTTAAATCTTCTGTTCTTTCATTGAGTGTGGTTTAGAAGTGAGACACAATGCATGTTAAAGATTTTAGATTTGTGTATATATATTTATCTTCAGATCTCATTAGGAAATATTTTTAGACAGCTGAGTATTATATTTATACGTACATTTTTCAGTTGGTTCGGATACCCCAAAAATAATATGTGTATTACAACACTTAAATGTATATTTTTTATTCATTAAACATACATGTTATTTTCATACAGTTTAATATAACGTAATGCTCATGAAAAAATGTACATATCTATAGTTCGAAGGTACCAATTAATTTGTTAAATAAGCATTATTTATCCTCTCTTCTCTTCGGGAAATATATTTAATTATAGCTGAGTATTATTTACATTCAGAAATTCTACATTTGGTTTTAATAAATTCAAATTTAAATGTTATAATTAAAATTGTACTAAACATAATATAAAAATAAATCAAATCCACATATTAATATGGAAAAATTAAATTCCAAAGAATTAAACTTGTACTTAAATTGCAACCAAAATAAAATATTTTATGTTAATTCACAATAAGAAACATTTGATACCAAGTATTTTACTATCCTCAAACTAATATAAAAAATAATAATAAAAGTTATCTAGAATAAAAAAATATGAACGTGACAATTTATAAAACACAAAAAAAAACAATTTAATGCAGCAACACTTAAAGTTATGCAAAGAAATAATTAAACAATCCAAAACACATACATAAATTTCGATAATAAACACTTAAAATAACATAATCATTCAAACAGAATCGAGTTCGAAAGGATACAACAGTTGTACCGGTTTTCTAAAATGTCCCTTTGGAGTTTTTACCACGCATGCTCTAATGAGACCATCTCTGCCATGAGTAATGTCCACAATTATTCCTAATTCCCATAGCAGTTTAGATTTGGAAGTCCCATTTACCAGTACAATGTCTCCTACTTGAAGATTTTGATGTTTTTCTACAGCTTTATAGTGATGAGCAGAGTTCAAATGAAATAAATGTTGTTCCTTCCATTTAGTCCACAACTGTTTGAGCATTCTCGTTTGGTAAACCTTCCTTCGCACTAAGTTCCCTTTGGTTGAAAGTTTATTTTCCATTTGGTTAACACATCTACAAAAATTATATTATTATTTTTAAAGTAATAATTACTAACAATTATAACTGATGTTCATATATACATTTTAACCCTCTGACTGCTCAATTAGTAAACCGAGATATCTTCAAAAGTTGAGAATTTCTTTTTCATATATTAAATCTATATGTAATGGAGAATTGAAATATACATTTTGTCTTTATAAAAAAGTATTTTTATATTGATTTTTATCATGAGATACTAAGATTTCAGAAAAACTAATTTCATATGTTATCAAAATTTATTTTTAAATAAATTTCAACTGAATTACATTAATTTCTACTTATTACATAATGTCTATAATTTTATTATGTAATATAACTATAGTCATATAAATCTATATATTTCATAATTAAACATCTAATACTGTATAAAATATATTTCACTGTGGAAAAGTGAAACAGAATTGTTTCAGATGTTTATTACATAATTAAACATCTAATACTATATAAAATATATTTCACTGGGAAAAGCGAAACATTATTAAACAGTGAAATGACCGAATACGTTCCATTGTAAAGGAAGAAAAATACATGCCCTTCGAAAATAACGTGATGAGCATATTTTGCTACATTTTCAGTTGAACGTGGAAATCGCGGGATGAGCAGTCAGAGGGTTAATATGAACTAATTAATATAAAAAGCAAGTATTGTACTCAATCACTGTGTTTATTGAAAATCCCCTCTTATTCTCCCTCCCATATATTTTAATCTTCTGCTTCTTCAACTTTCTAGTCTTGTGTTACCAACTGTTATCCTGAGCTAGATAAAATTTAAGACTATTCAAAGCCTAGATGTGTAAGAGCTGAAGAAAAAAGATTAAAAAACTACACACTGTCTACCAGTAAGTATTTGGACACCTATGCAAATGACGATATTTGCGGTCCTGAGGTACGTCACGGCCTCCGCCGGTATACATCGTGTAGGAAACAGCATCGGCATTAGTCGTAGGCAAGATTCAGAGCTCTCTGATTTCGAGAAAGGTATAATTATCGGGTATCACAAATGTGGCCGATCCGTAAGCGACATACCTAGCAATCTGAAGTACCCAAAATCAACAGTGGCTTATGGGATTAAGAAGTGGAAGGTGAGCGGTGATTGTCGGAATGTGCCCCGAGTCGGCAGACCAACGAAACTGGGAGATAGAGACCAATGAATGCTGTTCAGAGAAATTCGGAAGAACCTCATGCAACCGAAGGCCTTCATCAGCGAGGAGTTTCAACAGGCAACGCTGTAATTGCCTCTCGAGGAGGCTCTACCAGCTAGTGATTTTGAATAAAGTTAGTTTTTCTTTTCCACCACAGGTGTCCAAATATTTATTGGCAGACAGTGAATAAAACGTAAGTTAGAAACTTAAAAAAAATATTACATGACTGAAACTGAATAATCGTTGTCATGGATAGTGCAAAACACCACTTTTTTAATTAATTTTTATTAAATTTTATGGGGACAATATACTTTTCTTTAGGCTTTTAGACAAAACGTATCTTACAAAATGTATAATGTAAAATATTATGAAAAAACACATAGTTTTTTCAAAAGAAAACTATTAAAGCTTCAGTGTCAAATGTTTGTTACATCTGAACACAATATAATAATCTTTGGCATGGGTAGTGCAAAATACCATTATTTTTTAATTAACTTTTATGAGATTTTATGGGGACAATATACTTTTTTTAGGCTTTAAACAATACGCATCTTGCAATATGTATAATTGAAAATATTATGAAAAAACACATAGTTTTTTCAAAAGAAAACTATTAAAGCTTCAGTGTCAAATGTTTGTTACATCTGAACACAATATAATAATCTTTGGCATGGGTAGTGCAAAATACCATTATTTTTTAATTAACTTTTATGAGATTTTATGGGGACAATATACTTTTCTTTAGGCTTTTAAACAATACGCATCTTGAAATATGTATAATTGAAAATATTATGTAAAACACATAGTTTTTGCAAAAGGAAAGTATTAACAGCTTCAGTGTCAAATGTTTGTTACATCTGAACACAATATAATAATCGTTGGCATGGGTAGTGCAAAATACCATTTCTTTAATTAATTTTTATTAAATTTTATGGGGACAATATACTTTTCTTTAGGCTTTTAGACAATACGCATCTTACAAAATGTATAATGTAAAATATTATGAAAAAACACATAGTTTTTGCAAAAGAAAAGTATTAAAGTTTCAGTGTCAAATCTTGTTATATCTGAACACAATATAATAATCGTTGTAATGGGTAGTGCAAAATACCATTATTTTTGAATTAATTTTTATTAAATTTTATGGGGACAATATACTTTTCTTTAGGCTTTTAAACAATACGCATCTTGCAATATGTATAATTGAAAATATTATGTAAAACACATAGTTTTTGCAAAAGGAAAGTATTAACAGCTTCAGTGTCAAATGTTTGTTACATCTGAACACAATATAATAATTGTTGTAATGGGTAGTGCAAAATACCATTATTTTTGAATTAATTTTTATTAAATTTTATGGGGACAATAACCTTTTCTTTAGGCTTTTAAACAATACGCATCTTGCAACATGTATAATTGAAAATATTATGTAAAACACATAGTCTTTGCAAAAGGAAAGTATTATCAGCTTCAGTGTCAAATGTTTGTTACATCTGAACACAATATAAAAATCGTTGTCATGGGTAGTGCAAAATACCATTATTTTTTAATTAATTTTTATTAAATTTTATGAGGATAATATACTTTTCTTTAGGATTTTAAACAATATGCATCTTGCAACATGTATAAGTGAAAATATTACGAAAAGCACATAGTTTTTGCAAAAGAAATTTATTAAAGCTTCAGTGTCAAATGTTTGTTATATCTAAACACAATATAATAGTAAAAGAGGAGCTTTAAACAAAAACTGTTATGGAAGGCAAAATTATTTCTAAATAAAGTAAGATTCTGCGAGCTGTATAAAACACTTATAAATATATTTTACTTTCCTGTCACTTACATGTTCTATCTTCGGAAATATATTGCTGCAATCAGCATTGTTTTATTTCAAGACAAGAGAAAAATATAATCTATTACTACATTTTTGACCGTATATCTGCGATAAACGCTGCAACATACCTCTTAAGAGATTACTTTCTGTTTGCGCCAGAGAGGATTTAGGGATTTATGTGCTTTTATAGAAGCTGATACCTCTTTAGTTGTAACGAAAATACATTTTTCTCCCGAAAATAGATGTATGGAATCTTTAAAAGTAACTTAAATTAGAGAATATATTGATAAAAGTTCCAAGAGAATGGGTTAAGATAAAAACGTAGAGGTTTTGAGGGAAAATATGTTTTTCCCAACGGCTGAGGATTTTGGAGCTGATTTGAGGGGATATTCAATATTATGGATTAGTTAGACACATTTTGTGTTGTGAGTAAGATACCAAAGAATATGATATAACGTAAGATCTACCGATTAAGTTTATTAAAGCTGCAACATGACACTTAAGAGATTATGTTCTGATTGCGCCAGAGAGGATATAGGGATTTATGCTCTTTTATAGTACCCGATACCTCTTTAGTTGTAATGAAAATGCATTTTCTCCACAAAATAGATGTATGGAATATTTAAAATAATTTGAATTAGAGAATAAATTGATAAAAGTATGGTTCCAAAACTATGGGTTTCAGATAAAATATAGAGGTTTTGGAGGGAATTATAATTATATACCAATGGCTGAGGATTCTGGAGTTGATTTCTCGAGACATTCATATTGTGGACCAAATAGAAGTGCGGCGACGTAACTCAAAATATTACCTCGTGCACAAGCAAATGCAGATACTTCAATTCTGACTTTTCATTTTACCTGATGGCATCTCCTGACATTTTTCTATTCTTCTGCCATTTTTGTATTGTAAGCTGTTCACTTCTATTATATCCAGACGTTGAGATGTAAAGGAAATCCCGATGAAATCTATATTAAATATTTAGGCTTTCGATTGTATATTTGTTGTTATCTTCATTTATTTCCTCCCCAGACGCATTTGGGGTGGGACATCAAAGGGCATCAAAGGGCAAAGGGAGATATAAGGCTTATTATATTTATTAAGTATGTGAAAAAGTATTTATAAGTCCTAAAATTTCTTTTATTTATTTAGTCTCAGGTTGAAATAATCTCCTGTATTACACTAGTAGTAGTCATATTTCTCCTTTCAAGCTTAAAAGACACGCGTGTAACAATAAGTTACATTCGGTTCACCTTTTTTTACCTCTTTCCGTGAGTCATCGCCAAAGACACAAAAGAACAGAAACGGTTTGAACTAGAGAGAGCTTCTCCCACCCAATAGAAGGCTACGTTGGTTTGCGGAATTTCTGACCTACCGCAGTTCTGGACTGGACCCCTGTTTTTTTTTCTCCGAGAGGAAGTCTGATTTCTTTTAGAGGACAAGGTTGTGACCAGAGGAGAGTAGAAGGTGAACGCTGCTGGCATCCGCGGCTTGTGGGATAGACCTTTTGAGAAAAATCATCGCCATATTGCTTTTTAGGGTCGGCGCCGACTCGAGAGCAGTCTTCGATATCTACAAATGATAAGTTGATTACAGTTGTATTCCTTAGGCATTTATTTAATTGTTTAAAATTATTTAATCAAGATTTATTTGTCCATGTGTTTATTAATGCGTATTAATTTCTTCTTTCTCAAACACTAGACCAAAGTAACATTATTTTTACAACACGGTATAAATTGTAAGGTTTATTTCATCAGTACCTACGGAATAAATAAAATTTACAAAAATTATTAGTTTCAGCTAGATTTAAATAAATTCTTATATTCTAAATAATTTTAGGTATTACTAGAAAACTTTATCCTATTATTGGAATTATGATTTTAACACTGGCAGGTTTTTATTAGCGGGAAGTCTGATTAAATACAAAATAATGGGTTTTGAAGTGTTTTAGCCAATGATTGATAAAATAATTGTTTTTTTTTACTAAATAGCAAGAAATATCTAAAGAATGAAAGCATCACAGATTATTACAGTTATTAAATGCATTGGATATGAATTTATATGTATTTTTAGTATATATTAATTCATATGTTTATTTTCCCCAATATTTACATAAATTATTGATATTAACATCATGAAGTATCAGTTTACCTGTGTTTGGCTTGACTGAATATTCAAAAAGTTATGAATCTAAGCTGTATAGAGATTCTCAAACTTTTTCAGTTTTCAGACCCTTTACTAAATCAATATATTTTCTAGAGGTATTAAATTCAAAACTCTAAAAAGTATTTTTCTTAATTAGCTAACCACGATCATTTCAATTAGAAGGTTTATTTAAATGTTAAGAAGTCACATTAAAATGAATTTATTTAATCCCTCTGTTTGGAAATTTAATATGAGATTGTATGTTATGCGTAATACTTGCTTGCAAAAGTTAAAATATCGAGTAAAAGCAATTTTACTAAAGATGTAGTTATAAACACTGTCGCATAGTAAGCTTGATTTCGTTTTTAGTGTATGTTGAACCGTAACTCTGGAATAATTTTGTATCATTCATTAATTATAGCAATATGATTAAATCGTGAAATCACTTTAATCTGTTACACATGGCTTATATTAGAAATTTAAAATATTTGTATTTATTTAGTAGTTATTTGAATTTATTTGTATTTATTTAGTACTAATGAAATAAAATTTAAAGCTTAGATTATGTTTTTGTTAGAGACCGGAAGGAGAAATATGAACAATGCTGGTGTAAAATCCTGTAATGTGAAATAGCAGTTATGTTTTTAAGTAATTGCATGAATACTTTTGATAAGTAACTTCAGAAGATTAGCATAACATTAGAATGTTAGTATAATTGACGGGTTAGGTTAGGTTTTGTTTAGTTTGGAGCGCTAAGGTCTACTGTTTTGCACATGAGGGCTAATGAGACCGAGACCTACTGCTTAAAGCCGTGTACTACCTGAAACCAGCCACCCAACCGAAGTCGGGTGTAGGGTGTTGAATTGCTGGCTTGGTCTGACCGTCCGGCAACAATGCGTTACGCAGGGTCCAAGTCAGCATTAAGTCAAGCAAGCAAGCCCATAAAATTTAAAATAACAAAAGAAAAAAAATATATATATATATATATATATATATATATATATATATATATATATATATAAATGTAGAAAATCTAGACTAATAAGTACAACTAATACAGTTTACTAATGTGCGGGGGATACTCCGCAGGAGTTCTGCCCAGGTTAAAAGTCCGGTTGACCTGGTGTACTACGACACTTTCTGACATGAAAGCAGGTGTTTGAGAGGGAAGCAATTCTGCACAGGACAGTTGTGATGGCCATTCGTGAAGGGGTATTTTGACACTTGCGGTGTAATATTAGGTTAAATTCATGGCCGCACGATGGCGCCTTGGTTATCGGTGAGCCAGTCAAACAGGCTCCTGGCCTTCCTCATCAGTACCGGATTTTTGATTAGGCTCTCTGCCCAGAGTTCCTTGGATCTGTCAGAGGGTTTGTTTCAGTTACTGTAAGTGTGGTACCTTCATCCACTCGAGTTTTGTACGTGAATTAGTTTTCGTGGTGATATTGTTTTCCCGCCATGGATAATTGTTATATACTTTCTGAGACTCTTCTAACGAAAAGAATCTTAGAAAAACAAATAGATTAAAATATTTGTTTGTTTTAATTCCTAAAGAATAATAACATAAAGTAAAAGTAGGTTTTAATAGTAAACAAATAGATGAATAAAAGATCTTATATGATATTCACATAACTTTTTTATGGCTTCAATTAAATACATCTTTTGCTTCCCTGTCAATCACTATTTTATTGACTGTATTTTACTACGTCGATAATGCTGTTTCTACGGGCAAAGAATTGAACTAAGAAATCATGGTTATTTGGTTTGATTTTGGAGTGCTACGGTCTATTTTTTGCAACACGAGGGCTAATGAGACCGGGACCTACTGCTTAAAGCCGATTCCGAACGGCAACGAACTTTCATAACATAGTGGGATTCGAACCCACGAACTCCGGTACCGAAGGCCAACACCCTTATACTGCCTCTGTCAATTATACTGCCGAACGATGGCCGAACGATGGTTATTTGGCCATCGTTCGGCAGTATAATTGACAGAGATCAGGTTTAAAGAGGAAAAATGTATACTTATGATGATAAAAATAAAGTCTATATTATTAAAAGATAATTACATTTTTGATAAATAATTTCGGAATATTGGAATAATATAAGAGTATCTGTATTAATTGACAGAAAGTCGGGTTTAAAGAAAAAAATGCATACCTAAAAGAATGCTTGATCTCATTACCTTCCCCTTTTAATTAAAACATCCCACACAACATGTTTTTCTTGTTATTTGTGAGAGCGAGGTCCCGAAAGACACATTAAACAACTCCTTTTTTTCATAAACTAAGAGCAACCCTTGTACAACCATCGACTCTTGTAGAGGTTAATTACTACATGTAGGTGGTCTAGTTCTTTACATTAAGGAGAATTTATACCTTAAGATATTTTATGCAGAAGCAGTTATTACAAGACTTAAATGAGATGAAATAACTTAAGTACATCTGTTTGTTTTTTGTTTATTATTGAGTTGTTTTCATCGATTACTTTACCTTTATTTGTAGGAAAATATTCAGTTTTCTTGAGAATTACCTTACGTGAAAGGATGTTCTTATAATTTATTGTTTGGTCATTGACTCAATATGGGAATTCAGTGAAACAGTGCATGAAACCTGCTGCTTTCTGTTTCAGAATTTTGAATTATTTGAGTTCATTGTTTACCTATGAAGAAAGTTTTCTGCCAGTTCATAGGGTGTATTAGGAAATGTCTATGTAGAAAATCACCAGTTCTTTACGGTTTAAAAAATGCATTTAATTTTAAGCAATGTAGATGTATCTTGATTTGTAAATGCAAATAATTACATTTTATCTACAATAATTAAAATATTGAGTCCATTGTTTATATATGAAGAAAAAAATTGCCAATTCACAGGGCGTGTTTAAAGATATTAAGATAACACTCGAAAAATTTAAGAGATTTCTATATATTCACAAGCGTTTTAAGGTCAGAAAAATATATTTAAATATAAGTAATTTAGAAAAAATGTTTAATGCATTCAAAATACAAGTATTTGTAACATTTGAATCATTAAAAAATCATATAAATGTAAAATTAAAAAGAATAAAAAAACAATTTTAGACATTTCTCCACGCTTAAAAAGTAGTTCAAAGATTCTGAGAATTTGTTAAGTAATTTTGTCGTTAATTTTGTTAGGTATTTGCACAATTACGCCAGCATGCACATTAATAGTGACAAACATTCCAAACACCTGGCAGTAACTTCGTATGAACTTCCAAGCATCAAAATAACTTTATTATAGAAGCATCAGAACAATCTAAATATAATTAAATATAAATATAACAAAGTAATTAAATATAAATAAAACAAAGTAATTCACAGTTGTTATAGGTCACTTTAGGTCATTGAGGTGCTATGAGAAGACCGTGATAGTTGGTGTTCAAGAATTCGTACATCATCCCATATTTTATGGATATTATATTGTGAAACTTCCTGCTTTAAGAAAAAATGCTTTGAGTCAAGGTGGGAGTAAGATGTAGAAGATATCAAATTATATTGCAGCATTTAATTTAAAAGCAGTGCAGTTTGCAAGAGGCAAAAATGAGCTTCAAATAGGAAATGCGTAAGAAATTTTGCTGCTAATAGTGTTGAAAAAAATAAGTGCAATAGTAATGAAATATAGATGCAGTAAATCTTCTAATGAATAAACTTTATTCCTTGAATACTATATTTTAATTAGGCGTTTACAGTAAGCAGTATAAATGATTGCACATTATAAAAGATTATACAAGGTAAGTTTATTTCACATAGATCAACAAATTTATTTAATTTCTAATTCAAAAATCTTGAATTAATCATATAATGAAATTGAGATAACAGATTTTACTGTTTCCTATTTCCCTTTGACTTTGTTATCTACCATTTTACCCCAAGAAAATTTAAACGAAAAAATCGTGATACTAGAACTTCAGATAAATTATTCTTTTTTTTATCAAAAGCATTAAAGAGATCGATTCATCCCACGAACTAGAAAGTTCCAACGATATCACAGTCTTTAAATTTGAGTTTGGGGAAACATAGTTTTTAAAAACAAGTACAAAAAATGGGCTGAGAAAACTTTGCCAAACTTTGAATATTCATCAGTGAAGCTAATCACTTTACAGGAAAGTATGCTCTTCCACGTCTTTCACTCAAGCCCTGTCTACATTAGGAGGCTCTAAAATATCAGAGATCTACTAGAGAGGGGGCCTGATATCTACATTGGATCTTAAGGATATAAAGTTGGTATCAGTTATATGGTCAGCTCATCGGTCCAGAAAAATCAGACCATATAAGCGGGGTGACCATATATGCGGAACAATACAACCCTATTGAATTATGTCAGGATTATATTAACCTAATAAACAAATACTTATACTTTTTAGAATATTTTAAAAATTAATTCGAGAAGAAAAAACTACATTAAAAATATGCAGTATGTTGGGGTTTTTTTTGGGGGGGGGATTTATTAACTTACCTTACTAATCAAAGTACAGCACACGTACATAAGTAAATTCATGTTGAATGTATTTAAAAATAATCATATACATAAGTTGGCTTTCTTTTGTTGGTTGTTAACACAACTTTTTCTAAGTCCCTAATAGTTTTTAAATGATCACATGCTGCTTCGGAATTAGTAAAATAACACCTCAGGTCATGTATGAGAGAGATAACTTCAACCGATAAACAGACAGATGCCCACTTATTTATCAGGGGGGACGAGAACTGAGAGAGGTGGAAAACTCCGATGATGAGGCTACATAAGCAAGAAAAGGGGAAAGAGGGGAAAATAAAGGCTTGGATTCAGGTCCTCTCCGATTTCGCACTGACTTCTTTAAAAAAAAAAGGAAACTTGTTGAAAACATGAAATTGACCTTCTTGTTATCAATATAACTGGTAACAAGAAAAAGAAAATGACTGTATAAGCGACGGGCTTTAACACATGTTCCCTATTAAATTAGATGAGATTTTAGAAAACGGACCATATAAGCGGGGTACCCTTATAAGCGGGTTACCGTATAACCGGTACTGACTGTTTCAGAAATACTTGTTCCGAGCCCTCGAGCCATTACTAACTGCCCTCTATCAAAATCATTGAGATCGGCAGCCTTTATCATCACATACAGAAGTAAGTGAGAGAATAATACTTCAGACTCTCCAGCAGCAGTTAAATACCAGTTCCACCTGATCACGTGCCTTCCACGTCATCCAGGAGAGTTCATTGCAAAATGTAGGGGTGGTCATAATGTTTTGGATCTTGAGTGTGTATTAACTGGTACACTAGCATAGATATAAATTCATTTTAATAGTTTTATATTGAAGAATAGACTGAATAACTGTATTTCTTTTTTACGACCATAGTAATATAATCATCAAGCCTCCCAAATTTATCAATATCAATCTATTCGCCCGGGTCTTATGTTAAGCTTTAAAAGTGACAAACATCTCTTCTTCGAAAAAAACCATCCTTTGATTCCCCTCTTCACCGATAAGAAGAAATTTATCGCCGCGCGTGGAAGAAAAACCGGCCGAATTCTTTTCCGGAAAGAGATGTAAAAGAAAACTTGTCTCCTCTATATCAAATATATATATATATATATATATATATATATATATATATATATATATATATATGAAATATTATATTCTTTATAGTAAAAGTGATAAAAAGTAGTTCAATGTGTCATACTCGTTTTGATGGAATGGCCGAAATGCATTCTCTATTCCCGAAAATATATAATGTATATAGATAATTTTTGATTTTTCTTAAATTATTGAAAGCAGTACTTCTGAATGACGTAAACTATAAGAAAAGTAGATTGATAAACTGCTCTCTTATTAAAAGTAAGTTATTAATAAAATATAATACAGGAACTTTGAAATTTTCTTTGTTACTGAAAATTTAAGTTTCATAAAATAGAAATATAATAAAATAATTTTGGTAGCATATAATTTTTATATAGAATCTATTTTAGAACCAGATAAAAATTAAAAATTAAACCCAACACTCCTCCTGTTCAGAGAGGTTTATTTTCACTTTTAATTTCTTTGTATGCCTCACTTTTATTTCCCCCCCCCCACATACACTTTTAAAATCTTTTTGTATTTTTAAAAATTATTATAAAATTCTATTACATCTCCCAAAAAGAATCTATATAACTATTCTAGTGAAACTAATATAGGCAACCGCTTTTCAACTAGCTGAAAACGCTACCAAGATTCTAAGACATGCGTAGATAAGGAGCTACTGTACTGAAGGCAATTCTTCCTTTGCTTAAAGCAGTCTCAGGAGGCCAGAAATACTATGAAGACTCCAAACTCTCATTCTGAGAATTTTAAATTATATATTGTATCGTAAATTGAAGGATATAAATATTTAGTATACTCTGAAATATTAAAGCATACGTGTATTTCTCTTTTTAGTTTTGTATCAGATAGTAAATGCGTAGATAAGGAGCTACTGTACTGTAGGCAATTCTTCCTTTGTTCAAAGCACTCGCAGAAAGCCAGAAATACTATGAAGACCCCAAACTCCCATTCTGAGAATTTTAAATTATATATTGTATCGTAAATTGAAGGATATAAATATTTAGTATACTCTGAAATATTAAAGCATACTTGTATTTCTCTTTTTAGTTCTGTATCAGATAGTAAATGTTCAAAGCACTCACAGAAGGCCAGAAATACTATGTGACACCAAAGCTTCCATTTTGAGAATTTTCAAATATATTGTATCGCAAATTGAAAGATATATATATTTAGTGTACTCTGAAATATTAAAGAATACGCGTATTTCTCTTTTTAGTTTTGTAAAAGATAGTAAAAATTTAAATTTGAAACAAAAACATAAAAAAAATTAAATGCTACTTTAAAAAAATTAGCATATTCATTTTGTTAATATTTTTATGACTTATGCTACTAATGAACAATTTTAAACTATTTATATAACTTAAGGGAAAAAAATAAAAGCACATGTTCTCGCAATAGGATAATTTGCTGGTTAGTACGAGGCTCATCCGGAAAGTAATTTTCCCGATGTTTTCCCTTTTAAAGTAAACTTAATTAACTGTGTCAATTGCGCGTACGCAACAGATCTATGACGTATTAATCATATTTTAGTTGGACAAGTCCAGATTCGTGCCAGTAGCGGGGTAGCAGTGGTCCAAAATGGAAAATTTAATTACTTCTCCCGCCACCTGCAAGGTTTGGTCAGTTGTCTTGAATGCACAAAGCATTGCATCAATTGAAATTCAATCGTAAGCTCTGTCAGGTCTATGAGCCGAAATTGACACCCGAACACAAAATTCAACGCTTAGGAACAGCACTGACATTTCTGCTATGATATCACGATGCCGGCGACGAGTTCCTCGACAGGATCGTCATGGTCAATGAGACTTCGATTTTGCACTTTACTCCGGAAACCAAGAAGCAGTGGATCTTCGATCAGGAAAAAATTCAAACAGACGCTGTCGGTACAGAAAGGGATGTGCCCCGTTTTCTGGGACAGGAAGGCAGGTTCCATTTACAGGCGGCAGAGTTCTACGACAGAGGTATACAAAAGTTGATCCCACAATACGACAAGTGTTTCAATTCTGGTGGTGGCTATGTTGAAAAATAGCTGAAACTTTTTACCAATAAATATGTCAGTGAAATTGTAAGTTCTTATTTTTCTTTTAAATAGGAAAACTTACTTTCTGGATGTGCCTCGTAGATTATTAAATGTGCACAGTTATATAATAACGGTTACACTAGCATAGATATAAACTCATTTTAATAGTTTTGTACTGTAGAATAGACTGATAAGTGTGTTTTTTTCGACCATAGTGTCGGAAAAAATATAATCATCAAGCCTCTAAAATTTATCAATATCAATCTATTCGCCCAGATCTTATGTTAAGCTTTAAAAGTGACAAACATCTCTTCTTCGAAAAAAACCATCCTTTGATTCCCCTCTTCACCGATAAGAAGAAATTTATCGCCGCGCGTGGAAGAAAAACCGGCCGAATTCTTTTCCGGAAAGAGATGTAAAAGAAAACTTGTCTCCTCTATATCAAAACTATGACAGCATTACTGCCGATTCGTGAGCTCCAAGCATAATTTACACCTTTCGACTGTGTGTGCGTTGGGTTCGGATGTATTTTTATGTATACTTTGTCTCTTCAAAGAAGAGAACGATTAGAACGCCATGTTGTAAAATGTGTTCTCTCAATCTAAATAACGACCCATTTCTGGATCTCATGAATTATAAATGAATGTTTCTCTCAATAATAGGTTTTTTCTCTTTATTACAGGGCTTTAAAACATTCAAAAGAGTAAAATAAACATTCAGGCGGAATAAATGTCAGTTGGAAGCTGTGACTTAAGATGTATAGAAATTTTGAGCTCTTTAAGGAAAACATAAACACATATGGTAGCTTTAAGATTCAAATTTCCCATTAAAAATTGTGCTTTCAAAATATAGGAGTCACATATTTTAGAAATACATGTTCTTATGCGCTTTTACTAATAAATATCAAATAAAGGATGCTACGCAATCTATGTATTAATGGTATTATGTTACCAATAAAATATAAAAAATATATTTTGTTTTTAATTACTGTACTTTTTACTCTTTTAACATCCAGAAATTTAGTATTTGATATATTAATAAAGTGTATTAGGAACAATTTCTTAAAGCGTATTAAAATTAACAGGTTCTTAGTTATTTTTAAATACGGTAGCTTTAAAAAATTTTGGTGAAGATAAGATTAGTTATCTGTCTTAATGATAAAATATTTCAGTTGAAAAATCTAAAATATTCAAAAACCAGTCATGAATGTGTATGTAATGTATTAAATGAAGATATCACATATATAATAATAACATAAGTTATCTGTCCGTCTGTCCTCGATTTTATGAAACGGTTGGACCGAGGTAAAGTGAATCCTTTAACTCTAACAGGACCAATGTATATTCTTTCTGGAGTAGAAATTCTCAAAACATATAAAGCTTTCTATCAGTTTCAACTAAATAAGTAGCACCATCCATCAAAAGTAATGCACTTTAATGATTTTTCTTTATTCTAAAATCTCCAAAAATGTTAAATGTACTATTTAATGGAGTATATGTCGATAAGGTAGTGTGTAAACATTAATACCATCCTATACAGATGAGTTAGATTAAAAGTAATGAATGCATGTTCTCATTTTCGTTATTGAAATAGTAAATATATCAAACAAAAAAACTTTTGTAGCTTGTGATCCCATTATGATCCCAACATGAAACTTTGAGGATTAATTAACAATAATATGAGCAATTTTTGAGATTTTTTTCAAAATTTTAAAAACTTGGCTTTTTGAGAAATTTAAATTTTAAATTTTAATTTAAATTTAAATTTTTTAAAAAAATGTTCAAGTCATTATGTGTTGTATATCATATGAAAGCCCATTAAAAAAGGTTTAAAATAACACCTTACACATATCTCTATCTTAATTAGGTGAGTAGCAAGTGTAATTTAAAGGTATGCTGATAGTGTATTTTTTAGACAAATCTGGCAACTTTAAAGCCTTATAACTCCCAAACCAGTTATTATTTGAACATAAGATTTGGGGATTTTCTTTATTACCATGAAGTCACTTACTATACCAAATTGAATCAAAATTGGAGGGGGTCAGGTAGAATTTGTTCTAAAATTGTGTTGATTTCACATGGAATAACCCTATAAGAAGATGAACATTTTTTCTATCATTATGACTTCATTCCTTTAACCATTTCCCTTAATTATTTCTTATTTTAAATTATTCAAATATCGTCTGCATCATTTTTATATATTTTGTTATTGGACTTAGATATTATGTAAATAATTTTCTTTTATATTTGGATTAAATAATAAGATTAGGTACATAGGTGATAATTTTAAATTGAATCCTCGATTATTTTTGTTGCAATGAAAGTTTTATCACCGGTATTAACAATCAATTATTTTCTTAAAAGTCTAGGAGTCAATTTCACGGATTAATAAATAAATAGCTTTTAAGTTATATGTCTTTGAAAATTAATAACTTTATTCTTTTGTGTGTTTGTTTTTTATACATAACAAAATGGTTTGCAATCGATCTGTTAAATTTTGGACATCATTCATATATACCGCAAATTAATCACTGTCAATATTAAAACCTCTGCTGTCCATCCTATCACTTAATATACAAGATAAATTAAAGTTGGCAACTAACATGCGGTCAGTAAAGATAAATAAATTATTGAGAGTGTACCAGATAATTCTCAGCCAAAAACAAACCATTTTTTTTACCTGCCTCATAAGTTACTTTACAATTCTGGAAAAATTAAAAATTTTACTGATCCCGTCATATGACGGGCTATATACTAGCATTTATATAATAATATATAACACAATTTTAGGATCATTTTAATACTTTTTTGTTAAAGAATATTACTCTGCTTAAAGCTGTTCCTAGCTTTTTCCCTTCTAAAATGATATAATTTCAATCTTCCATATGTTCTGCTCTGCCAAATATTCAATATCTCTTACAATCTCATATTTACACAATAATTTTAATAGTTTCATATCTAAGAATAATAGACTGATGTATGTAACTTTTCTAACTTTCACTACCTATTATGATAGAGCTGTCAAACTTACAGAATTTACTAATAGCAATCTATTCACTCAGGCTATACATCAGACTTAAGAAGGTGACAAATGCATCCGATAAGAAGAAATTTATCGCCCTGCGTGGAAGGAAAATCGGCCGAATTCTTTTTTCGAAAAAGGATGTAGAAGAAAAGTTTGTCCACTACATCAAATCTGTAGATGAATTACAGCCTATTCGTGGGCTCCAAAGCCGAATTTGCATCTTTCCACTCTGTGATCGATGGGTTAGAATATTTTTTATGTATGTTTTGTCCCCTCAACGATTAAAATAGTAAGTCCTAAGTTGTGTGCCGAACGATGGCCGATTGGTTAGGGTGCTGGCCTTCGGTACCGGAATTCGTGGGTTCGAATTCCACAGTGGCATGGATGTTTGTAGCCGTTCGGAATCGGCTTTAAGCTGTAGGTCCCGGTCTCATTAGCCCTCGTGTTGCAAAAAGTAGACCGTAGCACTCCAAAACCAAACCAAACCTAAGTTGTGTTATCCTAATTTAAATAAACTCCCATTTCTTGATGCCATGAATCTGACTGAGTAAATTTTCTCTTTATTACTAGACTTTTAAAAGGATGAAAACATTCAAAAGGGTAAAATAGCATTCAGACGGAAGAAATGTCAGTTGGAAATTGTGGAATAAAAATGGAAGCATTTTAAAAAAAATAATCATATATGAATAATATAAGAAAAAAATTCCAGTTCATAAATGTGTTTTAAAATAATAGGTGTTACATTTAAGTACTTACAGAACTTGCTAACTATCTCATTGCCCAAGTTATATATTGGACTTAACAAGGTGACAAATATCTTTCATTTGAAAAAAGAAACTTTGATTTCTCTATTTTTTTGCAAATGTATGTAGGTACATTTGTAAATGTATATTGGAAATAATTTACATGTATATCGGATATATGTATACTGGATACATAATGTATATTGGACATATTTAATACAATATATATTTTGCAAATGTATATTGAACTTAACAAGGTGACAAATATCTTCGCTTTATAAAAAAATTTTGATTTCTCTCTTTTTTGCAAATGTATGAAGGTAAATTCGCAAATGTATATTGGACATAATTTACATATATATTGGCTATATTTATATTGGATACATAATGTATATTGGACATATTTAATCCAATATACACTTAGCAAATGAATATTGGACTTAACAAGGTGCCAAATATCCTCACTTTGAAAAAAAAATTTGATTTCTCTCTTTTTTGCAAATGTATGTAGGTACATTTGCAAATGTATATTGGACATAATTTACATGTATATTAGATATATGTAATTGGATACATAATGATATTAGACATATTTAGTCCAATATGCATTTTACAAATGTATATTGGATTTAACAAGGTGCCAAATACCTTTACTTTGAAAAAGACACTTTGATTTCTTTCTTTTTTGTACATGTATGTAGGTACATTTGCAAATGCATATTGGACATAATTTACATTTATATTGGATATATGTAATTAGATACATAATGATATTGGGCATATTTAGTCCAATATACATTTTGCAAAAATATATTGAAAAAAAACTGTGATTTCTCTCTTTTTTGCAAATGTAAGTAGGTATATTTGCAAATGTATATTGTACATAATTTACATGTATATCGGATATATGTATATAGGATATATAACGTATATTGGACATATATATTATTTAGTCCAATATATATTTTGAAAATGTATATCGGACTTACCAAGGAGACAAATATCTTCGCTCTGAAAAAAACTTTGATTTATCATTTTTTTTTTTTTTGGGCAAATGTATGAAGAAATACGTTTTTATAATAAACGTTTTGGCAAATCAAATTTTTACTAATAAAGACAAAAAAGGATGATACGCAAACCATGTAATGAAAGAAATATAAATATATATTTTGTTTTTACTTTATGTACATGCTATAATTTAAACATTCATAAATTCAGTATTTGATAATTTAAGAAGTTGTATAAGGAATATTTTCTTAAAATGTATTAGTGAATAGGGTAAATGCATTAGTGTTAGGTATTTTCAAATACGCTATTTTTAAAATATATTGGCTGAAATATGAATTTTTACATTCATTTCATAAAATAATAAAAGTTTTCAGTTGCAACTCTAAACATTTGAAAATTATTTATACATGTATACATAATATATTAAAGGAAATTAAAATAGCATAATAATACAGAACACAATTGTTAAATAGTTTTAATATTTTTTATAGAAGAATAGTAGTACACCAATTAAAGTTTTTTTAAACTTTTTTTTATCCTTAAAGTAATATATTTATCAAATTTCTAAATTTGTTGATGAAAATCTCATGTAACTCTTAACTCTTCCAATGCCGTATTTATGCAATAATTTTAATAATTTCTTATCCTGAAATAATAGTTGAATGTATGACTTTTTTATTTAATATGGTAGAATTGTCAAATTTACAGAACTTGTTAATAACTATTTAATGCCCGAGTTATATATTGGACTTAACAAGATGACAACTGTCTTCGCTTTGAAAAGAAAACTTTGATTTCTCTCTTTTTTGATAAGAAGAAATTTATCTCTCTTCGTAAAAGAAAAACTGGGTAAATTCTTTTCAGAATGGAGTGTAAAAGAAAACCTTCCTCCTCTACATAAAAACTGTGACCCAATAACTATGAAATTATTTTGCCTATTCGTGATCCCAAAACCTTAGTTTTACCTTTTGAGTGGGTTTAAACATTAAGTTCAGACATTTACATATATATACCGTTACATAAAATACCGTTAGAAAGTAAAGAGCATGTTAGATACAGTTAAATAAAATATTTTTTTAAATACCGTTAGAAAGTAAAGAGCATGTTAGATACAGTTAAATAAAATATTTTTTTAAAATACCGTTAGAAAGTAAAGAGCATGTTAGATACAGTTAAATAAAATAATTTCTACCAATGAAAACTATTGATCTAAAATATGAGTGCTTAAAACTGAACAAATAAAAAATATTTGAAATATTAAAATATTAATAAGTTTGTTACTAACAACTGTGGTCTAACTAGATCTCGTGCTACCAAGGGCTAACTATAGCACTTTGAACAGACAAAACTAAACCTCAAATCATATTGCAAAACATTTAATAGTATATGAATTTACTTGTTTTGAATGGAAATACAGTAATATGATAATTCTTACTACTGTATAATTACGTAATAATTTTAACAATTTCATATCTTAGAATGATAGAATAATGTATCCGTTTTAATCTGCCTCACCTATAAAGATAAAACAAAACCTCAAATCATATATTTCAAAACAGTTAGTATTATGTGAATTTACTTGTTTTGAATGGAAATACAGTAATATGATAATTCTTACTACTGTATAATTACGTAATAATTTTAACAATTTCATATCTTATAATGATAGAATAATGTATCCGTTTTAATCTGCCTCACCTATAAAGATAAAACAAAACCTCAAATCATATATTTCAAAACAGTTAGTATTATGTGAATTTACTTGTTTTGAATGAAAATACAGTAATATGATGATTCTTAATACTGTATAATTATGTAATAATTTTAATATTTTCATATCTTAGAATGATAGAATAATGTATCTGTTCTAATCTGCCTCAACTATAAAGATAAAACTAAACCTCAAATCATATATTTCAAAACTGTTAGTATTATGTGAATTTACTTGTTTTGAATGGAAATACAGTAATATCATAATTCTTACTACTACATAATTATGTAATAATTTTAAAAATATCATATCTTAGAATAATAGAATAATGTATCCGTTCTATTCTGCCTGACCTCTAAACATATAACTCACTTAAGAAATTAACAAAAATAGGCTTTTCGCCCAGGTTATATATCAGATTATATAAGATGACAAATACCTTCTCTTCGACCCCCCCCCATTCTGATTCCTTTCTTCTCGAATAAGAAGAAATTTATCGCTATGCGTGGAGGTGGGAGGTAAAACAGAGCTAATTCTTTCCGGAAAGAAATGTAAAGGAAAACTTTTCTCGTCTGTATCAAAACTGTGACAAAATTACTACCGATTCGTGAGCCTGAGACAGAAGTTATACCCTTTTAGATTTTAACGCTAGGTCTAGAAATTTATGTATATTTTACCCTCTTATAGTTGAGGAAGATTAGTAGTATTATGAATCAAAATGTGTTCTACTAGTTTAAATAATGGCCTATTTCTGTACCTCGAGAATTATTTTTAAATGTTAGTATGTCTACCAGCTCAAGACAATATTTTTCCTTTAAAATTGCACCTCAAATGGTATAGTTCACTTTATTATTTAATAAATGTACGTAAATATATATTTTTGACTGAGAAAAACATGGACTGCTACGCTAACTATGTAACAACTGAATTTTTTACGAATGAGTCGTGTAGCTCAGTGGACAAAGGCAGCAATCTCATAACTGTAAGGTTGCAGTTTCGAAGCTTGAGTCGTCCTGATATCCCACGTGTTATTCTTAAATGTTTCTCTCAATAAGAAGGTTAGTGTATCTACCTGGTCACGACAATATTTTTTCTTTAAAATTACCCCTCAAATGATATAGTTCACTTTATTCTTTGATAAATGTACGTAAATATATATTTTTGGCTTGAGAAAAACATGGACTGCTACGCAAACCATGTAAAAGTTGATTTTTTGACGAATGAGTTGTATAGCTCAGTTGGCAAAGGCAGCAATCTCATAACTGTAGGGTTGCCGGTTCGAAGCTGTAGTCAGCCTAAGATCCACCGTGTTCGTTAAGGCTGAATGGGGCATGTTAAATATGTTTGTGTTCACAATGTACTACAAAGTTTCAATCGATACCTATGGAGGTGGAAGACTAAGCCTGGGGGTCTTTTGATTGGTTACTGCTTCTAAATTACGAGGACTCAGCAGAAGAAATGTTACTCATGTTTGTAGTATTCCTCAAACTACACGTGCTCGAATCCCACAGTGGCATTGTTCGTAGCCGTTGGGAATTGGCTTTAAGCTGTAGGTCCCGGTCTCATTAGCCCTCGTGTTGCAAAAAGTAGACCGTAGCACTCCAAACGAATCCAATCCAAACTACATGTGCTCCTCAAGTGGGGTTAAATAAATAACAGCTTCGCAGCTACGTTTTACATAAAGATATACGACTGTATTGCCAGCTGCATCAGATATACCTTTCTATATATTTAATATCTTACATGTTAAGAAATTTCAATGCTTGATAACTTAAGGCGATATAATTCCTTTTGACACAAGTTGTTTAAACGTCCTTTTGACACAAAACTACACAAGTTGTTTAAACATCCTAATTTTTATTAGCTACTGAATTTATCACTTTAAATACTTTATTTAAAAACTATAAGACATGAAAACGTTGGAGAAAGAACTGAAATTCACTCAGATAATATTATATAAAAATACATATTACTGTAATATGCTTTTTCTAATATTTTTCACCCTAAATTGATATAACATCTACACTTTATAAACAAAGCCTATTCTTCCAGTTATTCTATAAACTTTAAAGAATATTTATATCATAATTTCAACATTTTTTTTGCCTTCAAATAATAGACTGTCGTATACCGTTTCTAACTTTTCTCATCTATAATGATATAATTGTCAAACTTTCAAAATTTACTAACAAAATTTTTGTCACCTATGTCTTATATCAGGCTTTATAAGGTAACAAATATCTTCTCTTTGAAAAAAAAACACCTTTTGAGTTATTTCTGCTCCGATAAGAAGAAATTTATCGCTGTGCGTGGCAGAAAAACCGAGCGAATTCTTTCCGGAAAGGAGTGTAAAGAAAAACTTTACTACTCTATATCAAAACTGTCTTATCATTACTGCCGATTCGTGAGCACCAAACAAAAGGTGTCATCTTTAAGGTTGGATCACTCGGTTTAGACATTCTTCATGCATATTTTATCTGCTTATAGTTAAGAAAGGTTAGTATGTATTTTGAATTGTAATCTGTTGAGTAGCCGTTCGCAATCGGCTTTACTCTCAGTTTAAATAAAGATCCACTTAAAGAATTATGCATTGATATTTCTCTCAATTATAAGGTTATCATATTTACTAACTCACGAGATAAAATTTCTCATTTAAAATTGCTCTCTGAAGTGATAGGGGTGGGGTCACTTTATACCTGGGATGTACGTAAAATAAACATTTTTTTATTTGAGAAAAATAAGGAAAGTTATTCATAGAATATAATGATTAAATTATTTTTCTTAAAGTTTTATGTTTTTTACTTTCTATACACTTTAATACTTCATATGTTAAGAAGTACTTGATAACTTAAGGGGATATACCTTTCGAGGTTAAAAATTTCATCATAAAGTACAATGTTCTACTTCTTAAGAAATAAATCTTTTACAAGTTATTTAATAACGATCTAACTTTTAAAAACTATTGAGTTTTATCATTTTAAGTGATGTACACTCAAGAGCCAAAACATTATGACCACCTGCCAATAACGAGTTGGCCCACCTTTGGCGCTTCAATCCGCCTTGGCATGGCTGTCACAAGTCCTTGGTAGATGGCCGAAGGCATATTGTACCAGATGTTTAAGCAACAGTTACACAAATCAGAAATATTGCGAATTGGTGATCTTTGAACTCTGATCTGCCGTCCCTTGACATCCCAAATGTGTTCTATCGGATTGAGATCCGGTGTTCAGCGGCCAGGACATTAACTGGAGAATTCCAGTCAATTTTAGCCTTGTGACACGGGGCGTTGTCCTGTAGGAACATCCCCTTTCCAGCTGGAAAAACAGAGGCCCATGTAAGGGAGCGCTTTTCCTTTTATAGCGTGTGGACGTCCAAGACCACGACATCTACTGCTGGTTTCACCGTCATTCATCCACTTTGCATAAATACTAACAACTGTAGATCGCGCAAACAACCCACGAGTCGTGCAGTTTCAGAAATACTTGTTCCGAGCCCTTACAATCTGCCCTCTATTAAAATCGCTTAAACCCGCAGCCTTTCCCATGACACACAGAATTAAGTGAAAGAATGGTTCTTCAGACTCTCCAGCAGCAGTTAAAAACCACTTCCACCTGATCACGTGTCTTCAACGACATCCAGGCGAGTTCATAGCAAAATGTAGGGGTGGTCATAATGTTTTCGCTCTTGAATGTATTATCTATTTGTTTAAATCTTACAATGTCCATGTATATAATAATTTTAACAATTTTATGTCTTCGAATTATATACTGATGCATGCCATTTCTAACTTTTTAGACCTATTATGATATAATTGCCAAACTTTCAGAATTCACTAACAACGATTGATTCACTCATGCCTTATATCAGGCTTTACAAGGTGACAAATACCTTCTCTTTGGAAAAAAAAACACATTTTCAGTCCTTTCTTCTCCGATAAAAAGAAATTTATGGTTGTGCGTGGAAGAAAAACCTAGTGAATTTTTTTCTGGAAAGAAGTGTAAAGGAAAACTTTCCTCCTCTGTATTTAAACTGTGATAGATTTACTGTCGATTCGTGAGCCCCAAACAGAGGTCGTACCCCTTTACTGTGTTTGAATGCTGGGTTCGTTTATTGTTTTATATATATACTGTCTCTTCATTATAGGTAACTATTAATAGATCACCCTGCTGTACAATGTATTCTACCAGACTAAATAACGATACATTTCGGGATTTCATGAATTGTACACGAATGTTTCTCTCCGTGATAGGTTTATTTCTTCTTTATCATAGAGTTGTAAAAATAATGTTACGATGGCCTAGTGTTTTAGAAAGAAGAAACTATTAGTCATTAATACACACATGAACAAATGTGTCTTCATTAAATGAATTTATACAATTAAATAAATGCCTAAGGTATACAACTATAATCAACTTATCATTCGTAGATATCGAAGCCTGCTCTCGAGTCGGAGCCGGCCCTAAAAAACAATATGATGATTGTTATATATGACGATGATTATTCTCAAAAGTTCTATCCCGCATGCCGCGGATGCCAGCAGCGTTCACCTTCTACTCTCCTCTGGTAACAACCTTGTCCTCTAAAAAAAATCAGGGGTCCACTCCAGAAAGGCGGGGGTCAGAATCCCCCAAACCAACGGACACTTCTATTGGTTGGGAGAAGTTGGAAGTTTCTTTCTAGTTCTGTTATATCTTTGACGATGACTCACGGGAAGAGGTAAAAAAAAGCTGAACCGAATGTAACTTACTGTTACAATAGTTTTAAAGCATTCAAGAGGGTAAAAAGAAATTGTCAATTGTAATAAACGTCTTTTCGTAGTTATGAGGTCAGTTGAATAAAAAAATTGTACTCTTTAAGGTAATTCTTTAATCCTATAATACGCTTTTTCTAATTTCAAATTATTCTCAAATAATGAGTTTCATTTATACTCTCCCAAATGAATATATTCAATATACTTTTACAGAAGAAGAATAATGCAAGCCTTCTAACGAATACAAATTTATGCGTGTGTTTCAATAATGTAATTTTTAAGTGTTTATACATTCAAGACTTATTTTATTTTGCCAAGTAATGCATTTTTTTTACAAGAACATAAGATATATACACAATTAAATTCTGTGAAGACACTTTTGAAATATATAATGGTGAAATTAATTTTTTATAATAATTATTTTTTATAACAATAATATTTATAATAAACAATTTTATAACAATAATATTTATAACATTT
The DNA here is from genome assembly GCA_032207245.1 of Pardosa pseudoannulata. Taxonomy (NCBI): domain Eukaryota; kingdom Metazoa; phylum Arthropoda; class Arachnida; order Araneae; family Lycosidae; genus Pardosa; species Pardosa pseudoannulata. The sequence continues at coordinate 164,021,169 of CM063508.1, read as the reverse complement.
ATGATAAACAATTTTATAACAATAATAATATATAATAATGCATAAATAATAATAATACAATAATATACAACACTAATACAGTAATAAAATATATATTTTTATAACAACAGTAATATTTATATAGTTTATTACATTTAATACAACAATAGTATTTATATATTTTTATTTATATAATATTTATATAAATAATTTTTATAAAATTAGTATTTTTTTATAACTAAGCATCTTTCTGTAAATTTTAAATTAAAACTTTAAACCTTAAGATTTAAGCTTTTAAAAAAATTTAAAAAAGACTATAAAGAAAATGAAAAAAATTAGAGTTATTGTTCTGTAGTTCTCCTAAGGTTTTAT
>CM063508.1:163978318-164013318 GCA_032207245.1 Pardosa pseudoannulata | reverse complement strand
GTCAAATATAGGATACTTCGGTCGACCCTGCCGCATCGTGACAAGATTTTGCAAAAGTCAAGATTTCCTAGGGAATTTTAGTTTAGCTATTTTGTTACTTGGAAAGCGATAATATTAATTTTTCTGTAAGACTGACTTACGTACATGATATCTAGGGAAATGTTGGGAATTATTTGCAAGTTTTTTGTGAATGAGATTTTTTAATAAAATTGTTCTGAGATTATTCCTTTTGTTCAGTTTCCTCATTACCTAAGTACAGTTAAGATTTAAAAGTACTTATTCTTTCTATACTTATAATTCTTCTGGAAAGTTGTTTTCAGCTATCAATAATTTTCATTTTTTCTTACGTCTATGACAGAGCAACAATTGACAACGCTGTACTCACAGCTCTTAAATGTTTAACACACTCCTTACATAACAAAGTATTGAATAAAATATACTGAAGGATGCAGATATGTAGTAAGAATCAAAGTGATTGTATACAACAAGACACTTTTTATTCCATCTAAAAGCAATGTATATTATTCATATCAGAACACAGTATTAATAAATACTACTTTGGCTTGCTTAAAACAGAATAAACTCATATATGACTAACAAAATATTTTGTTCTCGTGGAAAATTTTACTCCTTCAGTGAAAAGAAAATTATAACACATCTCTCAAATATGCTACGTGCTTCTTGCTGGAGATGGGTTTCAAAAACTTGCTGTTACTTCAACAACATTACAAAATTATTGCTAATTCGTGAGTGCTTAGAAAACTTTCACTCTTTTAGTGTTCTGGAAAACTCTCTCTCCTTTTATCTCAGCAAAAGAAACGCCTGCAGAAGATCAGACCCATATTTTAAAACGAGTGCAGCGGATCTAAATAATGACACATTTCTAAAGCTCTTGAATAATGTATGAAACTTTCGCGGCGAGGTGCGATTTCGAACGAAGTTCTAAAGTGCAGTGTAAGCAGTAAGTTATAGGAATCCCAGCGTAGTTTGACAATAATGGACGCAGTGTACTACCGTCTTAAATTTCGAAGAAGTTATAAATTATTCCTATCACTCTGTTTTAAGGGAAGTAAAATAGTTTACTTTAAAGTAAGTAACCCTAAGGATTTTACATTTGCAGAACAGTTGAATTCAGCTTGTTTATGAGCCTGATTTAATTTTATAAAAGGAGGGGAGTTGGGAAATACGACTGACTGTCATAAAACTGAGAGATTATGTAAGTAAACGAATAACGATATTAATAAGACGAGGGACGTTAAATCGTAATTTTTAAAATATTTAATTTTTAACCATATTTGTAGTAGCAGCATAAATAATGATGTTACATTAAATATTTAAAACACTTCAATGAAAGTATTTTAAGACACTGCAAAGGAAAATATTTAATATTTTTTTTTTAAATTTGAGTTATTTTGAAACAATCAAAATCTCTAAGTGTGTTTCATAACAATAAATTGCAAAAATATTTTCCTTGTGCTTAATATTTATAGAAATCTAGAAATGAACTTTCTTTTAAACTAAAGGCAACTTATATAAAGCAATCATACAAATTTGCCTAATGTTTTAAAACTATTTTTTATCTCTTTCACAGTATTACACACTCTGTAAATTATGAAAATAAGTATTTTATGAAAGTATATGCAGATATTAGATTAACAAGTGAACACACAATGTTTAGAAATTTAACAGAAATTGAGATACAGTTAAATTTCTTGGATTATTTTGAAGCCTGATTTATATTACAAAAAGAACAAGTTAGAAAATGCGATTGTGTAGCAGAAACTTAAGACAATATAAAATTCAATCGATATGAAATGGACGAGATCTTATAACAATGTAATGTTGTCTTATTTATTAAATATAAAATTTTTAAGGATTGTAATAATTAACATTTTTTAAGCTGAGTTGTCCAGCAGCAATAAAAGTTTTCCTAGTGCAATGCGTCTCAATTAATTTCCTAACATGTTTTGTGCATTTAACAATGATACAGAAATTATTCTAAAAATGATATTTCCGTTATATCAAATACAATCTATAAAAAGAAATTATTTAAACTAGCCGAACGTTGTACAATATTCTTTGCTGTCTCATAATGTTATACATACTTTAAGCAGAGAAAAAACTATATGTTTTAATAAAGCATGTATCCAGATTTTTTTAAATAAATTAATATTCATAAATTTATGGGAGACTGCGATGGATAAAAAAAATGTCAGTGAAATTTTCTGAAGTCACTGATAAGGTGTCAATCTAAAAAAGAAAATGATTTTTAAGTTTTAAACTAAGGATGTACAAAATAAATATGTTTCAGTTAAATAAAATATTGTTTTGATTGAAAAATGATGAATTTCCTGATAATGTTTGCTTTTTTCAGGTAAAAAACTTTTCATATTTTGTGCCGAAAACTATAATTTTAAAAGTTCTTTTTTCTATAAAAATATTCAACTGATAAATATTCCCATTAGTTTGAGCTCTAATCTTGTACAGCAAATGTCAAACGCACATATTATAAAAATGATTAATTACACCATAAAATCTTAAACTAGTTTAAATGAAATAAGTATAGCGATTATACTCGTATTTTGCATAATTAAAATACGTTCTTGATTTTTCAACTGGAAATATACCGCCTTTTACTGTTTTTTATAAAAACTGATATTTTCTTTTTATAAAAAACTTTATTTTGTTAACACATCAATGATCTAAAGAAAATAAAAGTATACAGAACAGTAGTTTGGAGTCTTCTGTATTTAATACCACAAAGCATAATATTTTACGAAGCATTATTGTATTTTTGCAAGACATAGTGTCTTTTGAAATTGATTTTAAATTCCGATATTTAATTTTTTTTAAAATTGGTAATTTTAATATTACAGTATATTGCTGAATTGGTATTAAATATATCATCATATATGATGGTATATTGGATAAGAAATATTTATGAAGTTTTACTTGATAAATATTTCATATATCTTATATAAACCTATTTAAATCTCTATATTTACTGAGTTTTGTGTATAAATTTTGTCATTTTTCTGCACATTAATGGACCTCAATAGATAGTGCCTAGAGCATGAGAGTTGATGATGGCTGTATATTTATTTTGTATCAAATATAAAATTTTGAGAATTTTGTATGTATTTGTTTTGTTTTTTTTTTAAATTACCTCCTTTACAAGATGATTTTGAAATTTGTCAAGTAAGATGTAGTTATATTATCAATTTCAAACATACGGGATGTAAATTGCTGTATACTGAATTTGTATCAAAGAAAAAATTTTGAGAATTTTGTATGTACTTGTTTTTTGAAATTAGCTTTTACAGAAGATGATTTTGAAATTTGTCAAGTAAGATGTAGCGATATTATCAATTTCAAACATACGTAAATTGAATTTTTCACCGCAATATTCTACAACAAAATGACTGTACCTTACAACTTATAATTTTACATTGCTGCTCTTTAGAAACTGGTCGTCATTACGTAAAATAAGGAATCAAATTATTATAGATTTTTCTATATTCCAAAGTGATATTCATAACTCCGAATGATGGCCTAATGGTTAAAGCACTGATCTGCAATACTGGAACTCGTGGGTTCAAATCCCATTGTGGCATGGCTGTTTGGAATCAGCACTAACCAGTAGGTCCCGGTTTCATAACCTGTCGGGTAATAAAAAAGTAGACCCTAGCACTTGAAACCAAACCCTATAACTGTTTTGAACAAAATAACTATTATGTAAAATAAATATATTTAATCATAGAAAATAATTTATAATCTTAGAGAATCCTTTAAATTAACAGAGAGGACCAAGTAATTATTATATCTCCTTGTTTTTTAACGGAATTTTCTGAAAAAGAAAACTACTTAGTTAAATGACATATTTTTAGATAAAAAATCACCTTTTTACAGAAATGAAAAGTAAAGAGTTAAAAATCCTCTACTATACAGATACATTAATTTTTACTAATAACATAACACATTATAAGAGACATCTTTTATGCTCATAAAAGTATTAAGTATAAAATCAGCACCTTCATAGAATTAGGACAAGATCTATGAAGTAAACACATACTTATTAAAAATATTTTGTGATAACCAAATTAATATTACGAGAAAATAAAATCATGCAACATAAGTCGTTCTATGACTTATATTCTACATCTAATAAAATAAAATTTTATTCTGGATAATTGAAGAAATTTTTTAAAAATGCTTGCTCCATACTCTTATGCAACAATTTATATATCTTACTTTTATGTAACCATTGTACGGTACAGATGCTTAAGTAGTCTTATCAAGTTAATTAGAATTTTGCCGAATATACGTAAAAAATATGCATCTAAATTTTTCTCTTACTTGTTAATTAAGCATTTGATTTGTTTTCAATTAACTTTTTGTTGTCATGTTTGAGAAATCACTTTGATTTTTCTGTACGACTAGAAAATTTTGTTGGTATTAATCAACGGTGTGCTTCAAAACAAAAAAGGTTAAGATAAAGTCCCATGCATTTGAACAATGAATCTTTAATGAAGGTATTTTTAACTTTATTCCAAATTAAAATTAATTATTGTTCCAAGTCATTTTCCAGTTTATTCAAAATACCAAAAATTATGGAACATAACAGAATTTTAGTTCTAGGATGTTAGTCAAGTTGTTTATACTTTTGTATAACCACATTTCGGGTAATTTTCATCTTTTGAATTGTAGAACAGGATATTTTCATAGTTGTAGATAATTAAATACAGCCAAATTGTTCTCAAAATATTATTGATTGCCATCTAAGCATTTATGTTAAAAGTTTCTACAATTCAGTTTTCTCCAAATATAATTTAAAAAAAAAAACAGATAAAATTTACGTGTCACTTCTTTAAAATTCAATTTTTTATAGTTAATTTCACTTACAGAATTAAAATACATACGCATTTTCGCTGAAGTTGTTTGCATCTAAATGTTTTGTGACATGATAACATACTTTAATAATAATAATACTAATAATATTTTTATAATGACAGGTTTGAACAATTAATTGTTTTACTCTTTTTTCTTAATTCTTAAACTGAGTTAGACCCTGTTTTACTTGCTCAAATCAAAGTATTAAAAACTAGCCTCTTTGCTACTAGTCTTTAGTTTTTTATGAGAAATATTTTTTGTAGAGTTTCGATTTGCTTCAAAATTTGTATAATCACTTAAATAATAATTGCCTAAGTTATCTGTCCATCTGTTCTCGAATTTATGAAGCTGTTGTACCTTGAATGGATAGAGGCATCCATATTAGATTCTTGATTAGTTAGGGTTAGCAACATTCGAAATCTACCCCTTCCCACCTTTTTATAGGATTTAATGCCATTATTTCAAGCCCTAATTTCTCCGGTAAGGAGCAGGCAATTAAATTGATCAATTTGTCACATAATAAATAGGTAATAATAACATATTTTCCTAGGATTATGACGTCATTCCTTTAACCATCTCATTTAATCATTTCTTATTTTAAATTACTTAAATATCGTCTGCATTATTTTTATATGTTTTATCACTAAACTTAGATATTACTTAAATAATTTTCTTTTATACTTGGCTTAAATAATAGATTAGGTACATATGTAATAATTTGAAAATTAATCATCGATTATTTTTTGTTGCAATGAACATTTTATCACCGGTATTAACAACAAATTCTATCTACCTCCAGGGTGTAGTGGGAATGATAGCTTCATTAATTTACTTCCATTAATTACAGTACCAAAATTAATTGGAAAGAACTTAACGATAATTTCGAAGTAGCTAAGAAAACTTTGAATTATCTTTCTAAATGAATTGAGCTTGAATCTAAACTGCATTCACAGTATCGAAAGACTTTAGAGGAGTATGAAGATAAACAAATTATTGAGCGTGTACCAGATAGTTCTCAGCCAAAAACAAATGAATTTTTTACATGCCTCATAGGGTACTTAACAATTCTAGAAAATTAAAACGTATACTAATAATGTTATATGACAGGGCTATATACTAGAATTAAAATATTTTTGCAACTCGGCAATTAAAACTATTTCAAATAAAATGCAACACAATTTATTAAAACTAATAATCCATTTTAATGGAAATGATACGGGGGAATTTTTAATAATATGTAGATAATCGTTATGACAGAAATTCGTATAACTCTTATAATAATTATTTTTATAATAAATGCAGGAGAAGGGAAATGTTCTCTACATTTATGCTTTACTACTCAACTATAGTCATGAATGTATAGTTACAGTCATGAATGTGTGCGTGATAAATATATCTTCACAACGTTAACTGCAGTTATTATATGTTTAATGTTTTTTGATGGAAAATTTCCAGTTTTTTTTTTCAAGTGGCAATACGTGACATGTCACTAACGTATAAACGGACAAACATCTGTAAAACATTTGGTCACAATTTGTTAAGTAGTTTTGCTGGTTTTCCTAGACAAACATAAAACATTCTTTTTCTTTATGTAATAATGTAATTTACTTCATAATACGAAACATAATAGAGATTTTTAAGAATTTTCAGTATCAGATTATATAATAAATTTTTATAAGACAGTGCAAAATGTATAATCTTTTCATCTAGTACATTACAGAGTTTCACAAAAATACCTATTTCCTTTATTATGAAAAAATAATATAGTTGAATATTTTTATTGCAAGTTTCATTTTGCAGATTAAAAAAAAAGTAGATAGGATAATTACACAATAATATCAATTAATTACTTCTTAATTTAAAATTACTTGCTATTTATGTAATAACCACCGCACTCCGGGGGCCACGTTGTAATAACACGCTGTTCTGGGGCACTATACTTGCATGGGAACTGCCCACCAACTTTACTGGGGCAGGTATGTTCATAGATCGCCGCTGGGATGCATAGACTAAATAAATCCTCCGAAAGCTTTTAGGACAACAATTAAAGTTTATTTACAAATATTGACGATCACATTAAATATTTAAAATAAATCAAAATAACATATTGCAGAGTCTCAGGGCCTGTAAAAGTCAGAAAGGATTAACCGAGCGTTTTATATCCAACATAACATTCTTTCGCTACAAAACAGAGAGATGTTTCCAAGTCGCAGGCCCGAATCCAACTGCTGTCTAACAGATCTTCTCTCCCTTCCTCGGGGACGAGGGGTTCAGCATTCTGGAAACTTGATCCCTGCCAAAAAGAGAAGTCCTCACTTCCAGATGTACTGCCGACCTGCAAAAACACCAACAAGAGAATCCGAAAAACCTTATCAGCCCCCCTTTGCCATCCAGCTCCTATTTCTCCAAATAACGCCGGGTGCAAGGGGTCCATGTGGCTATTTTGCATATATCAAGAAAGGCACATATCTGCTGAACACTGATCGTACTATCCCAATTCCTTACAACATATTTCTCAGTAAATATTTAATTTTATTTCCTTTAGTAATAAGCCTCAGGGTTTGGCCTTGCATTCGAAACAGAACACAATAAAAATATTGTGGCAAAGATAACTGAAGTAGAAATATTTCAATAAAACGTGCAAAAAGCATATGGGTCCTAACTCAAAATGTTTAGTCACAAAATGCTGTAATTTTGTATTGAGAACTACTATAATGTTTAATTGAGCACCTTTTTTTTATACCTCAATCTGTATTCTATATTTTCAATGTTTATTTTCTAACATATAATGAAAAAAATATTCAATCACGAAAAATTTCAATTTAGAATTATACATATATATAACTCGAGTTTCCGCCAGAGGGCAGTCTTTTAACTCTAACTAAACAACATTGATAACATGAAAAACAAAATTTGAAGAAGCAAACGAGTATTTTGAGAACGATTATACAAAGTTTTATTGAAAATGCACGTTTTATTGAAAATGAAGTATTATCTCTTAATAGTTTATTCATACATATGATAGGTATTATTTTCAGAAACTAAAATATACTTTATAGCTCTAAATAGAACAAAGAGATAACAAAATGTAAGTCATTAAAGTAAACATTGAAATAGAGGCTTTATATCATCAAGATCATTAAACGTATATGTAAATGCTTTAAGGTAGTGTATGAAAAATATTACTTAGCAAATATTGAGTGATTAAATTTTAAAGAGAAACATAAAAATCTAACAACGTGGTAATAATTTGAGAAATGAAGATGAAATAGTTTTTAGTATATATAAAAGCCCTTAAGAAATAAAGTTAATTAAAAGCACAAATAGTCCGTCCGTCTTTAATAACATAATTCGAATTCTATTATATTTTTATATACTGGCATGCCTTAATCATCTTCAGTGAGGATAAAATATTTTATGGGCATTAAAATATATGGCTAGGATAAACAGATAATTCTGGAATTTTATTTATTTGGGTTATTAACAACTGGAATATAAACATATTTCCGCTCTAAAATGCACCCAATTTGCGTAATATTTGAGTAAATGAACCAGTTTAACAATCTCATTTTATAGCCAATTTGGAGTTTTACTATAGTCGACCCGAATTGCAGTTTCCTCGAAAATAAACTCATCTTCTTTGATCGATAAGCAAACTCTAAGAACATCTTATCTCTTTCGCTCATACCAGGAAATGAATTTTGATATAAATTGGATGCTCCTTGCGCGACGCAGGACATTTTTTTTCCTCTTTGCTCCTCAAAAGGTCTAAGGCTGCATTATTTTCACAAACGACCAACAAGGGAAAATTGTTAGGAAATAGCAACTACAGTTGTTATAAGAAAAAAGATCGCTTCCATTTTTTGATAAAAGCAATACCAGCAATGTATCATGTGACTGAAGTTTTTTAAATGACAATATTGTATTAGATAAAATACGTAAAAAAACATTTCTTTAAAACTTCTCTTAACCTTTTGTGACTTCATTGGGATTAAAAAATTGAATAGGGAATTTTGATTACTTTTGTTTATAAATATTTTTATATTGTATAGTTATAATACACGGTAAACTTTCATTTTTTTTTCAATTTTAAGTATTAGAGCAACAGATACTATAATTATTTTGTATTTTAGAATACAATTTAAAGTATTTACACAAAAGTAATGTCTGTTCATATATGCAAAGAGTTAAAATTTTAAATTTTACTGTTTTTAAAACGGGTATAAAAATTTTATTTTTTAATATTTTTGCTTCAAAATATATATTAAAGTGTATCATATTAAAGTTATATTATTATATTAAAGTTATAAAGAAATATTAAAGTTTTCTTTAAAAGACCGAGTTTGAATTTTTCAATGTATCTAAAACTAAATTTTTAAAATTTTTTATGAAAATGATAATGGAAAAAATTATGTTTTGCAGTTTCGCATATATATATATATATATATATATATATATATATATATATATATATATATATATATATATATATATATATATATATATATATATATATATATATATATATATATATATATATATATATATATATATATATATATATATATATATATATATATATATATATATATATATATATATATATATATATATATATATATATATATATATATATATATATATATATATATATATATATATATATATATATATATATATATATATATATATATATATATATATATATATATATATATATATATATATATACATATGTGCTTGAATCAGAAAACAAAATGTTATATAATAGAAATTAACATCCAATCTAAGTAAGTTTAATTACAAACAATGAAACTATGTGTGCTCTACTTAGAGTGATTTTATAGTTTCTTTGCTTTATGCCTGAACATAGGTTTTGTCTTCTCACCCCCAATAATAGCTTGTAAAATAAGAGAAGAAAGCAGTATGAAATTTTTAGTAGTTTAAATTATCAAAGCAAAAGTAATGGTCCCAAAATATGCAGAAAGTTTTCCAATTTAATTTATAAAAAGCTGAAAAAGAGATTTTAAAAATATTTAAGAGTTATAAGATCCCTTAGGAATTCGTATCAACTAAGAAAAACGCAAAAAATGGTAGAAAACCTACATTTTATTTTTGCATTTCAAGGAAAATCATACTTTTAGTCTTCCTAAATTATTAATCAAATTTAAACTTGTGGAAAAGAGAGATATTCTAAAGGAAATTTTATCTTTAGATATTAGTGGACAAATCTCGCAACATATGCGATATGATTTTTCTGAATTTCACAAATTAGTGGACAAACTGAGCATCAGTAATATAAGTTTATATCTGTTGGGAATTTTTATTTGATGAGATTAAAGAAATGTCCGTTATTGAGGTTTATCATACCTTTTAAAATTTTAGTGAAATTTTATTATTTTCAGTGAATAAAATTTGTGAGCAGATCTAGAAATTCGGTACAAAATTGTTCTAATAATATTCTTCTAGTGCCTTAAAGATGAATTCCTGTGGTTGATTTTAAGGGTATGTATATTTCTCTCTATATTTTAAAACTTTTAAAACAGACAAGCTATTATCAGAGTCTAATGATATTTATTCAGCATAAAATGTGACTGCATTAGTGTCTAAATATATTAAATGTTCTAGTGTGTAAGTATTGTTTATTTACCTACTCATCATCTATATGACATCACGCATAATTTTCTATCACGAATATACGTATGCCTTGTATTTCTTTTTTGAAGTTCCATTATCTTTCTAATAAATGATCAATGTCTATTTTATGAATATTTGCTGTATCTGAGATTTGAACTGATCAAACTAAACGTTGAAGATTGGACTGGAAAAATAACTATAGCCTTGTATCATCAAAACTATTCTGAGGAACAGTGTTGTTATTTTTAGTGAATAATGGATCTTGAAAGATAATTTATTCTATTTTAATTTTGCATCATCCCCAACTGCTTTTAAACTTCATTCCTAGGACTCTCCAAGAAAACCCATTCAAAGGGGATTCGCCGACTCTTGCCAAAAAAGGCGGTCATTGGTCCAAATACGTGTCCTTTACTGGTTCGATAATAGCGACAGACTGTCTGACCTTAGACGGGTTTCTTCCTCTGATGTGGGCATGGATGACTAGACTTCCAAAAATTTTTCGAAGACCCCGGCCATAGAAATGTTTACGACGCTAAGTCTGTGTGAGCCATGTCTTGACGAATTTGGCTTTGTCACCTCACTTGCAACTCAGACCGTCACACAGCACACACAATATGCATTGACAATACACTCCTTTTCAGACATTCCTGTTTGCTATGCGGCAATAGGACTGGGAGTCATTACACAATATATTTTCAAAGAGGCTTCAATGGTTGGAATGGAGGGAAGGATGCAAATACATGTATAATTAGAAAATGAAGTAAACTGGCTTTATATTTAGATGGTAATTTTTGAACTCAAAATTTTACATAGTAATGAAGGATTTTAAAGAGTTATTTTTAATAAGAAAACAAGTCATACAAAAATATCATATTTTGTTTTTGTATATACTTCTTTGACAAATCTAAGACATTAATTTATCAAACTTGTGCTACCAACAGTTATGGAGAATTAAGTCAAATCTGAAATCCCTTTATCCCTTTAACGGATAGTGGTTTCGAAGCAAAACCACCTGTTAAATTCTTTCTCTGCTTTTGAAAGACACATGATGAATTTATTAGGTCTTCTAGATTTATGGCATTTCATACGCGCAACAGAGAGTATAGAACAGCTCTATACTTGACTTTTTTCATTTGAAATGCAGATTGTTTAAATTTACTTTGCCAGCAAAAGTCAGTAATATGGATTTTTTTCACTTATAACCCCGATTAAAAATATCTATCCAAACAAAAACCTTATAAATTGTTTATATTATGGTTGGTTTGAAACGGTCAACTGCTTTGAAAGGTCAACTGTTTTGCAACATGAGGGCTAATGAGTCCAAGACCTTCAGCTTAAAGCCGATTCTGTATGTCTACGAACATCCATACCTGCAGTGGGATTTGAACTTATGAATTCCGGTACCTAAAAGCAGCGCTATACCATTCAGTCACCGTTCGACGGTAAAAGTTTAGTTTTTCTTTATTACACCCTTTTTAGGATAATAATCATTATTCCCCCAGCATAATTAAAACTTTAAAAAAGTATTTTCACTCCGTACAAGGGGTTGGGATTTGCACTTTCACCCGTCAAAGTAACCTCCCCCCCCCCCCCAAAAAAAAAATAAATAAATAAAATAAAATAAAATAAATATGCATTTACATTCATAAAGTTCATAGACACCATTTATGAACTAATTTTATTAAATCCCAAAGAATTTATATTAGTGTCCTTTAAAGGGTTATAAACCAAGATATATTTAAAAGACGCCATATCAGATAAAAAGTTGTTGAAAAATCATTATATTTATTGCTTGCCTTAAAAAGCAACATGAAATTCAGATTTGAGAGAGGATTAGCCGTTTCTTAAGCTCTAAAAATATCAAAATATGTTTTTCTTATATACATCATCCATATATACATCATATTTTATTTTATTTTACATATGAACAATTCAGTTAGATTTTTCTTCCCGAAACAGTATCTTGAACAAAAACTTAGTATATAGGCTTTAAATGCTTTATTTATGTAACTAGGAAAAAATAATTTTTTTACCCAAAATTATTTAATTTTGAGAAAAATTATTTTTTATAAATTATAAACGGATTTAATTACATTTTCGACCTCATTAATGAAGTTACAATGCTTTTTTCTTAGCATGTTCGTTTAACTATATATGTTTAACGAAAAGTTAAAAGAGTAATTGTGTTTTTTAATTAAAAAGTTAGGTATTCAGAGAGGAAATTTAATTAAATTCTATCATCTGTTACCATATAATTAACTTTTGATATTTTCAGAGATATCGTCAAAATGTCAAATAGTTATTTTTGGGAAAAAATTGAAAATTGTATAATTGAAAATAATTTTGTATAATGGAAGTTATTTTACCAAATGTTTAAGGTATTGTGGATTTCGTAAGGTTTGTTTCCCTAGTAATAAAAAGAACTAAATTGACTAGAGAGAAATAATAGATTATCTTCAGTACAACAAAAATCTGTATATCTGCAAAATATTTATACGTGTACACTGTAATTGAGACTTTATAGGACGTAACATCCTCCAAGTTAAAACGATTAAATTGGGGCTATTTCAGAATGGTAATTTTAATTCTCTTTCTCTCTGAAAGAAAGAAACCTCTTTTGCAAACCAGATTAATTATTTGCAATTTTTTAGGTATATTTTTAAACCTCCATAAAGCATGTAAAAAGTTCAGGTTGACAAGTTTACATATCTGGTATTTTATAAGATATGCAGAAAAAATTAAAACCCAAAATTAGACTTAAGTTGATATTAAACTGATGGTTTCATAATGAAATAGTAGCAGGTAGGAACTTATTCAATATAAATATATAAATTTGTGTTATTTTCAAGCAAAAATATTTTTCTTTTTTATCAGAATTAGTATATATATTTAAGATATACATAAAGAAATTAAATCCAACATCACTCTAAAAGTAAAAATTGAACTGATTTGGTGAACAATAGTTATATAAATTTGGGTAATATGTAATATAATGAATACTTAAATTTTTAATGATTTAAAATATTTAAAAAAAGTTTCCTTCCTAAGAATAATAAAATATTAGTAAACTTAAAATATGAATAAATGTTTTAAGTTTATAGAATTAAACTAATTATCCGTTACATACGCCTCTCTCTCTCTCTGTGTGTATATGTTATGGTGAAAGACCAAAATCTGGAGAATGTCGACTTTCACCGGTGAATGTCAACATTCACCTTTGGTGTATATCCGAAATATTTACTAAATACCCTTATTTCTGACCTGTAAATGTCGTGACACCTGTAAATGTCGACATTCGCCATGCACCAATGGTGAATGTTGAACATGTCGGATATTTATATTTTCTTCTCCGTAATTCAGTCAAATCTATAGTTCAGTTTCATCAGTTTGAGCAGGAGAAAATTTTCTTTTTGAGGTTTGTAACGTTTTCGTTGCATTCATTAGAAGATTATCTTTTTTAGTCGTTCTTTTAATAGAAATAAAGTTCTACTGTTTAGTCAGGGCTTGATAGAAGTTGTAGTAGGTTGAAGCTCCTCTTTGATATTTTTCTTTGGAATGGACACAGGGACTTTGGAGTATTCCTTCAGGGTATGTGCTATTTTGACATATATTATTATATGTTTTAATAATAAAGTATGATTAAAAAGGTAACAAAAGTATTTTTTCAACATTCACCATCAGTTCATGGGGATTGTCGACATACACCGTAAGAATACAATAAAATATTCGGTCTTTCACCGAGGTATTTGGTGTATGTCGACATTCACCGATGAATGTCGACATTCTCCAATTCGGCCATTCGCAGTAACATATATACAAATATATATACATGATGTTATATATATATATATATATATATATATATATATACATATATACATACATATATATATATATATATATATATATATATATATATATATATATATATATATATATATATATATACATATATACATATATATATATATATATATATATATATATATATATATATATATACATATTTTACAATATTTATATATGTGTGCGTGTGTGTCAACCAGACAGTATTGGTGCATTTAAAATGATGTAATTCGTGTATTTTGTTACTGGAACACTGATAAGAATTATTATTTAAATTGATTCTAGATAAATAGAAAATCCTTATTTCATTTTTTTTTGCCCTAGAGACTCTTATTCTGTACACTAATGTCCTAGATGTCTGGCATAGTATATATAAAAGGAACTGAATAGTCAAAATACAATAAATGCTTTGATTTGTTATTATAACGTATAAAGACAAAATCTTGGAGATCGTACAGAACAAACGTATGGTATATGTATAAGAGCAAAAATTATTAAATTGCAGAAAATTTAATAGATGATTTTTCCACAGTATTTTATACCTTTGTCCATTAAATTTCAGTTTAATAGGATATTTCTTTCAAAATTACTTAAACTTCATCACCATCCTCTTAGCAAATAAATGTCAGCAAATATATAGCTCTACTTTGTTATTTTGTGTAAATAAATGTCTTAAATATTTATTTCATACATATTTTTCCTGTTTGAGAAGAAAATAAGTTTCTATTAAAAATATAAGTTCGTAAATACTCATTTTACATTGATTTACTTAGAAAATATAATTATTTTATCCTATATTTAACTCCTCTTTTGTCTTGTAGAAAGTATACTTAACCATTCTCTTAGCAAATAAATGTCAGCAAATACTTTGTAATTTTGTGTAAATAAATGTCTTAAATATCTATTCCACATATATTTTTCCTGTTTGAGAGGAAAATCAGTTTCTATTAAAAATATAAGTTTGTAAATACTCAGTTTACATTGATTTACTTAGAAAATATAATTATTTTATCCTATATTTAACTCCTCTTTTGTCTTGCAGACAGAATACTTAACCATTCTCTTAGCAAATAAATGTCAGTAAATATATAGCTCGACTTTGTTATTTTGTGTAAATAAATGTCTGAAATATCTATTTCACATATATTTTTCCTGTTTGAGAGGAAAATCAGTTTCTATTAAAAATATAAGTTCGTAAATACTCAGTTTACATTGATTTACTTAGAAAATATAATTATTTTATCCTATATTTAACTCCTCTTTTGTCTTGTAGAAAGTATACTTAACCATTCTCTTAGCAAATAAATGTCAGCAAATATATAGCTCTACTTTGTTATTTTGTGTAAATAAATGTCTTGAATATCTATTTCACATATGTTTTTCCTGTTTGAGAGGAAAATCAGTTTCTATTAAAATTATAAAATCGTAAAATACTCAGTTTACATTGATTTATTTAGAAAATATAATTATTTTTTCCTATATTTAACTCCTCTTTTGTCTTGTAGACAGAATACTTAACCATTCTCTTAGCAAATAAATGACAGCAAATACTTTGTAATTTTGTGTAAATAAATGTCTTAAATATCTATTTCCCATATATTTTTTCTGTTTGAGAGGAAAATCAGTTTCTATTAAAAATATGAGTTCGCAAATACTCATTTTACATCGATTTTATTAGAAAATATAATTATTTTATCCTATATTTAACTCCTCTTTTGTCTTGTAGAAAGAGTACTTAATTATTCACATACCTAGATATGCCTTAATAAAATGTTCTTTAATCTAATCTACAAAATATTTTATCCATCACTCTTTCTTTTCCCCGGAGACTTTTCTATTAATGAAACCTGCTTTATTCCGTAGCATGTGTTGGCCAAGATTGAAGAAGAAAATTTACTTAATACTTCTTTTTAATTAGCTTTTTCTTAAACTTTTATCGAAAAACTTCTGCTATCTTCTTGACATCATTCATCCTTTAGGTTGCTGCTTCATTTTTGGAGAATAAACTCTTGCATCAACCCAGTCTTTGTGCTGCTTTATTATTCTAATTAGATTCAGAAGAGATTGAAGGCAATTATTGAAAACAATAGCAAACGTCGCTTTTTCGTAAACTTTTCGAATAAATTTTTCGAGATCTTTTTTCAAATAAGAGAAGGAGGCCTGGCTAGAGGAATATTAATGAATATTCAAACAATAAATCTAGAAATGAAATCTTGTCTTATTCTAGTATACACACAACATGCATAGGCCTTTTTCAAACTAGTTCTAGGCAATTAAAATAAATCATTACTAGAATGTGGATGAAAAATTTATTCAAAATCCTATTTAGAAGAGTAAAATTTTATTTTTTCTCTATTAGGAGGAAGAAATACAGATAAGATAGAATGTTTCAAAATTAGTAATGTTACTTTAGTTTCTTTGATTTTTGGGTCTGAAAGATATCAACTTGAAATGAAATATAATTTCGAAAAGTAAGGTATAGAAATGAGTTCAATTTCTGTTTTCGAATCATAAGCAATTTATGAAAAATACGGTCCAAATTATATTAATAATTTTTTTTTACTATTTTTATAAATATTTTTTTTTATTTTTTCCTGATAAAACACTAGTGTTTTCTTTATATTTAATAAGATAAGATAAAAAAATGTTTTAATAATTTTTAAAAAATTTCACTGCATTTTAGTTTATAATTTTTTGGTATTAAATGTTTTGACTTGCTAGATATTAATAAGAGTTGGGCTGAAAAGTTCGTAGGCTAACGTAGAAAAAAAATTTTTTTTTGATAAAATTTGATTTTATTATTCAGTGTAGTTGTTTTCAAGGGCAATAAAACGGTTAAAGTGGTCATACAAATTTTCGATATCATTTTTATAATACGAATAGTCTTTCGCCTAAAATTAGGCCTCAGTTTCGGCGATTACATCTTCATCGGCGCTAAATTTTTTCCAGCGAGCATTCTCTTGATGTATGAGAACAGGAAAAAGTCGCTGAAGGCCAGATCTGGAGAATACCGTAGATGCGGAAGCAGTTTGAAGCCCAATTCTTATAACTTTGCCATTGTTTTCACTGACTTGTGATACGGTGTATTGTCTTGATGAAACAACACTTTCTTATTCTTCAAATGGAGCCGTTTTTCAGCGAATTTTGTCCATCACATGCTCCAATAATGCCATGTAATAGTAGCTGTTGATGGTTTTTCGCTTTTTAAGATAATCTATGAATACTATACCATGCTCATCCCAAAATACTGATGCCATAACCTTGCCAGCTTACTGTTACGTCTTTCCATGTTTTGGAATTGGTTCATCACGTGCAGTCCACTCGGCTGACTGTCGATTGGACTCCAGTGTGAAATAATAGAGCCATATTTCCTCCATTGTCACTTATCGATGCATAAATTCGGGTTTATTACTATTAAACAGCTTCAAACACAGCTCAGAGTCATTAATTCGTTGTTGTTTTGGGGCGATCGTAAGCTCACACGGCACCCACTTTGTATAGTGCTTTCGCATACCCAAATATTCATTCACGATAAGGCCAATACGTTCCTTTTATGTTTTTAGAGTCTCATATACCTCAATCAACTTCACTTTACGGTCATCCAAAATTATTTTTTGGACTTTTTTAAAGTTTTCGTCTGTAATAGCCTCTTTGAGGGGTCCACTACGTCCATCGTCCTCGGTGCTCATTTCGCTTCGTTTAATCTTACCAAAGCACTTCTCAACGGTTGGTTTTCCTGGCGCAGAGTCCGTATAATATTTATGAAGCCAAGTCTTGGCTTCAACAGTATTTTTTTCGCTAAATTGCAATGTTTTATTAACACACGAAATTCCTTACTATCCATTGTTTTCAAACTTACAAAAGTTGCTACACTCAAAATAACATATTTCATAAACTAATAGTCCGACAGCTGTCAAGTTTACACACGTGTCTTTCGAAGGTTAGGACTAACTGAAAATCATGTTGATTTAATACTAGTAGCTCCATCTATGTGTCAGCCTACGAACTTTTCTGCCCAACTGTTAGAAAAGAAAAGTTCCTTAATTTTATTTTATAAATGGATAATGAACAAGATAACTTATTTAAAGTTTCTCTCTAAGCAAAAATAAATAGTCATATATCATTAATGGGAAAAGAAACGCAAAGTTTAGAAGTCAATACTTGCTAGATATTAATATAAAAGAAAAGTTCCGTAATTTTATTTTATAAATGGATAATGAACAACATACCTTATTTAAAGTTTCTCTCTAAGCAAAAATAAGTAGTCATATATCAGTAATGGGAAAACAAACGAAAAATTTAGAAGTCTGTTCTTGATAGATATTAATATAAAAGAAAAGTTCCATAATTTCCTTTTATAAATAGATAATGAACAACGTACCTTATTTAAAGTTACTCTCTAAGCAAAAATTAGCAGTCATATATCAGTAATGGGAAAACAAACGCAAAATTTAGAAGCCAATACTAACTACTGTAGTTCGTAAGAGGTTTTGTTTTGTTTTGTACAGTTAGTTTTGATCCCTACAATTATTTTTTTGCAACACGTGAAATAATCAATTTCAAACATACATGAAGAAGTGTGATTTTAAATTTAGGTACTGAGGCATAGTGCTATATTTATTAAGCCACTGCCCAGTGAAATGCCCATATTAGATGAAGCATATATACCATAGATTGATACCGTATTATCTTGAGCGGCATTGCCTATATGAAATCTTGCGAGGAATAGATAAATAATTTGTCTACTGAATAAACTGATTGATTTTTAAAGAGTTTTTTCACTTCTTACTCCTATATTATGTGTAGTATGTATTAAATATGTATGTATATATGTATACGTACATATATATTTAATACATATTTAATAATGTATTAAATATGTATGTATAGCATATATTAGCCCTGTAGTATATATTTAAAATTACTTTTAAAAATTCTCATCCACGTAAATTAAACATATTTTTCACTTAACCTAAAAATGGGGCAGTGAAATACCAGAATTGATTAATCAGTGGAATGGATTAATCAGCAGAATGGATTAATCAGTTAAAGTTTAGTGAAATCTATCTGTACATCTCAATAGCAGTATATTTAAAAAATATAATCATAAGCATAATTTATTTTAAAGTTCATTGGATAATACACTGTAATGCATTCATTTTTGTTAGAAATTATGAATGTAAATTTCTTCCTCATACGATTTATAACTGAAAACTCTTTAAAACTTGAACACTATTCACTTTAATATGGTTTACTTTTGCATTCTGGATGGAGAACACGCACATATACTGATACATTTGTCCATAACGTGTCATTGCTATCCGTCGAAAATATGGGAATTAGACAGAAAACGAAGTTGTATCAAACTTGATACATTGGGAGCGGAAAGGTTAAAAAAAGTTTATGTTACAATTTAGTATTTTAAGAATGCATCAGAAACATAATTTATGTGTTATTTGGAACCCAGTAATTCAGGGAATTTATCTCTTATCTTTCCTTTATTCTTCGCGAGTGTACCTTAACATCTTCTTATCACGGAAGCCTATTTTTCCCAAATTATTTTTTTCCGAACTTTTCCTTAATGGATTGTCGTTATTATATAAGTACATTCTCAGATACGAAGAGAGATCTCGAGGTAAAATGGAAGCTTTTAATGAATTTTGAGAACCTTTAAATTTACATAAAATGTTTTTGAACGCAGTAAACGTTGGGGAAATAATTTATTTTTCTAGTTAAAGCATTAGGAGTATACTTGAAAAGTTCAAGCTATGCAAATTTTTTGTGCATCCCTACGTCATAAAATACTCTCTGGAGTATGTTTTACTACCCGTAAATATATTTGGAGAACTTTACAAATATGGTCTAAGATTACAAACATTTCGGTAAAGCATAATTATTAGGAAAGAGTAAATTTTAATGGATTTTAAGTATTACCGAAAACTTTTAGAGATTTTGTTTAACATTTAAACAATTTGATATTTTGGTCTAGAATTCATGTTTACATTTGGAGATGCTTCAAGGTATTCATCAAAATATATTTATGCTGGAAATGTTGAATTAAACGAACTATTTTTGAAGAGAGTAACAAGGTTATTTATTGAATGAGATTACACTGCAAAAGAAAAGTATTACGCAAGTCTTTCTTTGAGAATCGCAGCAAAATGTTGATACTTTGATAAAAAGAAATGAGAAATAAAAATAATTCTCTAATAAGATATACTTGCTTTTTCATGGTAGAAACATAAACGGATTATGGACGTTCAAAGATATTCTCTCCTTTTTACTTTGCAAAAATATTAATAAGCATTAGACGAATTAAATTATGTTGGATTCTAAAATTCAAAGAACAGTATTTTTATTTTCCTGTATATTGCACTCGTTCCTTGTATTGTAACTAATTCTTTTAAAGTATCATTTAATTCCTTGAGACGTGGAATTTTTTACTTTTCCGATGGAGCTTTGATACAAATATTATTCTCCTTTCTAGGATTATAAATTTCAAATCAACTTTATGATTCACTGAAATACAGGGTCTTAGTATTTTGGTGTAAGAACATTTCATTTTAAATTTAAAACAGTTTTATTTTTATTGGAATAAAAATCCACCCTTAGATGATATGTATATATGTTTGCATGTATCTCTCTATATATAAGACGCATTTGTTGTCTGTTTGTCTGTTCCCTCATAACTCAAGATCCAGACAACCAAATAACGTGAAATTTGGTACACTTACACAAAATTACATGGGAGAGGTTCTTAAATAGGTTTCGTTCCATCCCAACGTCACTCTGGCCTCCTCCAGCCAAAAGTAGTGTTCCATGTACCTGTTCTGAGCCGTGTTATAATCTCTCTCTATATAAGACGCATTTTATGACTGTTTGTCAGTTACCTTATAACTCAAGATCCAGACAACCAAATAACGTGAAATTTGGTACATGTTCACAAAATTACATGGTGGAGGTTCTTAGACAGGTTTCGTTTCACCCCAACCTCACTGTGGCCTCCTGCAGACAAAAGTAGTGCTTCATTTGCCTGTTCTGAGCCGTGTTATAATATCTCTCTATATAAGACACAATTGTTCTCTGTTTGTCTGTTCCCTTATAACTCAATATCCAGACAACCAAATAAGGTGAAATTTGGTGCACGTACACAAAAGTACATGGGGATTACTGGTATAGACTTGCAGACACCATGCTTTTCTCATGCGCACTTCTATGTGTCTTGCTCCAGAGTGGGCAAAGAGGAGAATCTTTTTTATACACACTCAAAATGAAACTGCCAGAAATGTTGTCTTTTACATTGGTTTAAGTTAAATGTACTCTTTTATTGCATGCAAATAAATAATTTTATACGCTTCTATGGAAAACCCTCTTTTAAACCCGGGCAAAGCCGGGTACTTGCAGCTAGTGTACACATAAACCTCTGTATGGAAGTGATATTTTAAACAAGGTGTTGCCAAATTTTACGGATATATTCAGGGGAGTGATAGTAATCACAAAGAGGATGAAAAAATACTGTTGAACATGGGGTCTCAAATTACATTTAGGGCAGATCTCACCAAGTCGTTTAATTGGTAACTTCGATTAACCTATGGATCCAATCAATGTATGGATGCAATTCTCCGTTTAAACAGACATTAACTGAGGTTATCTTTAAATGAATTTGATGAAACAAGCCTTAGATCGATGAAAATCATAAAAATAGAATGGAATGATAGGTGTCAATAGTAGGATCAGAAGTATTTGGCGGAAAGTAGAATTACAACACATATTCAGTGCAATTTAACCTTAGAAATGAGATGACGTATATATTTTATTGGTATTGCCCGAATTGTGGCCACGAAAGGTATAGCACAACCGACACCGGTAGACTATGGATTACAAAATGTATTCAGTTTTATGCTATGTGCTTCTTATATCTGCTAAATAGCTGACGATCAGTACTGTGGAATTCTCAAACAAATCCACTTGGATGCGTCACCAGTACTGTAATCATACCTTCCATCAAATAAATGTTTTTCTGATTCTTATTGGTCTTCTTTGTTCTACTCGACGTCATATTTTTAATAACTAATTTTTCGACTTTCACTGACTAAACGTGGTTCTTATTCGTCTACTAAACTTCACTACCAAACTTTTCTTCACTGACTAATCGTGATTCCCCATGTTCTCATGGTAAATTTTCATCATCTTGCTGTCTTTTATCTTCATTTTGAATTTGACTGTTGAATTCGGAAACACTTTGTATCCTTTGATGTTTTACGTCTCAACTCTTAAAATACCCAGAACTGTAAGAGGTACTAAAAATTTCTTCTTTTTTGTCCCATCAATCTTTATGCAGCTACCGCCAGTACCAATAATTATAAATATCACGTCATCTGTCCTTGCAGTATAAACAGAGAAGTTAAATGAAACTACAACGTGTACTATGTACGTACATTATGTATCAATATTTTGGAACAATGTAACATTTAAATTATACCCTTATCAATACAACATCCAACAGCATGAATATGTTATCATCCTCCTACCCTTATCTGCAGCAAAAGTACATGGGGATTACTGGTATAGACTTGCAGACACCTTGCTTTTCTCATGCGCATTTGTATGTGGCTTGCTCCAGAGTGGACAAAGAGGAAAAATCTTTTTATACACACTTTAAATGGAACAGCCAGAAATGTTGTCTTTTACATTGGTTTAAGATAAATGTACCCTTTTATTGCATGCAAATAAATAGTTTTGTACGCTTCTACAGAAAACCCTCTTTTAAACCCGGGCAAAGCCGGGTACTTGCAGCTAGTGTACACATAAACCTCTGTATGGAAGTGATATTTTAAACAAGGTGTTGCCAAATTTTACGGATATATTCAGGGGAGTGATAGTAATCACAAAGAGGATGAAAAAATACTGTTGAACATGGGGTCTCAAATTACATTTAGGGCAGATCTCACCAAGTCGTTTAACGGGTAACCGCGATTAACCTATGGATCCAATCAATGTATGGATGCAATTCTCCGTTTAAACAGAGATCAACTGAGGTTATCTTTAAATGAATTGATGAGTAAATGAAAACGTTTAGCATGTGAATCATGTGTCATTTTGAAGCAATGCATTACTCTGATTTTTAAGTCATGCTCTTTTCTGAAGCGTGTTGTGTTTACAGAGTGAATCCCCACTATCACTTATACACTGTCTACCAATAAGTATTTAGACACCTGTGATAGAAAACAAAAATTAACTTTATTCAAAATCAATAGTGGGTAGAGTCTCCCCGAGAGGCAATTAGAGTGAGCAACATCTGGGGCATACTTTCCACAAGTCTTTGTATTACAGCTAATAGTATTGTCTTCCACTCGGATTGGAGTAGACATACAAGTTCCTTCACTGAGTTTGGACGGGTAGTGCACCCCTTAATTCGGCGATCCAACTCGTCCCAGAGGTTCTCGATAGGGTTCAGGTCTGGGCTCTGGTTTGGCCAGTATATTCCACGAAGTCCATTGGCACCATACCAAGCCTTGATTAACCTCGAAACATGACAACTGGCATTGTCGTCCTGAAAGTAACAAAGGTCCTACCCGTAAAACTGCCCCAACGTAGGAAGCACATCGTCATCCAAAGTAGTGAAGTAGGCATCGGCGTTGAGCGTACCATGAATGGGGACCAAGGGTCCCAGTCCCTACCAGGAGAAACACCCCCAGACCATAATTCCACCTCCGGGTAATAAAAAGGCTAGCTCTATAAAAATATTCTTAGAGGAGAATTAAAGAACACCTATTTGGATATTATAAAAAATTAAATAACTGCAAGCAAAATATTTTAAGATTTAGTCTTATCTGTAACATTCTTCCTGAAACTTTTCTTTTATCTAACAAAATTATGAATTTTTCAAGTGTTTTTTTCCTGTGATTTACTACAACATATGTTTTATGGTACCATAAAACAAAAGTTGTAAATTTTGTAACATAGCGGATTTTTCAATTACGACCACGTTGGTATTGACCAGTTTTTAAAATACAAATCTGTACTTTCGAAACCTCAGGAACCATAAATGTGAGGTTAGTGCCTAATTTGCATATTGCAACTTTCAAAGCAGAAGATTCTTTATATATTTTCATAAAAATTTACGAAGAGTTTATTTAAATATCTTTTGACGTTTAAAGCCGGTTGCGTGAGCGGTAACAACCACTGCGTTACTATCATTATTTCAAATGTATATCTTCCCTCGGATATCAAATTTTCCAGATGGTCTAACAGCAACCGTAAGTGGTTAAATCTGTCTGCATTTTACCCAGAAAATTTCTGTCCGGAAACATCAAGTAAAATAAAAAAATAATCCTAAAAAACATACAAATTTGTTCTTTCGAAACTTCCAGAACCGTAAAATGTGGGGTTTGTGCTCAGCCTTTACTTCCTGTTCCACTCCGGCTGAGAGGAATTTTACGGTAGGTCATCTTGTGTTCGAAATGGAAGGTTACAACAGAGATAAATATTCGGTTCAGTCTAAAAAAGAAGGGGGTGGGAGTTATCGCGAAAGCTAAACCCATAAATTGTTCGAATGAAAAAAGAACAGTGAATAGAAAGAAAATGACTCGGAACAAGTTAGGGCCAGAATAATTTCTTTTCTTACAAGCGGTATAGCTTTTTCAAAGGGATGGTGTGGTTATAAAACATCTCTAAGCTGATGTTTTTTTACTTGTTAATAAACTACACGTAACCTCTAATTTTCCCCATTCACAATTTTAGAGGATTCTATATTTGTCATTTATAAGACTTCATTTTATTCTAAATATTGTCCACTTGTTTATTTATGATACATTGCAGTGTGTAGGTAAGATAAAATATTAAAAGCTATAACGATTTATTTGTACACATTGTAAAAAATAAGTGAATCTCTATTCTCTCAACTTCTGTCTTATGTTTTATGTAATTAAACTTTCTCAATATAGTAGTAGAATACGAGACAGTATTTAAAATCAACGGTTTTCATTATTCAGTAAAAGTGGCAGCTTTGACTGACATATTTTTAATACACGTAGCTCTTTGAATTTCCTCCTATGTAACACAAAATCTTATCATACATTCGAAGATGTTTTACCACGGTGGTAAAACTTCTTTTAAATGACCGAAATATATATATATAAACTATTAGAATTGCACTTTAGGCTTCATAAAAAGTTGACAATTTGTTAAAAGCAATAATTTGTCAGCAAAGTTTAAGTTCCTCGATTTTTAAATCATTACAATATCTTCTTTAATAAAAATTTGCTCCATCAAAATATTAATTACCTAAAAATTCAGTCCTAATACAACACACTTGAAATTGGAGAAAAACATCCACTTATGAGGGTTATTAAATGCATGAGTTCAATGGGGAAGCCACACTGTGGAAGAGCACAGCCATTTGGAATTCATTATGCAACTCAGTTTGTGATTTAATGAAATTTAAGAAGTTCTTCTGTTACAAGTGTATTGTTTGTTAACCTAAGTTTCTATTACAACTATTAATATGACTAGTTACGAAATTTCATGAGCCAAAGTCATCAAAGACAAATACTTGCCAAGATGACTGGAGAAATGGACTGGACTGCACATTTCTGAATTATTCAATACCAATTAGCTATTAATATAGGCTATCCAATTCAACATCGTAGCATAACTTCGAAAGTCTCCCAGATATTTTTTTTTCCTAGAAACACAAATAATAAATAGCGAATAAATAACTTTTCACCAGAAATAAATTTTGTTTCTTTTGTACTCTTTTGGAAACTATTTTTTGGAGTATTATTAAATTAGTAGGAAATGACAAGTAAGCAATGAGCTTATTTATCACTTTATTACATATATAGTTATAACTACAGATGTCGTTATGACTGATCATTTTATTTCCTTAAGAAATAAAAAGGAAAAAAAATTTCATATTTTGAAAAATGTTGGAACTGAATAAAAAAGAGTTTTTTTTCATTTTTTGCGAATATTATCTCAAATTTATGAAGTATTCTTTTTATAAATGCCTCATAATTACCTCATCTCAAGCGGAAAAGGTTATATATGAATACACGATTTATTCTGAAGTGTTTGCTGTGTATTATCGCTTTAAAAACAACTTGACAAACTATGTTCATATGCTTGAAATTTAACAATAACTTCTATATGTTTTAATAAAAAAAATTTAAGTGGTAATAACATATAAACTTCTCTGTTATTAATCAGATTCTACCGAATGATAGACAAAATATTTTGAAAGGAATTTTACACCTGAGTCTTTCACACTTATAACTAATAGACTTTTGGTTTTTAAGAAAATAGAATAAGGTTGTTTCTTGTACTGATTTCACTGCATTTGTGGTATATATACACACACAAATATATATATATATATATATATATATATATATATATATATATATATATATATATATATATATATATATATATATATATATATATATATGTATATATGTATATATATGTATATATATATATATATATATATATATATATATATATATATATATATATATATATATATATATATATATATATATATATATATATATATATATATATATATATATATATATATATATATATATAATATATATATATATATATATATATATATATATATATATATATATATATATATATATGTATGTATGTATGTATGTATATTTAATGCCTGAAGTTACCATTTAGTGGGGATGTCGCAGTTTTTTTCATTAGAAAATCATTTATAATAAACTAACCAACTGTTTATTTGTAAGTTAATTACCTGAGATTGTTTCTCGCATTTATTTCAGAGTATTTGAACTGGATCTCAAATATAATAAAATAGATTTATTGTAGCTATAATTACAAACTAGTGGATATTTAAGAGTTTTCTTCATTAGAAAATCAGATTTTTAGTTTGTATGCAAGTAGAATGAAATTATTTCTTGAAATGATTCCATTGACTTTGAGGTTGATCTCCCCGTATATACAAAGTGAGATTTATGGAGTCTGAGGTTACAAACTAGTTCAATGTTAGGATATCCTTAATAACTAACCATCCAACTTTTAGCTTGTAATTAAATAGCCTCAGATTGTTTCTTGCAATGATTTCAGTAAATTTAAAGTTTATATGACAGCATATACAAAAAGAGTCTTATTGTTATTAAAATTACAAATTAGTGAATTTTTAATAATATTTGTAATTAGGAAATCACTGATAATCAACTATCCAAGTTTTGGCTGGGGTTGTAAATAGCCTGAGATTGTTTTTTGCAATGATTTTGGTGCATTTAAAGTTAAGCTGGCAACATATACAGGAGATTTACAGTGACTGAGATTAAAAACTACTGGATATTTAATAGTTTTTCATATTAGAAAATACACTTGATAATAACCAACTAAACAACTTTTGATTTGTAAGTAAATGGAATTATATTACTGTAATCATATTAATGCATTTGACGTTAATCTCACAATTTATACGATATACTATATATATTGGCTGAAATTACAGAATAATATTTTTTTAATATTTCACCTCTTTAGAAAATCATTTTCGTAATTTTTAAAGTAAATTAAATTATTTCTACGATAATAATAATATATATTAGGATAAAAAACATTTAAGTGTCTCATTTAATTCCTCAATTAAAAATTATACTTTCGGAAATGTACTCGTGCTAAGAAAATCGTTCAGTCTTCAGTCTTCTCGTTCTGAATCCGTCTATACACATGTATGACGGCAAAGAAAGATCTTAATAGATAAGAATGTCTGCCACAAATTCAAGATCATCCAATCATTCTGACAAAATCAATAATTCAACCATATGACGTCAATTCTTAGTGTCACTGTCCTTTCGGTGATTAGGATTAAGTTTTACTTGGCTTCACATAATGTGTGATACAAAGATTAATAGCCGAGAAGAACTGATAGACTAAAGATTGTTTGGCTTCGGATAAAGTAGAAAGTCAAGAGGTGAATGATCAGTGGTTTTCAAAACAAGTTCAGTAGAACAACAGAGGAAAAGACATAACTACACCTACAAACATTTAACCTGCATTAACAAATATTTAGATTTTCATTTAATAAATTTACATTTTCTAAGTATTACCATATTCAAGACGTTCTCGTCAATATTGATACAAAAAAATGTAAAAAAGACTGACATCAGTAATAAACGAACATAATAAGAGATTTGAAAAAAAATTTCAATTTTACAACTCCTCTTCAACCTGCACTCAAAATACAGTTTCTTTTAAGTCAAAGAGTTTTTTGCTGGATGAGATCCCGCCTACCCTCCCTCATCCCTTTGGACTAATTTTACAAGCCCTTTAAATTAATTTTACAATTTACACTAAATCACAAATTTGTGATGAAAATCACACTCAGTTTATTTAATTTGTAATTAAGTGAATGTTTCAGTCTATTTAGTATGAATGTTATGTGTTTCCTTTGTGTTTTCTTTGTTAATTCAATTAGATTTTAAATATTCAATTTTTGTAAAATTTTTCCTCAAAATGTTGTTTTTGTTTATGTATCAATTTGTTGAGTTACGATCCCCTCGCCAGATTTCAAACGCCACGCTGCAAGCACGCCACGCACGCAAGCTGCAAGCATGCCAATTTCGCCAAATGTGGTTGAAGCACCAACAAGATCCATGATTAGAAACAGGAGAGTGGGCTAAGAAGAGGAGTTGAAAAAACAGCTCTATTGTTTGGAAGATGGCATGAACATCCTCTACAGCAAGCCTGGATAACCCATAGAACTTCGCAAGCCATTCCATATAAATAAATATATATTTATTTATATATGTTATGACTAAAATTTAGGCTCGCAAATTTCAGAGAAAATACAGTATTTTATTAATTTGCCAGGGCTAGATTCGGTAATTTAACACAGTTTCAGGCCTTCATGAAACTCAGACACAAAGTTTAACACTTTACATGCTGGTATATTTTACCACCAACTTACGCTTGCAGCGGGCGTTTTTTCGTGAATCAAACAAAAGTTTAGTTATTCAGAAAAATCGCAGTAAATCGAAAACTACTTTGTTTTTATGAACGAAGCTTTTTTTTATTTTACACTTTAATATATACTGTATGATTATTTAAAAAAAAACAATATTTTTACGAAATCACAAAAATAAACGATTTTTAAAATTAAAGTCCGATAATCTATCAGCTCATATTTCTTCATCACTATCTTTGTCACAACGTCTCATTTTATCGATTTTGTATTCAAAAATAAAAAACCAGGCATCAAATTCACAAAACACGACTTCTGGAGCTAGGAATTCGATTGAAGACGAAATAACGCAACAAAAGACCGAGTAACTCGACAATCATAACTTGTGGAAAGAAAAATGCAAAGCGTTGCATAGCAACACAAACAACACTCATATAATGTCACACATACATGTAATTATGCGTATTTAGTAGATTTGTGGTGGTTAGCGGGTATGCACCACAGATCTACTAAATAAGTATTTTTACATGACCCGCGCTCCAGTGACAGACTGCAAAAAAGTAAAAAATACGTTGCCTGCAAGCGAACTGTTAAAAGTCGTGAGAAGGAAACCGTTAAAATTCCATTTTATTACGTAATTTTGATTTTCGGTTCACAACATTTTTACAGCACGAGATCTATCGTTGAAGTGACAACTTTGTCATTCAAAACGAGACCATTGTGACGTCTAGTAATAAATTATCATAGCTCAGCATTTTCTGGGTGCTTGAAATGCCAGAAGGTTGGTAATCAAGAGGTGATAATCACAGGGTTAACTTCTTATGAGGTAGTTTACAGCAGCTTTTCTGCTGTGGCTTGTAGAAACAATTGTGTCGATAAAAGTGTATATAACGTCATAAAGATAGCAACGATTTTCAGTTTTTCTAAGAAAAAATGACAGCAGGTTGAAGAATTGTATAAGATTTCCCAAAGTAGCAAATATTATTTCATACTTTAGCTTTAAGAAGGGTGGAAGGAAAGCATTCTCATTGAATAATATCTGTAAGGAATTTAGACCCACGACCTGTTTTTCGCAGATGTGCACCCATCCCCTAATGTCTGCTTTGAAAAACTTTATGATAGAAGCCCTTATTAAAATATACAATATGCCATTTGAAAATATATAATTATAACTTCGAATTAAATTGATTAAAAATTATTAATTTATTTGTTAAATAACACTGCTCTGCATGATGATCACAACCGACACCATTGCTACTGATTATTATGCAAAATGACCTCCTCAGGCTAAATGTCATTTAATCCCCCCCATTACCCACCGAATCTATCTTTCATTTTAATCACTTTTTGATGGCTCAAAATTCAATTTGAAAGGGGTTAAGGATTAGTTTTTCGTAAAATTTCTTCTAAGGGGGAAGTAGAGAAATGTGAATCTCTAAAGAATGAACATATCTAGCAAGGAGGGTTATTTTTCACTTTTACAATTCCTACATTTTTGCAATTATCAATGAAAAAAAATCTTAAAAAATAAATTTTTTTCAAGATTTTTACGTTATTTAAGTTACCTGCTCTTCACTTTCTCCAAACCTCTGAAATAATAAAAACATATATCAACAATTTTGACTAAAATGCTTGAGAAGCTAAAGGTCCCAAAGGCATTGCATGAAATTTTGGAATTTCCACTGTACATCTGCAATGCTTTTAATAACTCGCGCAGAAAATTACACCCTTTAAGAAGTTTGATCTTGCATTGCTCTTATTCCTACAGTCTTACTATTATGACTCGATTCAATAACTCAAAGGCAATCAACATCAATGGCATGTGCTGTTTTCGTGGTTACAAGCGAGCCTTTCTGCCATCTCATAGACGCTTATTTTAGTATGACTTCTACCATCGGGTTTTCTGGAAAAAATAAGCCGAAACTTCAGTATCCAAAAATGTCTCTTCAGTTGTAGGACCAGTTCCAAACAACAGATCTTTCTTGATCCCTACGCAGTCCAAAGCGTATACTATAGAACCAGAAGGGAATTTGGAAAACCCTGAACCACATCAACGTCAACCGATGATGAAGAGTATACAGTTAATTTAGTTCAACGACGCTACTCATCCAAAGAAGAATTATCGCCTCCAGGATTTTGAGTAACTGATTTTTGAAGTAACTTTGGAATTTCCTGCATAATCTCAACTTGTGGAATCTCGACTTCAGCAGTGGAATCCCTTAGAAAATTATTCCTTGGCAAACCGCGAGCTATTAAGTGCGTCGACATTGTACAGTGAATCTTCCCAACTTTCTTTCCAAGACTTTGAGCCGTATCCCCCCCTCTCACTTGCTTTTATCTAAAACTGTTTCTATGTATTTTTATTATTTTGGATTCTAATGGGAAAAGGGGGTGGGTAAAGTTTCTTAATATCCGTCCCTTCTAGAAATGATTATGTTTTAAAGTTTTTTCCCTCTTGAGCCCCTTAAAAAAAATTAATGGTTAAGATAATCTTTTTCTTTCTCCAAATCGAATACATACCCATAAAATTATTGAAATAAATTAAATAAAAGGGAGGAGACATCTAGAGAATATAGTGGGACATGGGAGAAAGTGGTTCAGTCTTAGGGGATTATTTTACATAAAAATCAGCAGCAATGATGTCAGATACAATCAGATATTATCGACAGAGCAGATCGTATAACATTTTATTATTGAAATTAAACCTATTTCAATGTGAAAAAATGGTGTCAAACTTGAAGACATTCATGAGAAAAGCACATATTAGTTTATACAATACATCTGTATGAAGTACGCAATTATTACGTAGAATGAAATTGAAGTTTATATGTAACACTTGTTCATTTTTAAAACTACTTTTTAAAACAAGTGTTTTTTATTTTTTAAAAATATTAAAAATATCAAGAGTTATAAAGCTAAAATATCTAAGTAAAATAATACAGCTTAAGGCTATCTAAAAAATGCTTTCATTTTCTTATCTCTTCTCTGTAAATTAAACTAAATTACAAATCAATAAAAAAAAGAATTAAAAATATAAAAGTTGTTTGTGCACAGAAAATTTCCTTAAGAAAATTCTCTATCGATTAATTTATACTGAATGACAATTTTTTTCTTAAGTAAAAAAAAACGAGTTTCATTTATTTTCTGCAAATAAAAAACTTTTTCTAATAAGTACTTTTAAAATTAAGGGTAAATACGAAAATATAAAAAAAAATTCTTCTTCCCAATAGTTTTTGTCACTCTTAAATAATTTAATTGCAGCCTTTTAAGTACATACCTTAAGTGATTTTTTTGAAATTGCAACTGAAAAAAAATTCAGGGTCAAATCCCTGAAGTTTATATCCGCGGCGTTTAATTTGATAGTAAAATGAATCCTCAGCATCCTTTAATCAAGCACACCTTTTTAAATTTTTCCTAAAGAAATATCCCAAAGGAATTTCAAATTGAAGTGTTTAAAATATATGACCCTTCATAATCCAAGACCTTTTTTGCACTCACTGTTATTCACTTTCTTAATTTTGTTTTGAATCTCACATGAAATCAATATTACCCAAGAGACTGACAACTTATATATTTGCAAGGATGCAATATGATGCGCCAGTATGTTATTTAACCAAATTAGAGGGGATGATGCGTTTATAACTTATACATTGACTGTGATGCCAAGTTTATATTTCGTAACTAGTGTAAAAAACAGTTACAGTTCAACAATGCCAGCGCAAAACTGACCTAGAGGCGAAAGCAAAGTGAGTGACCCTCCTTCAACCCCATTGGTCATGGGGTTGCTCACATCGGAGTAGCCATCTTCGGCCAAGGCAACGTTGTCCAAAGAACTTTTTTCGGGAGATCTTCAGGCCCCCTCGGAGAGAGAACAATGAAGAAGGTATATGAAGCTTAATTTCATCTGCACCAGTTTTTACGCCATTTCTTTTTTACACCAAGACACCATGTTTGGCATATCTTCGACCGAATGTTGCCCCACAGGCGTAATGGCCTAATTAGCATTTTTATTTCCTATTTACCCCTTTATTTATATTCAAAATAAACAAAATTTAGCAGGAGAAATTAGTTTTTTTTTTTCAAATTTGTATTTTCTTACGAGTACTTCACTTATACGAGCTGCTGGCATAGACGCTCTGTCGGTCACACCTTGACCCTTTCGTGGGTTATTTATTTATCCCACAATGTTTTCAAATGTTCAAAACAGAAGTGTCATTTCTATTCAATCTATCCATCAACAATGAGAGCAGAAAACTGAAGCGGGAATATGTATCCCCATCGTTATAATAGCAAGACCAATATATGATAATGGGTTTTGGGCTTCCCGTAGGAGTATTTTGTAAGATCATGTAGATGGGAAGCAATCTTCTCAAGACCAAAGAAAGGGTTAATAACTAAGAATATATTGTGAGTTATTATTTAACGGCAGATTAAAGAAGGCTAGTATATTTTAGTTTGTATTATGAAGAAATTTTTGTTTTAACCCTGTCGAAGTAATATAGAAGTATGTCGAGTAAATGTTTTATAGTTACATAACTAACTTCGTATAATTCAGCATTCAAAATACTCCTAGAAAACAAAATATAATTAACGAGAATAAAAAAATTCCAAAATATTCATATTATATTGAGATAGGGATATACAAACTTTTTAAATCTTAGAGAACATTTCAGAAAACCCTTGTTGTTTTTTCGTAAACATGATTAACAATGCACATAATGCACAAATTATAAATATAATTGTATAAATTAAAGATATAATTGTATAGTATAAAAACTTGTCCCCTATAATGATGAATTTAAGTGTCTCCTTATAATTATAAATCTACGTATCCCGTTATAATCATAAAAAATTAAATGTATAAATTGCTTTAAAACTGAAATACCCAATACATAAAAGAATACAGTTCTATGCGTTACAAGAAAGCCCCATTTATATCATTTTCTATTGTATGTTTAGTAAATTAAATTATAAACTGATATAAAAAAATAATAAGAGTTACTTGGGCTAAGAAAAATATAAGCAATAAAAATTACTTTTTTATGGATTATTTAATACTGAACCCCAATTTGTTCGTTAAGTTAAATAAAGGTATTTAATTAAATTTATCAAGAAAGTTTTTTAATAAATTCTTTTAAAGTTATTTGAAATTAAGGGTAACTTCAATAATATACAAAAATTTCTTCTTCTCAACTGTTTTCGTGAGCCTTATTTAATTGACAGTCTATTAAGAGTCCACGTTAAATGAATTTCTCTTAAATTTAAACTAAAAGATTTCAATATCAAATCCCTGAAGTCCAAGTTTGTTTCCTCAGCATTTCGTTTAATAATAAAATTTGCTCTGAACATCTTTTAATCATGCAGATCCTTTCGAAATTTTCCTAAAGAAGCGTCCTAAAGGAATTTTAAATTGAAATGTTTGAAAAGTATTACTCTCCTAAATCTGAGATTATTATTTTTTTTTGCACTCTCTGTTACGCGCTTTTCTAATGTTGTTTTGTATCTCACATGAAATAAAGATTACCCGTGGGAATCTGAACGTATATATTTACAAGGAGACGATATTTTGAACCCGAATACAGCTTAACCAAATTAAAAGGGGTGATATGTTTATCACTTATTTATTGGCTGTGATGTTAAGTTTGTATTTCGTGACTGGGAATACATTGTG
>CM063508.1:163960818-163965818 GCA_032207245.1 Pardosa pseudoannulata | reverse complement strand
TCAACAATTTCGTGTTTAATTATCTGTTATCTCATTACCATTCATGTTTGACTGAACTTCTGACGTAGATGGCCTGGCCCAGGAAGGTCAGACAACGAGCTCCCGCGCGATGTCCCGTGCAATGTCGTAAAAGGTCAGTTCGTGCTCAGGTCTGGTTAAAGTAGGGCCTGTGTTAATGTTCTCCGAATTGCTCTGAAAAAGTTCGCCAAATGGCTGCCAAGTTTGATAGCCATTCATTGTTATTGTGGTGTATTTGGCGTATTAATAACTTGTTATTGTTTTTGTCCAAGCCAAAGTCTATGCAATCCAACGGACTTTACTCGATAATTTTGCAACAGTATTATTAACATAAATTAGTAGCAAACTCAATAAATTTGTTCAACACCAGATATTTTTCTTTGGGGGGGGGGAGGGGTCATGTTATTTCTTTCCATTTTCAAAGACATATAAATCGACGAACAGCAAACTGACTGGAGCGAGGGATATCAAAACCCGTTAACCAAAGTCTTAAAAAAAGTATGCAGTGGAATACTTCAATAATTCCTCCCATTTTCTCGTACATACTTTTCCTTGGATTGAAGGTTTTTTTTTAACGATTAGAATTTTCTTTATAGCGACCATACCACCTAGATCAGCGAACAATTAAAAACATCTAATAAAATGATTTTTGTAAAGATATAAATATTCTTCCCAACTTGGACTTAATGGTGTTCCACCACAAGTGGCATCTACTGCTCCTTCTCTTTATATTTTGGATTATTTTTCATGGTAACAAATTGATGTCACAAAACTTATTTTCATTGTGTTTTATTGTGTTAGTGAGTAAGGAGACGATTGGATTAACCAGCTAAGATCATAAATTCTTCGAATGACCATATCTTGGTGGGGTTGGGGTTGTGTTATTTGTTTTCATATACAAAAAGGTATTAGTCGACAATGATCTAGTCTGGTGATTCTCAACCTTTTTTAAGCTGCCGCAGATATAATGAGGAAAGATATTCCCCCCCTCCCTTTGAAAATCCCGTAGTTAAAATAGCGGAGAAGGAAAAGTACTCATTTATAAGAGGTAAAATGTTTAGGTAATTTTCAATATTTATTTTCAATACAGTTAGACACGAATTTTTTATGGTTTAAGTTGATTTTTTTACCAGTAGATAATTATAGTCTATTTTGTCAATTTAAAATGAATAAAGCAGACAGAAACATATTAAAAATAATTTATTCTCAGTTAGATAGTTATAAAGCAAAAATACACTATAAAAATTTTACTATACTATGCATGAACCCATCTGGAGGACCTATGTCAGTGGGATGGAAGAGTTTGATGATTCTGAGACAATTTCTTAATGTTCGATTCAAAATTACCACCCAAGAATATTTGATTGTCTCAATGGTCCCCAGGTAACGGAAGTGCCCCCGTTGAGAGCCAATGATCTAGCCGAAGCGAGGGATATCTATATCCATTAAGGTAAATCTTAAAGAAGCATGCGTTGAAGAAGGTCTCTTCATTAATTCCTCCCATTTACTCGTACATGCTTTTCATTAAACTGAATGTTTTTTTAATAATAAGTATTTCCTTTGTAGCGACCATACCACCTAA
Source organism: Pardosa pseudoannulata (assembly GCA_032207245.1). Classification (NCBI taxonomy): domain Eukaryota; kingdom Metazoa; phylum Arthropoda; class Arachnida; order Araneae; family Lycosidae; genus Pardosa; species Pardosa pseudoannulata. Next base: position 163,964,218 of record CM063508.1, on the reverse strand, counting down.
ACCAGTTAGAAATTTAAAAGCATCTAATAAAAGGATTTCAGCAGCTTTCAGTTTTCTTCACAACTTAGACTTAATGGTGTTCTACCATATGTGGCATCTCCTATCATTTTCGTTAATTTTATGGTGACAAATTGATGTCACAACTTTTATTGTCACTGTAATTTATTGTTTCAGTAAATAATAAGGTAATTAGATCTAACAGCTAAAATCATAAGTTCCTCCAATTTTTATTGCTTTTCCCGATATTTTTGTTACTTTATTTCGATTTTTATCATTGCGTTTAGTAAAAATTAAAAATCATCCTAAGAACTAATATACGGAACGTTCGATTTCTCTCTAAAAAAATTGATTGAGATATTTAAATTCAAATTGTACGAAAATTTAAAGATTTATTTTCTTTTTTCTAGACGACCAGTTAGGATATTAATTATAGTGACTAGAGGTTAAAATGACTTTACAAAGCATTTTCATGGAAATGGGGAGGGAATAAGCGTTTATTTTACAAGAAATCATTTAGTATTATGTTTCATTAATAGTAATTGATACAACATAGATTTTGTAATTTTCCAAATATTTACTGTTTAATTAAAATTATCCTACTATGAATTCTTGTTTTATTAAAAGCACTTTTATTTATTGCAAAGATATATTTACGACTAACGTTTGCGAGCTAAATGTTTGTTAAGATTTTTAATACGTCTCTCCACCTATAAACGTTTATATACATTTCAAACGTATTAGTATGGAAAACTAATGTGAAGACAAATAGTAGAACCACACGATTTAGATATGAAGGATATTTAAAAGTTTGCACGAAATCAGGAGTGAAAAATATGATTACTTTTTCAGATACTAACAGAGGTTATATGCATAAGTAAATAAATAAATATACAAATATATATATATATATATTTTATTTTATATTTATATATTTATTAATGTGTATGATTTTGCTTATTATATTTTTTATATAACATATATATATATATATTATATATTTATATAATATATAATCATTATTTAAAAATATATATATATTATATATATATTGTGTTTTTTTGTGTGTAGTGTTTTTTGTGTACCAGTAAATATATGTAATCTTTTTCAATTTAACACATTTCGATAAAAAATGTACGTGTAGACACACTGTTTAGACACACTGAGATTCCTGTTGCTGAATGTGTATAACTTTCGGTGTTACCAATTCTATGATTTGGCTTTGGGGACTCACACTTCAGTAGAAGTTCAGAAGATAAGAAAAATCTAGGAAATAATTGCGATTATAACATACATTACTTTATAAATAATGATCATTAGTTTAAAAATAAGCACGTGAACAAAGAGCTATCATCGCAGTTTGATTCTTTGCCTGATGTAGTGTTTTTGTGTACCATAAATATACGTATCTTTTCCAATTTAACACATTTCGACAAAAAAAAAATCTTCCTTAGAAGGATTGATAATAACTGAAAGAATTCATTATGGAAGTCCTTGGAACAAAAATTCTCAACGGATTTACATCAGTGTATTTTCTTAGTTTATCATTGACAGCATTTATTTCCTTTCATTACGGGAAATCTAGAATTCTCGACTATTCGCAACTACTTGCATTTATGATTTAAATTAAGCGTTCTGCTTAAAACAACTCTTCGTAATTACGACAGGATTTCGAACTGACAAAACTGTCAAAGAAAATTTCAGAATATACTCTTTACAGTTCATTACTGCCGTTTTCGAAATTTTCAAAATGGGTGAAATATAAATAATTCATAAAATGAATAATACATGGCACAACATTTACAACTTATTAAAATAATCCAGCTTTTCTGTTGGATGGCGTGCTCTTTTATAATAAACTTTTATCACATGAAAGGATGATTTCAGCATATCTGAGAACATTAAAGAATATTTCTTTCAGTTTTTTTAATCCCACATTCGAAAGAAAGAACTTAATTAAAAAAAAAGAAGTTATTTAGTTAAACCTATACTGGTTTCAGGGCATTTTCGTGCCTTCATCTACATATTAAAGAAGAGGGACTTATTTAACATCATTCGAGAGCTCTTCGGAAGGTCTGTTTTTCTTTCAAATTATAGCAAAAAAGGTAAAAATTTATTTTTCTGTCGTTAAGTTTTCGTGCTTTTATACGAAAATATTTCTTTTGAAAATCGAAGAATATTTCCTGTTATGATTAGGTACTGTAAAAGGAAAAAAAAGTCTTCAGTATTTTTTAGGTGCATTAGGTGTTTGAATTGGATTGTATAGACGTGGTTTTTAAGTATGTTAGTAGTAAGTATGAAGGATTATGGTAAAATTCTAAACTACTGAAATTTTGTAAAATATAAATTCTCAAAGAAAACTAAAGATATTTGTTAGTTATGAGTAGTGTACAAATACAATACCGGTATTCAGAGTTTTTTCAAACGTTAGGCCATTCCTATATTAAGGAATTTTTAAATACATACAAAAACACAGTTGTCCTTTTGTCATATTTATTGATTTTGTTTCAAAAATGGATGTGCTATTAAAATATAACAATTTCAATTATGAAAAAATATGAAATGAAGAAGAAAAAGTTACAATAAAATTATTTTAGGAGAAATAAAATAATAAGTTATATTATGGCATGATCAAAACAGTAAAGAAGTAGATTAAATAATAATATTAAGAATAAATATTGTTATTCAAAAGAGAAAAATAAAAGTTTTGTTATATTGTAATGCTATTATAACATAACTACTCCTAGAACCAAATTAACTAAGTAAATATTTTTGAAATGTTATCTTTAAAACATATATGCTTCTATCAAAATGTGATTAATCCCGGAAAGTATTTTTGAGTTTTAATTAAATGCAGTTGAAAATAAACTTTTTGTATCATCATTCGTAGTAATGTTAACAATGTGCAATGTACTTCCTTTAAATATATCCCTTAATGTATTCCATCTTCTAAAAAGTCGATTTCTCTTTTGACTATTTTGAATAAATTTATTTTTTAATTACTTTTATGTTATTATTTGTGGCTATTTTATATTATTTATGCTAGTGATTATTTAAATGGTTATGATACTAGTTATTCACCATACGTCATTTGGATATAGAACTGCCTTTCTGACTAAAATAAATAACCAGGGAAGCAAATTATGATGCTCTGTGTTCAACAATAATATAAACAGTTATAAACAAATATAAAAAGTTTCATCCTTTTCATTCATTATAATAAATGATTTTTGTAATATAAATTTCGTTTAATTTATTTATATTTTATTGTGAAGGTATTTTATAGATTCTATCTTAATATATTGCTAAAGTGTTAAAATATATTTTGATTTTTATTAAAGTACATGCATATTTTTATCGATGGAGGGGCTACTTAGTTTTACTTAAAGTATAAAAAGATTAT
>CM063508.1:163920818-163955818 GCA_032207245.1 Pardosa pseudoannulata | reverse complement strand
TATCTTTTATAATAATTGTATTTCAATAAAGGTGATATTTATGTACAGTAAGAAAATATATTACCCATGTGGTGACCGAGTGCGAAAGATTAGTACTCTTGTATTTTGTACGAGGTGACTAATATGGGTACCCAATACCTGGTGGTATAGCAGGATACCCAGCCCCTGGGGATTATATTAGGAGACTGGTCCTCCAGGTTGGGCGTTGGACTTAAAGCCAACGACATTACCCCACAAAAAAACCTCAGTTCATAAATCTCAACAAAGTGCTAAAGCCGGTTAGAGGAGATTGAGGTTGAGACAGCCAAGGCCTGTAAAAGGCCATTGTGCTTGTAAATAATAAAAAATATATTCTGTCTCTTATGTCTAGGCTCTTTGATTGGGCAATGAAACATCTTTTAAAAAAAATAGTTAGTAGAGTTTTATGCAGATATTATGTTAATAATACACATGTGAGATAAAACGAAATGTATCTTGAATAGCATGTTAATTTAAAAGCTCAAACTTTTGAGTTATATCCTTTATAATAATTGTATTTCAAAAAAATTGATATTTATGTACAGAAAGAAAACATATTTTGTCTCTTATGTCCATGCTTTGTGATAGGGTAATAAAACTTCAATTTAAAATTAGTTATTTGAGGTTTTGGTTGATATTATGATAATACTACACATGGGCAATAGCATTATTTGTATCTTAAATAACACGTTAATTTAAAAGGTCAAACTTTTGAGACATATTCTTTATAATAATTGTATTTCAGTAAAACAAAAATGGACTTACATTAATCCCGATATGTACGATTTTAATGCACATTTCGGGATTTTATTCGGGATTTGAGATTTACAAGTTAAATATAATATAATGTTTATTTAAATAAATGTAAATTGTAAGTTTTTTAACACAATCCGTGATGCTGCGAAAACTAAAACAATATATATAAATCTAAAACCGTATCTTTACAAACTTGGAAAAATATATTACAATTTATCAATGAAAATCTTGTTTGAAGTCACTTCTCTGTATCCAGATATGGAAAACAAGAAATCCTATTTCTCTCCAGTGTTTTCTTACGGCAAACCACTACAAATTTCTCCAAGAGAACACGAAACTAATAAGGTTAAGAGAAGCCAGACATCGGCTTTCTCGGTTCCAATATCTCCGCCTTATCTGCGAATAACAAATTGTCTTGGAAGCCCGACAAGTAAATCGTACGGCTAGAATCTTCTCTGGAGTAACCATGCGTGTAATCCTTCTGTTTAAGTCAGCATTTCTTTTCTCCATTTCAAAAAAAAAGGGATATCGGAAGCAACTTTCTGAGAGTCAAGTATTTTGTCTGACACCATCTCGTTCTTTTGTACTCTACTTTGTTAGGGATGAGGTCATAAAACATATATCAAACTAATCGAATGGCTCCGTTATCTTGCACGCTTGATTAGATTTCTGTTCGGGATCATGTTTTGATGCTGGCTCTATATTTATGATAGTTCCACCGACGGAAGATTCTATTCGGTAGCTTCAGTGTATATCGCAAGTCTCATAGACCGTTACTACATTTATTATTTCTTGCACAATCATATCTAAAGGCATCAGAAATGTTCGGAATAATAGTTTGTTAGTAATTTAGGATATTTGAATTCTTTTAGTCTGTTTTAAGTTAGTCCAAATTTTCATACAATCAACTAAGGAATGGATTTATCTTTAAAACATTAATTTTTTTCGCATTTAAGTTAAATAAACTGGATTTATGAGTTCAGGAAAAGATAATTTTAAAATATTAAATTTAAACAATTAATATTTCAGGGTTTAAAATTTATTTAAGATTAAACAAAAAGAGGAAACAAAATATAATCTGTACTTTCAGCAGAAAGTTCGCATTTAAAATTTACATTTTATTATTATCGAATTTAAAATTTACATTTTATTATTTCTTGCACAATCATGAATAAAGGCATCAGAAATATTCGAAATAATAGTTTATTAGTAATTTAGGATATTTGAATTCTTTTAGTCTATTTCAAGTTTGTCTACATTTTTATGCAATCCTAACTCAACTAACAAATGGACTTATCTTTAAAACATTAATTTTTTTCGCATTTAAGTTAAATAAACTGGATTTATGAGTTCAGGAAAAGATAATTTTAAAATATTAAATTTAAACAATTAAGATTTCAGGGTTTAAAATTTATTTAAGATTAAACAAAAGGGGAAACAAAATATAATCTGTACTTTCAGCAGAAAGTTCACATTTAAAATTTACATTTTATTATTTCTTGCACAATCATATCTAATGGCATCAGAAATATTCGAAATAATAGTTTTTTTGTAGTTAAGGATAGTTGAAATTTTTTAGTCTATTTTAAGTTTGCCCAAATTTTTATGCAATCAACTAAGGAATGGATTTATCTTTAAAACATTAATTTTTATAGAATTTAAGTTAAATAAACTGGATTTATGAGTTCAGGAAAAAAGAATTTAAAATTTTTAAATTTGCACAATTAAGGCTTTATGGTTCAAAATACATTTAAGATTAAACAAAAAGAGAAACCAAAATATAATCTGTACTTTCAGCAAAAAAGTTAGCATTTAAAATTTACATTTTATTATATCTTACACAATCACATATAAAGGGTTCAGAAATGTTCGAAATAATAGTTTATTATTAATTTAGGATATTTGAATTATTTTAGTGCATTTCAAGTTTGTCTAGATTTTCATGCAATCCTAACTCAACTAAGGAATGAAATTATCTTTAAAACCATTAATTTTTATAGTATTTAAGTTAAATAAACTGGATTTATTAGATCAGGAAAAAAGAATTTAAAAATTTTAAATTTAAACAATTAAGGTTTTAGGGTTTAAAATACATTTAAGATTAAACAAAAAGCGAAAACAAAATATAATCTGTACTTTCAGCAAAAAGTTAACATTTAAAATTTACATTTTATTATTATCGTATTTAAAATTTACATTTTATTATTTCTTGCACAATCATATCTAAAGGCATCATAAATGTTCGAAATAATAGTTTGTTAGTAATTTACGATATTTGAATTCTTTTAGTCTATTTCAAGTTTATCTAGATTTTCATGCAATCCTAACTCAATTATGAAATGGACTTATATTTAAAACATTAATTTTTACAGCATTTTAATTAAATAAGCTGGAGTCAGGAAAAAAAATTAAAAATTTTAAATTTAAACAATTAAGGTTTTAGGGTTCAAAATACATTTAAGATTAATTTAATAATAATTAATCTTAAATGTATTTTGAACACTAAAATCTTAATTGTTTTTTGTTTAAACAAAAGGTGGAAACAAAATATAAACTGTATTTTCAGTAAAAAGTTCGCATTTAAATTTTTTTAATTCAATTTTATTTTATCTTTTGTATTTTTAATATTTTATTACACTTTTGAGGATTTTATATTGTAGGATTTCTAATGTTTAATAATTTTTAATGTTTTGATTTAGGCTGAAATATTATGTGCTATGAATGAATTTTGATTATGTGCAATGAATTATTTTTGATTTGATGATCAGCAGAAAGTTGAGGGCCAACGAGAACGATACAAGTCGACCAATGAGAAAATTAGAAAACTAACAGTTAGATTCTCTAAGAGCTCATTGGCTTTTAAACAAGGAAAGAGAGAGGATCCAGAGCAAATTTGGGAAGCTAATCACTTTAAGATAAAGCAAACTGATCTGCAATTTGTTGTGAAATAGCAGGGGACCAGTCTAACATTGATTCCCTGATTTGTGAAATGACATTAACATATCACAACTTAAATTTATAATAAGGACATTATTTATAACTGACTTTAAATGTTTTGTTTCTTATTCAGTATAATTATAAGTCATTCCAGCGTTTTGTTCATCGTCTTATTGCTTTTTACACAAGATATCGGTCAAATAGTGCTAACTATGTATCTTATACACTTCATTTGATAACCTCACGTGAAAAACAGTTTTAGAAAGCTAAATTAAGGCTTCTTTCTAGAAACTATTATTAACGGCAAATTGATCGATATGCAAGAACTAATATTCTAAAAATATTCGACAATACTGTCAGGTTAATAACGGTGTGATTTATTTAAGTAGTATATCATGTGGTAGGATCGCCTGAAAATATTTTAATATTAACAGTATTTTATATTAAATGTAGAATTTCGATATTATCACATGAAGCATTCTACATAGCAACTAATTAGTTAAAATGTTATATACTGTCATTTTATCTCACTATATTGTTATTATATAAAAGCTAACATTAAAAAGGTATAATTGATTAAAATCCACATGTTAATGTTAACATCCACACTATAATGATTTTAGTAAAGCTATATATGACAAATAAGGTGATGCCAATATTTTCAAAAATAATACATCTTTAAAATTAACAATCGACTTTTGAAAACTTTTCTAACAAACATTTTTATTTATTTTTTTTAACTGTAACAGATCTAACTGTTACTTGAAGACTATAATTAATATTCAGTTCACCTGCAATGTACATTGATTTTAAGAAATTAAAAACAATAAAATCTATCACAAAATATAAGCGATATACCATTATATCACTCTGCTATTTTATCATTATGATGTAGTATTTTCATATATTCTTCAATTCTCAAATAATCTAACCTCCAGTTCATCTCATGTGACAGGTAATAAATTTTTACTATAAAGGAAAACACAAAATAAAATATTATACACTTTGTGCTAGTTCTTTTTACTACTTCCATTAATTAATAGTTTTGGCAAAGTAATCAACTGTCATTTTTATAGATATGGATTCGGAATTAAGCAGAAAACATTACAGCAAAATATATTGTTAGGTGATTAAGATTAAAGTATGAGGTTTCAGAACAGCTACTTGTATGACAGCAAAAGATAAGAAATGGTCTACTACCTTCGGCTCTGTTTGCGGATATAATCAATAAATAACGGAAGGACAACTACTTCTTCTATTTATACCAACAAATTGATTTTATCTAGACATAACCTATAAAGATATATTTCCCGTTCATTCAAGAAGATAAAAGCGATGATACATTATCTAGATATCAGGTTAAGCATATTAACATAGAATCTAAACTTATATTTCAGATGTCATTATCTATATTATTTACATAGCGTTTTCTAAATAAATATGCAGAAACATTATTTAGATATATTTAGAAATAAGTCACTGAGAATTTCTCTCTTTGTACACGGTGAATATGCTTTAAAGGTTACATCAGAAGAAATGGATTTTGAAATTATTTGGCTAAGCTAAATACAAAAAAAAATATTTTCTATTTAGTTAACAATAGATTTACGGAAGTTGATCATATGACATAAAATTTTACTATAAGATTTAAGTAATACTCTATATAAATAAAATTACTATTATATAATCTTACTTTATTAATTTTACTTTATAAATGAATAATGCACTGATTTTTCGTTTAGTTATTTAAAACAGTAGGGAGGTTGACTGCACACAAATATGTTGGTATTAATTCTAAGACTAACAAAATAACAGCAAAAAAACATCGCTTTAAATGAATACTGCATGATAATTCATGGATTACTTTATTTTACTATATATTATAAATAATAATCTTACTATCTTGAAGTATCTTTATTTATAAATGAAAAAAAAAATGGTTCTTTGTTCATTTATTTCAAACAGTGGGAAGGTTGATTATACTTAACACTAGATTTACGGATGTTGATCATATACCTATTTTTAATGAAGTGAGCCAATTTGACTCATACAAAAAATAGAAGCTTAGTAAGAATAGAAGAATAGTACCAAATTCATTTAAATAAAATATTTATTATCAAAAAATTCATGGGAAACATTTTTTTACATATAAAATCTGTTTTTGAAACACAATTTCCTCAAAAATTTTTTTATTACATTTAGCATATTGGTTATTACATCTGTTTCTTTTGCATGATTGTTGAACTTGACAATTCTTCCGTGAGTCAGTAGCATGAATTTCTGTCATTGGAATGGAAGTGTTCTCGACTTCTTCTCTATGTTTACTTCTTAGCTCTTCAGCCATTTGAAAAATATCCCAGGCCTGATAGGACCAATAAATTTCATGCTATGCGATTAACTGCTAAACCATTCTATGAGTCAAATTGGCTCACAACCGTGAAAATAGGTATACCCCATTTGATAATGCGAAATGAAGGGGTCTGCGGGGAAAAGGAATGAAAGTTTACATATGTTTTATTACTTAACTAAAAACCAACGTATGTTTTTGAAAAGTGATATTAAAATTTTATGTATGTATGGTGATCAAATTTTTAATGAGTCAAATTGGCTCGTAAATCTAGTGTTAATGCCTGAAATACTGAAATATTTCTGGGACCTTTTACATTATAAAAGCTTTAAATAAAGCTACTGTACTATCTACCTATCTCTCTCTCTCTCTCTCTCTCTCTCTCTCTGTATATATATATATATATATATATATATATATATATATATATATATATATATATATATATATATATATATATATATATATATATATATATATATAGGTTTGGGGGAAAGAGGTGAAAATTTAAAGCAATATTTTAATATTTTAGTTTATATTATTAATATTCATAAGTTAACAGTAGAAAATTTATCCATTCCTGACTTTACACATATAATTCTAACAATAACAATCAATATAGCAATTGAAAAATACATGTATTATAATAAGTACGATATTTGTTTCATTGAAAAATTTCGTGAATACAAACACGGGCTGTAATATTTTATAGAATGCGTCAACCTTTGGCAACTCAATTTCAAATTTATCATATTACGAGTTATATTTCTCATATTGAAATATTATTGATATCGATATTGCTGTTTTTACGTGAGAAGAATTGAACTAAGAAATCATAGCTATACACAATGCCAAGAAATAATTCTTAAATAATTTATGTTTCAGTAACACTTCTTCCTATAACATTCCTTTAGGCATATTTGGAAGAACTAAGCAGTGATAGTGAGAAAACAAGAAATAAATGCTTCTTCATTCACTCGAAACCATTACTGAGGCCTGATCTTCACATTTAGTTCCATTTAAAGCTGCAAGTATATGCGGCTTATATCATGGGAACATCCAGCAACACAAAACACAGGTTCATTGGAAAACAATTTTTTCTCGTAGTACTTTCAGGCAGTTAATATAAGCTCTTCTTTCTTCCTTTTTTGTGTACTCTCTCTGATCTTTTTTCTGCTTTTCGTCCAGATTCTCTTTGATCGATTGCTTGATAGTTCTTCCGTGTATGTATTTGGCTTCTATATTTATTTCAGTTACTGTAAGTGTGGTACCTTCATCCGCTCGAGTTTTGTACGTGAATTAGTTTTCGCGGTGATATTGTTTTCCAGCAATGGATAATTGTAATATATTTTCTGAGACTCTTCTAATGAAAAGAATCTTTGGAAAACAAATAGATTAAAATATTTCTTTGTTTTAATTCCTAAAGAATAACAACATAAAGACATAAATAACAACATAAAAGTAGGTTTTAATAGAAAACAAATAGATGAATAAAAGATCTTATATGGGTTTCACATGGCTTTTTTAAGGCTTCAATTAAATTCATCTTTTGCTTCGCTGTCAATTACTATTTTGTTGTCTGTATTTTACTATGTCGATATTGCTGTTTTTACGGGCAAAGAACTGAACTAAGAAATCATAGTTATACACAATTCTAAGAAATAATTTATGTTTCAGTAACACTTCTTTCTATAACATTCCTTTAGGCACATTTGGAAGAACTAAGCAGTGATTGTGAGAAAACATGAAATAAATGCTTCTTCATTCACTGGAATCCATTACCGAGGCCCGATCTCCACATTTAGTTCCATTTAAAGCTGCAAGTATATTTGGCTTATATCATGGGAACATCCAGCAACACAAAACACAGGTTCATTGGAAAACAATTTTTTCTCGTAGTACTTTCAGGCAGTTAATATAAGCTCTTCTTTCTTCCGTTTTCTGTGTAGTCTCTCTGATCTTTTTTTCTGCTTTTCGTCCAGATTCTCTTTGGTCGATTGCTTGATAGTTCTTCCGTGTATGTATTTGGCTTCTATATTTATTTCAGTTACTGTAAGTGTGGTACCTTCATCCACTCGAGTTTTGTACGTGAATTAGTTTTCGCTAGTTTTTGCAACACGAGGGATAATGAGACCGGGACCTACTGCTTAAGCAGATTCCGAAATGCTACGAACATCCATGCCATAGTGGGATTCGAACCGACGAACTCCGGTTCTGAAGGGCAGCACCCTAACCAATCGGTCATCCACCGGCCTTAGTGGTTAATTTATTTTCCCCCACTAAGGAAAAGTCAAATGCATTTTAATTATGATTTAATTCATTTAGGAAGAAAATTTAGATATTTTATAACCAAAAAATCTCACTAATAATCTGGATAAACTCGTGATTTATGCCTTGGATGATCTTAACTGTTGGTTTACTGATATACTAAATTCCTGTATAATAATTTTAAACTGAATTCTTTAGCACATCATCTAGCATTAACTATCACTAACCTCATACTAACATTAGGAATTCCGTGAAATCTGAACTGCATTATTTTATGCAATAGACTGTTGTTAATTGCAACTTATATAATTTAATGACATTATTATTTATTGTATAAACACCTAATATCTTTTATATGTATTTTAGAATCCATTGATTTACAAATCTGTAATTATTGGGCATTGGTTTCGGAAATTAATAATAAATTAACAGTAAATATGTCAATTACAAGATAAATCAAAATATAGTAAATTAAAATAAATATTTCAAATGCATATAATTTTTGACAGGATAAAAAGATTAGAGGCTTAAATCGCTTTTGAAAACACTTATAAACTTTCATATGTATTTCAGAATCCATAGATTTACAAATATATCTAAGAACTGAATATTAATTTTTGAAAACAAAAATAAATATATTAATTAGAAATGAAATTCGAATATTAAAAATTAAGAACAAACATTTCCGAAGGATATAATTGTTGACAGGTTGAAAAGCATTAAAACTTTAAATAACTGGCTTCTATATTTATTTCAGTTACTGTAAGTGTGGTACCTTCATCCACTCGAGTTTTGTACGTGAATTAGTTTTCGTGCTGATATTGTTTTCCCGCAATGGATAATTGTTATATACTTTCTGAGACTCTTGTAATGAAAGGAATCTTTGGAAAACAAATAGATTAAAATATTTGTTTTCCTTAATTCCTAAGGAAAAAGAATATAAAGCAAAAGTAGGTTTTAATAGTAAAAAATAGATGAATAAAAATCTTATATGGGAATCACATAACTTTTTTATGGCTTCAATTAAATAAATCTTTTGCTTTCCTGTCTTAAAACTTATTTTATTTGAATGAGATACAATTTACAATTATTTGATAAAGTAAATATAATTTAAGTAGCATCATAAGCGTGTTCAATATTAATTAAACGGTAATTTTTCTAGTAGTTTTAAATAATTTTTAAACAGTAATTTTTAATAAATAATGAATGGTAAGACGGAAGTCAAGGTTTAAAATTTGTATTGGTAACGACTGTATTTGTGTTTAAAGCAGATATTATGAAAATTTTTTCATGAATAATTAAAAAATAATACTCATGTATAAACTTGCAAAACTTTTCCTTCTAACACATGGCAAAATTTACTTAAAGAAAAACTTAAATGCAAAGCGCTTAGAAATAGTACAATTTTTCATAAAGCTTAACATTGAGGAAGAACAATCCAAAGTGGCTGATATAGCTTAAGCAATTAAGTAAAATACACTTATCGTCTCTACAAATATTTACAAATTATTTTTTATTAATATCATGAAAGACTGTTATTAAGTCAAACAAGATATTATTTGGAAATCATTTCCGGTGGTTAGCTTTATGGTTTGGAGAGATACGGTCTAGTTTTTGCAACACGAGGGATAATGAGACCGGGACCTACTGCTTAAGCAGATTCCGAAATGCTACGAACATCCATGCCATAGTGGGATTCGAACCGACGAACTCCGGTTCTGAAGGGCAGCACCCTAACCAATCGGTCATCCACCGGCCTTAGTGGTTAATTTATTTTCCCCCACTAAGGAAAAGTCAAATGCATTTTAATTATGATTTAATTCATTTAGGAAGAAAATTTAGATATTTTATAACCAAAAAATCTCACTAATAATCTGGATAAACTCGTGATTTATGCCTTGGATGATCTTAACTGTTGGTTTACTGATATACTAAATTCCTGTATAATAATTTTAAACTGAATTCTTTAGCACATCATCTAGCATTAACTATCACTAACCTCATACTAACATTAGGAATTCCGTGAAATCTGAACTGCATTATTTTATGCAATAGACTGTTGTTAATTGCAACTTATATAATTTAATGACATTATTATTTATTGTATAAACACCTAATATCTTTTATATGTATTTTAGAATCCATTGATTTACAAATCTGTAATTATTGGGCATTGGTTTCGGAAATTAATAATAAATTAACAGTAAATATGTCAATTACAAGATAAATCAAAATATAGTAAATTAAAATAAATATTTCAAATGCATATAATTTTTGACAGGATAAAAAGATTAGAGGCTTAAATCGCTTTTGAAAACACTTATAAACTTTCATATGTATTTCAGAATCCATAGATTTACAAATATATCTAAGAACTGAATATTAATTTTTGAAAACAAAAATAAATATATTAATTAGAAATGAAATTCGAATATTAAAAATTAAGAACAAACATTTCCGAAGGATATAATTGTTGACAGGTTGAAAAGCATTAAAACTTTAAATAACTTAAAATGAAAGCTCATATAAGTCCGTAAGAAATGTTCTACATTTAATTATAAAATGTTTTACGGTAATTTTTATGATGTAACATGTTTACAGAAAAAGCCTTTTTATAATTTTAAAAAGAGCATATGCAAACAGTTAAATTTAAAATCCTTTTATGTTATGCGGAAATTTTGATATAAATTATTCATGCAATGAATAATGTAAAGAGAGAAAAAAAAATGGTTATGTTGCATTTAATACAAGACTCCGAAAATGTCATATTTACACCAGTAAAAAGGAAAACCAATTTATTTCATGTTTTTTTATCCCTAAAACATTTCTAAAATCACCTTTGGCAATAATGTATTACGCCTGTAGTCATGGTTACAAGCTATTCTTCTTTTATCCAGAAGGGTAGTTCATTAATAAGCCATATGCTTTCTATCTTTTCTATGTTATTTCACTTTTCAAACAAATTTAATAAAATATTCTGGAATATTTAACAGCTGAAATGCTGTTTTTGTACTTCTTAATTGTGTAGATTAAAATTTATAGAAGTTGCGAAGACATGTATTGAGAAAACTAAGAACATATAATTAGATGAAATTTTTTTTAACGAGAACTCGAAAATTTTTAACGCATAGCATTTTAGATGGAAACTGATATATGAATTATATATGTAAATTTCTGGTATACTTGAAAGATAGACATAGACTTCAAAGTAGTTCCGTGATTTTATTATTTCCAAATAATGAAATCAGCGCATTATTAATTTATAAATCCACGTAGATGCATAAATGAATAAATAAACAGATTTTTCGTTCAGTTACTTAAAGGAAATGTTGAGGGTTATGTAATTTGTTATTAATTTTAAAAATAAATAGATATGTTTTCATTTTAAATTCATAATTTACTTCAAGTCAAAATGATGGTAACTCATATATTTTGTACATCTTAGATAGGTGCAAATATATGATTTGAAGGTTATCAGTAGAAAAAATATTTTCTCTTTCGAATAAGTGATATTAAACCTCGTTTTTAGTGCATATCTAGCTTTATAAGATGACATAAAATTAAACAAGAAATACATTTTTATAATTTACGCTCTTATTATACTATTTTCTTACTCAATATTTTAACCCAGGAAGCAAAATAATTCTATATTTACATTGCTAATTTTGAGACAATCATAACAAGTCTACTACTTACCAAAAAGAATGAATGCATTAACTAAATAAGGCATTAATTGCTGTATACATGATAATCTTACTATATCTTATTATATCATAAGATAACATTACTATATCTTATTATCTCATATGATAATCTTATTATCTCTTAATATAATCTTACTTTATAAATCATAATATGTTACTACTTTATACTTAATCTTACTTAAAACATTTTTACTATCTCATAATATAATCTTACTTTCTAAATGATAATCTTGCTATATCATAATTAGATTTTGCTTTATAAATGGTAATCTTACTATACATTATAAACGATTATTTCACTATAATATAACCTTATTTTACAAGAGAATAATGTAGTCATTCTTCATTCAGTTACTTAAAACAGTGGGAAAGTTGATTCTATTTAAATATGGTAATATGAATTAAACTATAAGATAACAATTAAAAAAGAAACTGTGCTTTAAATGAATAATACAAGAATTATTTATAAAAGAAAATCTTACTATATATTTTAAATAATACTTTTACTATTTTATAATATAGTCTTAACTAATAAATAAATAATGCCCTGATTTTTCGTTTAGTTATTTAAGACAGTGGAGGGGGGGGTTGATTACACCCAAATATGTTGGTATTAATTCTAAGACTAAAAAACTAACAGTCAGAAAAGCAACAGTGCTTTAAATGAATACTGCACGGTAAATTCATGGATTACTTTATCTTAATATACATTATAAATAATAATCTTACTATCTTAAAGTATCTTTATTTATAAATGAATAACACACTTATTCTTCGCTGAGTTATTTAAAAGAGTGGGAAGGTTGAATATTCTTAAACATTTCAATATTAATTCTGAGACTACCAACATAACAGTTCAGAAAGAAACAGTTCATTAAATAAATAATTCATGGATTATTTTATAAATTACAGCATTGATTCCTTATTCATACATTTAAAATAGTAAGATGGTTGATTATACTCAATACTAATCTAATATGATACTACTTTATAATACAATCTTATTTATTAAAAAATATTTTTATTATCTCATATAATCTTACTCTATGAATTATAATCTTACTATATCATAATATAATCTTGCATTATAAATTATAATCTTACTATATATTATAAACGATGATTTCGCTATAATATAACCTTATTATATAAATGAATAATGTACTCATTCTTCGTTTAGTTTTTTAAAACAGTGGGAAGGTTGATTATACTCAAACATGGTAATATGAATTAAACTATAAGACTACCAAGATAACAGTTAAAAAAGAAATAATGCTTTAAATGAGCAATACAAGTATTATTTTATAAACGAAAATCTTACTATAGATTCTTACTATTTTAGAAGTCTTACTACTTAGAAGTCTTACTATTTTATAATAAAATCTTATTTTATAACTTAATAATGCATTGATTCTTCATTTAGTTATTTAAGACAGTGGAGAGGTTGATTACACCCTAATATGTTGGTATTAATTCTAAGACTAACAAACTAACAGTCAAAAAAGAAACAGCGCTTTAAATAAATAATACACGATAATTCATGGATTAATTTATTTTAATACGTATAATAAATAATAATCTTACTATCTTGAAGTATCTTTATTTATAAATGAATAATTCACTGATTCTTTGTTCAGTTATTTAAAACAGTGGGAATGTTGATTATTCTTAAACATTTCAATATTACTTTTGAGACTAACAAGATAACAGTTAAGAAAAAAACAGTTCATTAAATGGATAATTCAGGGATTACTTTATAAATTACTGCACTGCTTCCTTGTTCATAATGTTACGAATTTGCGAATATTGCTCGAGTTTAGCATGGGACTCTATGGATATCTCGCCAAATTGGCGAGATATCGGCTCGTTGGCGATGGATTTGGCAACCTATTTTTGTCGCCAAGTTCATCGCCAAGTTCGTCGCCAAGTGTCGCCAAATGTCGCCAAATGTCGCCAAGTGTGGCGTCACGTGGCCACTTCCGGTTCCGGCTTCTGGAGTGTTCTGGCAGTTTCTGTGAGCCTATATAAGGCAGACGGAGTCCCATGCAGAGAAGAGTAATTAAGAGAATCTCTTGGCCTCCGGAGTACGCACGGTGTGTTGTGCTTGATCCGGAAAGTCTTGCGTGAGCCGACGGCATTGGGCTCGAAATTGTTCCGCAGAGATTTTGACGGTGTGTATTTACTGAAGGCTAATAAAGTATTTGTCTTCGTGCTGCAGTCTTGCTTGCTTGCTCATAGTCCATTCAATCCCTGAACCCAGCAGTTTTAGTTTTAGGAAGTTCGTAACAATTTGGTGTCAGAAGTGGGATTGAATGGTGAAGACAAGAGCGATGGCTGAGATGGAGATGAAACAATTTTTTGAACTTATGCAAAGCATAAAAAATGGACAGGAAGAAATAAAGGCAGGTCAGAGAATTCAAGAAGAAAGATTAGAAGAAATGAAGGCTAACTTCGTAAGCGTGTTAAACACTAAAGTAGACATTATTTCAGAAAAAGTGGAAAAAAATGAGGAAAGACTTGGCGAAATGGAAAAAATAATCGAGAAGAATGAAGGTAGATTTGGCGAAATTGAAAAGAAAATGAAGCGAGAAATTGATAAATTAAAAGAAGCAATGAATTTTGGGTTATCTTCGGAAAAATCCAAATTTGCAGTAGAAAATATTCGTGGAACAGAAATCAGCCAAGATCAACCCATTCTCGCCAAGCCGAATATCAAGCTCTCCACATATGATGGGAAAACATCTTGGCAGGTATATAAAACCCAGTTCGAACGATCCTAGGCTTAGCATTCGTTGATTTACGATCGTCTAGCACCATACTATGGTAACATTACTTAGTTTTATTAATAATTGGGACTATGGTTTCGTGACCTTCAACTATTATTTATTTTTTTTTATTTGTAAATAGTTCTGTAAATAGTTGTTTTCTTTCTGTTATTTATTCAGTTATTGATTTATTGTAATTTAAATTTATTATTCCATTTATGTTTTGTAAGTATAGTATTTGTGAGTATCGTAAGTTACTTTCTGCTCAAGTGCACTGCCCGAGACGTGCAGTCTTTGAGGAGGGGGCAATGTTACGAATTTGCGAATATTGCTCGAGTTTAGCATGGGACTCTATGGATATCTCGCCAAATTGGCGAGATATCGGCTCGTTGGCGATGGATTTGGCAACCTATTTTTGTCGCCAAGTTCATCGCCAAGTTCGTCGCCAAGTGTCGCCAAATGTCGCCAAATGTCGCCAAATCTTGGAGAGTCTCATTTTGTCCGTTCTTTTATTGTTTTCATCTTTAGTTCTTCCCTTCTTTGGTGTTTTAGCATCAACTTTCTCCATTGTAGTTGAACAACTTGGAAGATTCTTTGTGTCCGTTCTTTTATTGTTTTCATCTTTACTTTTTTCTGTTTCCTTTAAACTTTCAGCAGGAAAATTCTCCTTTATAGTAGAATAACTTGGAAGACTCTTGCTCCTCATTATTTTATCATTTTGATTTGTCATTTTTCCTTTCTTTCTAGACTTTCTACCATATTTCCTAATCATAGTGTAACGATTGAAAATAATCTTCTTTTTCTTCAGAATTTCTCTTTCTTGAGTTTTTCCTTTCCCTAATGTTTTAGTACCAAATTTCTCAGTCTTAGTCATACATTTTGAAACATTCTTTGTTCTTGTACCTGCACCAACTTTCTTATTCGTAGTTGTACTACTTGGAAGAACCTTCCTCTTATTTTTTTTTCCTTTAGTTCTTCCCTTCTTTGGTGTTTTAGCATCAACTTTCTCCATTGTAGTTGAACAACTTGGAAGATTCTTTGTGTCCGTTCTTTTATTGTTTTCATCTTTAGTTGAAATTGTTACGAACTTCCTAAAACTAAAACTGCTGGGTTCAGGGATTGAATGGACTATGAGCAAGCAAGCAAGACTGCAGCACGAAGACAAATACTTTATTAGCCTTCAGTAAATACACACCGTCAAAATCTCTGCGGAACAATTTCGAGCCCAATGCCGTCGGCTCACGCAAGACTTTCCGGATCAAGCACAACACACCGTGCGTACTCCGGAGGCCAAGAGATTCTCTTAATTACTCTTCTCTGCATGGGACTCCGTCTGCCTTATATAGGCTCACAGAAACTGCCAGAACACTCCAGAAGCCGGAACCGGAAGTGGCCACGTGACGCCACACTTGGCGACATTTGGCGACATTTGGCGACACTTGGCGACGAACTTGGCGATGAACTTGGCGACAAAAATAGGTTGCCAAATCCATCGCCAACGAGCCGATATCTCGCCAATTTGGCGAGATATCCATAGAGTCCCATGCTAAACTCGAGCAATATTCGCAAATTCGTAACATTATATTTAAAATAGTAAGAAGATTGATTATACTCAAATATTGTTTGATATTCATTCTAAATCTAATATGATACTACTTTATAATGTAATCTTATTTAATAAAAAAAATTTTTGTTAACTCATAATATAATCTTACTTTATAATTTATAATCTTACTATATAATAATATAATCCTGCATTATAAATTACAATCATACTATATATTATAAACGATGATTTCCCTATAATATAACCTTATTTTATAAAGGAATAGTGAACTCGTTCTTCGTTTAATTTTTTAAAATAGTGGGAAGCCTGATTATATTAAAACATGGTAATATGAATTAAACTATAAGACTAACAATATAACAGTTAAAAAAGAAACAGTGCTTTAAATGAATAATACAAGTATTATTTTATAAATGGAATCTTACTATAATATTTAAATAATACTCTTACTATTTTATAATAAAATCTTACTTTATAAATTAATAATGCACTGACTCTTCATTTAGTTATTTAAGACACTGGAGAGGTTGATTACACCCAAATATGTTGGTATTAATTCTAAGACTAACGAAATAAATAGTCAAAAAAGAAACAGCGCTTTAAATGAATAATATACGATAATTCATGGATTAATTTATTTTAATATGCATAATAAATAATAATCTTACTATCTTGAAGTATGTTTATTTATAAATGAATAATACACTGATTCTTTGTTCAATCGTTTCAAACAGTGGGAAGGTTGATTATTATTAAACATTTCAATATTACTTTTGAGACTACCAAGATAACAATTAAGAAAGAAACAGTTCATTAAATGGATAATTCATGGATTACTTTATAAATTACTGCACTGATTCCTTGTTCATACAATTAAAATAATAAGAAGGTTGATTATATTCAAATATGGTTTGATATTAATTCTAAATCTAATATGATACTACTTTATAATATAATCTTACTTAATAAAAATATTTTTATTATCTAATAATATAATCTTACTTTATAAATTATAATCTTACTATATATTATAACCTATGATTTCACTATAATATAACCTTACTTTTTAAATGAATAATGTACTCATTCTACGTTTAGATTTTTAAAACAGTAGGATGGTTGATTATACTCAAACATGGTAATATGAATTAAATTATAATACCACCAATATAACAGTTAAAAAAGAAACAGTGCTTTAACTGAATAATACAAGGATTATTTTATAAACGGAAATCTTATTATAAATTTTAAATGATACTCTTATTATTTCATAATATAATCTTAATTTATAAATGTATAATGCACTGATTTTTCGTTTAGTTTTTTAAGACACTGGGGAGATTGATTGCACACAAATATGTTGGTAATAACTCTAAGACTAACACAATACCAGAAAAAAATGCAGCAGTGTTTTAAATGAATACTGCAAGATAATTCATGGATTACTTTATCTTAATATACATTATAAATAATAATCTTACTATCTTGAAGTATCTTTATTTATAAATGAATAATGCACTGATTCTTTGTTCAATTATTTAAAACAGTGGAAATATTGATTATTCTTAAACATTTCAATATTAGTTTTGAGACTACCAAGATAACAGTTAAGAAAGAAACAGTTCATTAAATGGATAATTCAGAGATTACTTTATAAGTTACTGCACTGATTCCTTGTTCATACATTTAAAATATTAAGAAGGTTGATTATACTCAAATATTGTTTGATATTCATTCTAAATCGAATATGATACTACATTATAATACAATCTTACTAAATAAAAAATATTTTTATTATCTCATAATGTAATCTTACTTTATAATTTATAATCTTACTATATCATAATATAATCTTTCATTATAAATTACAATCATACTATATATTACAAACGATGATTTCACTATAACATAACCTTACTTTATAAATGAATAATGTACTCATTCTTCGTTTAATATTTTAAAACAGTGGGAAGCCTGATTATATTAAAACATGGTAATATGAATTAAACTATAAGACTACCAAGATAACAGTTTAAAAAGAAACTTTTTTAAATAAATAATACAAGGATTATTTTATAAATGAATATCTTACTATAAATTTTAAATAGTACTCTTACTATTTTATAATAAAATCTTACCTTATAAATGTATAATGCACTTGTTTTTCGTTATTTAAGACAGTGGAAAGTTTCATTGCACTCAAATATGTTGGTATTAATTCTAAGACTAACAAAATAACAGCCAAAAAAGCAACAGCGCTTTAAATGAATACTGCACGATAATTCATGGATTACTTTATCTTAATATACATTTTAAATAATAATCTTACTATCTTGAAGTATATTTATTTATAAATGAATGATAACACTGAATCTTTGTTCAGTTATTTCAAACAGTGGAAAGGTTGATTATACTTCATACTAGATTTGCAGATGTTAATCATATACCTATTTTTACTGAAGTGAGCCAATTTGACTCATACAAGAAAATTGAAGTTTTTTGCAAAGAAAATAGTTCCAAATTAATTTAAATAAAAAGTTTATTATCAAAAAATTCATGGAAAAAATTTTTTACATATAAAATCTATTTTTGAAACACATTTTCCTCAAACATTTCTATTACATTGAGCACAATGGTTTACTACATCTGTTTCTTTTGCATGATTGTTGAACTCGACAATTCTTCCGTGCGTCAGTAGCATGAATTTCTGTCATTGGAATGGAAGTGTTCTCGACTTCTTCTCTATATTTACTTTATAATATACAATATTTACTTTATACTATATTTATTTATTTTTATATACATTCCATGAGTCAAATTAGCTCACAACCGTGAAAATAGGTATACCACATTTGATAATGCGAAATGAAAGGGTTTGCGGGGAAGAGGAATGAAATCATATATTTTATATATTATTATTATTTTATATATTTTATACATTATTTAATATGTTACATATAATTTATTACTTAACAAAAAATCAACGTATGTTTTGAAAAGTGATATTAAAGTTTTATATATACATATAGTGATCAAAATTTTAATGAGTCAAATTGCCTCGGTCCATAAATCTAGTGTTAAAATTTTCAATATTAGTTCTAAGACTACCACGATAACAATTAAGAAAGAACAGTTCGTTAAACGAATAATTCACGGATCACTTTATAAATTATTATTTATAATTGATTCCTTGTTCATACATTTAAAATAGTAAGAAGGTTTATTATACTCAAATATGTTTTGATATTAATACTAAATCTAACCAAAATAACAGCCAAAAAAGAATCAGTGCATTAAATTAATAATGCACTGATTACTTTAAAAATAATAATCTTGCTACGTATTATAAATGATAATCTTTATGATTTTATGTTTTCATTTCCGATTATGAAATTCGATAAATTTCTTTATATAAAAAATATTTGCAATAACATATATTTTTATAAAATTTAGATTGGGGAGGCATAATTACTTATAAAGCTATCGGTAGAGAAAATAGTGTCTTATTCAGCTAAATAAATACTTATAATCTTATTTTAATGCATATCCAGCTTTATATCTAAATCTTATATCTATTACTTAAGAATTTTCATATTTTTAATCTACATTCCTTTTATGCTTTTTTCCTACTGGATATTTTAACATTAAAATTTTTGATTTTTATTTTCTCATATATTTTAGACTACCAAAATACCTGAAAAGAACTAATTTATTTCAAATAAAGAGCTCATTTGATTAGACAAACGATATTGAACTAATAACAGAATATTATTTGCATAGCCTTTAAATTCTTAGCTGTAGGATATAAAATAATATTTAACAAAATTTTCTCAACTACTAAATTTTGTTTCCGAATTTCGATTTACGCCTTTCGAGATAAAATTTTACCCTCCTTTTCCCGGTAAATCCTCTTATGTAAATCCACCATATATTCCACCGAATTCACGGTATTGAATATTTTTTCATGGCACCTAAGCTTTTCTAGAATATTAATGCCACATTTTCAGAGAATCTTTTATTCAAATGACTCTTCCAAATTTTCCTAAGCAGATTTATTTCTACGCTTTTAATGAATAAATATGTAAGGTTCAAATTCATAAAATTTCCATCTACCCTTTTTTAATATCATTTATGCACATGGTAATACACGTCGTATAAATTTTTGGCGTACTGAGACGCTGTGTTTTGTGACACTTTCAAAAATTCTTTAGAAGACGCGGTTAAGCAAAAAGCTATTTGCTTTTTTATGAATATAAAAATATATGCATTTTTCAGTATCACAAAGAAAAGAAATGAGGATTATATTTTATAGTCGATAAATCATACATTGAAATTTTTATTACAATATATAAATTCTCTAGTCTACATTTACTAATTTTTTTTAATCTAAAGTCTTTTTTAAAGACTTGTGGGGGTGCATGTGAAATAACATCTAGACTTCGTTCATTAAAAAAATTAAATTAAGAAGTATGTTTTGGTGAATGAATAAGGCAAATTAAAATGCGTTAAGACGAGTAGTGTATGCCTCATTAGTGATGGTCTTGACTAAGTGGCACATCTCAACAAGACCAACAAGTATCATATTATAAATTCCAGTAAAGACATTTGTTAACGCAAACACTAAATGACATTTTGCGCAACTTATTTATAAAACCTACATATTAATGGGATTGAAATCATGGAATATCCTATTTCTTTGATTGTACTTGAAGAATAAATTCGTAAACATAAATTTTGGGATAGACTATTTGTCAAATCATTTAGCAAATAGAATGAAGAGGCAAAACATTATAAACACTTTAAAGCTTTTCACAGCCCATTTTACTTAGCCAGAAATGATTTGTAATATTAAAATAACCGATATATGACTACGGTTAATGATTATATCGATTTTGGAAAACTAGTTTTATGGATGTCAAATATTTTGCGAGTTTTTTCTCCATCATTTCGAAAACTTATTACAATACCTTACTAAAATTACAGAAAAAATTGTAGCTTTTTCATAAAGAATATAATAATGCAAATTAAGTTTAAAATAAAAATTAAATTGGTGTACAAATAAGGATAAGAAAATAAATAATATCTCAAGGCACATGCCTGAAATACAATCATATATCTATTATATAGTTTTGTATCCAATATTACAGGAAAACTAATTTTATAAAATATAAGCGAAGATAATGAATATTTCAGATTGTTGTTATATTGAAGTGCATTTTAGTCTCTATTTGAATGTCCAATAAGGTAGGGAACATTTATATATTGTCAAAATAAAATGATTGATAAAATTTAAATATTAAATTATAAGTTTTAAATATTCCTTTACTTCTAATGTAATAAAGAATCGACCCGCGGTAGCTCTTTCCACAGAATCTATGATCTCGCAACTATGGGGGTGGGGGAGGTTTGGGTCTGGAACTGGCCAAAGACTCGTCGTGTTCTTTAATGGTAACAGAAGAACATAATCTATGTTTGTAGTTACAATGTCCTCCATGTTCTCAAACAATAGCTCTGTGGTTTTCTACTTGGTCCTTGTTTCTAAATCATGAGGTCCCACTTCAGCTAAGACATTGGCAGTACTCGCCAAAGGCTCGTCGTTTTCTTTAATGGTAACAGAGGCACATAAAATATGTATGTAGTTACAATGTCCTCCATGTTCTTAAACAAGAGCTCTGAGGTTTTTCTACTTGGTTCTTGTTTCTAAATCACGAGGTCCCACTTCAGCTAAGACATTCTTTCACGTTGGCGGTGCTCGCCAAAGACTCGTCGTGTTCTTTAATGGTAACAGACGCACATAAAATATGTTTGTAGTTACAATGTCCTCCATGTTCTCAAACGATAGCTCTGTGGTTTTTCTACTTGGTCCCTATTTCTAAATCACGAGGTCCCACTTCAGGTAAGATTTTTTCACGTTGGCGGTGCTCGTCAAAGGAAAGCTCCCCTTCGCCTTGAATTGTGTGGCGTCTAGCCCACTCGCTTGGCTCGATGAAGTGGCATTGGTAACAACAATAATAGCAACAATAAAGGGACAAACATTGTGATGACTGATTTTGGATCTTCCGTGTTAGAAATTACATATGCAATAAAAATTAACAATATAATAAAAGCTGTAATTGGTATATTTTTATACTGTAATTAATTAAAAGAAAATTTCAATGATAAACAGAACACATAGACAACACATAAATATATTAATTAAACTGCATGTATCATTGGTTTCATTTAAAAGCGGCGAATGAGAATCTAACGAGTAAGGCAGTTTCACGTGGTATTTCGGAACTAATATCGAGATCAGCAGAAAACAACACTGCCGCTAATCTCGAAAAGCGAAAGATGATATCTCCTTTTCTAGCATCTTCAGGAATTTTGTTCTGGCATAAGTCATAATTGCATCACATTTAGTGGATATTTGTAATGCTGATAATCCTTTTGTTTAAGAAGGAATTTATTTCTTGGCATGCAATCAACTCCATATTCTCTTTCACTGGGAGATACTAGATGCTTCCCGTGATCCTTTGCTTTTGGGGAATTCCGAAGTTATTGTTCAGTAATGTAAGATGCTTATCGCAAATAATACTCGTGTCTAATTAGCAAATTAGTTTCCCTAAATGCGATAAAGATAGTAGTTCGCATATTTAAGAGGAACTTTAATTACCAAATAAAGATTAATATATTTTTTTCAACATGGTACATAATACCTTCACACACACACATATATATATGTAACATGGTAAAATTATATCCGCCGTCTCTACTAAAATTATTAGAAAGTTTAGCATCTATTATTTTTAATTGCCCGGGCTTTCTGTGCAATGAGAAGCCTAAGGAACCTAATTAAAATTAAGCTGTCAGGGCACAATTTCATAGAAAAAAAAGGCGAGTCCGTAATGAAACTTAACTTTTATTGAATATCTTAGAAAACGACAAGTTACTCTGTCAAAAGCAGAGAAGGGAATGATCACAAAAACAATTTACTATTTAAAAAATGTCAGCCCTACAGCGAGATATGAAACGATTTCTTCGCAAGAGAGAGTAGTTTAGTCAGGATTATTGTATCAATTTAGCCATTGTAGGAGTAAGCTGTTTGCCTGAAACAGTTGGCAAATGTGGCCACTGGGCAGAAAATTTACATTTATTTCAGAGTTAGCTCTAGGAATTGTTTAGAAAGAATTTTAACTCAGCGTTCTTCTTTAGATAAGTTATTTTGTGGCTGGGAAAATAGATATGAAGGACTATAAATCTAGAAAGAAAAAATTTATAGCAATATTTTAAATGTAGAAATTTGGATATATTGCATATATATGTAAAGGAGACTTGTAACCCTAAAAGTTTTTCTTCTTACCAATTAGAAGGTATAGCCTATATTTTTTGAGTTGTTACTTGGTAACGCATCTTAATTGAAGTCAACTAACTCTGAATCTAAGATCACGTAAAATACTTAACTTTTATTATAATAATAATTTTTATAAACTTTATTTTATCCTTTATTTTTTAAAGTCGAAGAACTGGCCAATAATCTTTTACAGGCAAGAGACAAACATGCAACCAAGAATTAAGAAAAAGCACGTTTCGAGGAGAAATCCCATGGATAATTTTAATTCAGAGTGAGACTTTAGATAGCGGTTTATTAGAGGTCTGCAAAATTATCCGCAATAATGAAAACTCAAAAAACGTCATGTGTTTGCAAAGAACCCCAGTGTCGTGAGAAACTGCAAAATGAGATTGAGCCATTTTGCCAATATTTCATGAGAAATTGGAAGAATATACTACGCACACACACGCACACACACACATATATATATGTGTGTGTGTGTGTGTGTACACAGTTTATGACTATTAAGTTTGATATTAATTTTGCTTATATGTATGGAAATTCTTATTCTATTCTACATTTTGAATAAGAGCATTTACTTCCGTTTTGATTGATATTTGTTAAAAACTACAGTTTTAGTGTTGTCATATCGAGAAAATTTAAAATATAATTTGCAAGTGTTTCCTGTTTGAAATAATCTAAACATAAAGTATGCTTATTATGATGTACTTATGCAGCATTTATGAGGGAGTATTTTTTTCGTGAATATTATGCTATGATATTCTCGGAACTCTTTTTTTATAGAATGCGTAAAATTTTAGACCCATATTCCAAGTGGTATATGGGTCTAAAATTTTAGGAATATGGATTTTAGGAATATGGATATGGATATATGGATATATGGTCTATAGGAATATGGATATATAAAATATATATCCATATTCCTATATATCAAGAAAACATATAGCTAAAGAAACGTTATTCTTTTACTCCCTGAGTTCCAATAAAGACAACAAAAGTAAGTAAAAACAAAGGACACTCCCACCACCGGCCTAACAATTTCAAATTTATGACTTACTCTATGAACCCAAACTTAATGGTATTTTCGATGAGTAGCAAAGAACTTTATCTACTATTCAAACTCACAGGTCGTGGAGAAATATATACAGATAGAAGAAACTTTCGAGCCGGGAGGAACGTTAGTGTTAAATTGCCCCTGGAAGGGGTCGGTTCCATCTTAGGAATCACAGGTCTCCATGGTCCCAGCTGCTTTCACTGTAGACATTGAAGCTGTTGCAAATGTATTGAAATGTGTTGTCAAGCAAATTCATAACTAAAAGTTTCGAAACAAACTCATATGATGTCTATAAATTGTAGAAGGAACTATAAGACTAACCGAGTGCTAGAAACTTGGCTACTGCTAAAACTCGAAGAATGGCAATGCAAAATGTTTTGAGAGTGCCTCAAAGAAAGTAATGTTACTGTATAATGTACGGAAAAAACATTACCATTCTGTTCTAGCCTAGGAATTTACCTGTAGCATGAACCCTAAAGAGAAAATGGGAAGCTCAGCTACAGGGGTATTGCGAAGGAAAAGGAAGTGATCATCACTCTTATCACAGAACGGCATAGCCACAACTCACTCCAACTAAAAGCAGAGAGCAGAACTATAAGACTAATTGAGAGCTAGAAACTTGGCTATTGCCAAAACTCGAAGAATGCTAGTATGGCAATGCAAAATGTTTTGAAGCAATTCAGCAGAGTGCCTCACAGAAAGCAATGTTACTGTGTTTTTCGATGGAAAAAACATTACTAATCTCTTCTGGCCTAGGACTTCACCTGTGACATTAACCCTATAGAGAAAATGGGAAACTCACCAATAGGGGTATTACGAAGTAAAAGGAAGTGATCATCACCAAGGGCCAGCTCTTATGAGAGAACGCCATCGACAACGAACTCCAACTAAGAGCAGCGATGGATGTACAGGGTGCTTCCAAACGATATATTCTTTAATTATTAGATCATATATCGTTGAATACTAGCACTGCTTAGTTCTACGATATTTTGACGATAAGTGACCATAATTGAAGTTCTACGATAAGTGATTTTTTTTAAAACTAATTTTAAGATACGACAAATGTATTACTGTTGAAGGGAACTATGTAGAAAGTCGCCTAATGTTTGAATTTTGTCATGAAATTACTTTTTCAATAAATGTTTTGTATGAAGAAACTAGTCAAAGGTTTAAATTCTACTTTGGAAATGTGCTTTTCTAATTTCTAATGAGGATGTTTTGTGATATATTATAAAAAAATTATTTTCGAAAATTCTAATGTATGATATATACATAAAGGAAGACAAATTGTCAGATGGTCTTTAGAAAATTAATCACTTTATCCCAGAAAACTAATTCTTTATTTGCTTGATCAAAACTTTTTATCTATTACACAATACGCTAGAGTATACTGCAAGTCAATGTGCTATACACTATGCAAATAGAAATGTTCCAATCAAAGCAAAGAACCACTTTAGTCAAGGGACTTCATTCTGGGACGACAATGAAAAACTCCACACAGCATGAAATACTGCAATATGCATACGTTTTATTTAACCAGACACATTTTCCTCTTTATTTTGTCAGCACTGTGGACATGTTAATTCTGAGACAAAAAGACAAAGACAGGTTTCCTACAAACCTCATGCTGTGATTTTTTTAAGGGATTTTTTATAAATTGATTTTAAGATTCGACAAATTTATTACTGTTGAAGGGAACTATGTAGAAAGTTATGTTGTGTTTGATTTAATGTTTGAATTTTTTCATGAAAATACTTTTTTAATAAATGTTTTGTATGCAGAAACTTGTCAAAGGTTTAAATTCTGCTTTGGAAAGGTGCTTTTCCAATTTCTAATGAGGATGTTTTGTGATATGTTATAAAAAAATTATTTTCGAAAATTCTAATGTATGATATATACATAAAGGAAGACAAATTGTCAGATGGTCTTTAGAAAATTAATCACTTTAGCCCAGAAAACTAATTCTTTATTTGCTTGATCAAAACTTTTTATCTATTACACAATATCCTAGAGTATACTGCCAGTCAATGTGTTATACACTATGCAAATAGAAATGTTCCAATCAATGCAAGGAACCACTTTAGTCAAGGGACTTCATTCTGGAACGACAATGAAAGACTCCACACAACATGGAATACTGCAATATGCATACGTTTTATTTAACCAATCAGACACATTTTCCTCTTTATTTTGTCAGCACTGTGGACATGTTAATTCTGAGACAAAAAAGACAAACACAGGTTTCCTACAAACCTGATGAGGTTATTTTTGTAAGGGATTTTCTATAAATTAATTTTAAGATACGACAAATTTATTACTGTTGAAATGAAGTATGTAGAAAGTTATGTTGTGTTTGATTTAATGTTTGAATTTTGTCATGAAAATACTTTTTCAATAAATGTTTTGTATGCAGGAAATTGTCAAAGGTTTAAATTTTCCTATGGAAATGTGCTTTTCCAATTTTTAACGAGGAGGTTTTGGGATATATTATAAAAAAATTATTTTCGAAAAGTCTAATGTATGATATATACATAAAGGAAGACAAATTGTCAGATGGTCTTTAGAAAATTAATCACTTTAGCCCAGAAAACTAATTCTTTATTTGCTTGATCAAAACTTTTTATCTATTATACAATACCCTAGAGTATACTCCTAGGATTAAGCGTCTTCTGTACAATATTTCTCGAATATTTTCATATTAAACTTTCAAAACGCCAGAAAGTTATAGAACATAATGAGAGTAGTGAAATCCATCTTCTTAATGGATCATGTGCCAAATATGTTTATGTAAAAAACTAACTAAAGGGAAAAATCCTTCATCAAACTAATTAATGGTGCAGTTTTAAATTTAACGATACTCTTTAATTAAATGTAAAGAAAAATGGAATTTATCCCGACAGAAAATTTGTAAACGACATAATATATTCTTTGTTTCCGTCAAAACTTACTTCTTTTAGTTATTCATTTCATTTTATTACTGCGCATATACATTTTTTTTTCTTTATTTTTCGAAAACTTAAGTTTTTAAATGAGTTCGCAACTCCAGAAGAAAATTCTCCCCTCTTTAAATGAAGAAAGAAATTGATTTTTGCTCTACTCACTATTATCACGTCAGCCCATTTATCAATGTCAGATTGCCCCTTAGTGACAATGAACCCTTTCTTTCGAAATGTGTCCTAAATTTAAGGCTGATTATTTGAATTTATTCTTTTTCGTCCACTTAATCGGGCATATTTTAGAAATTCTCCTTATAATGCGTTTTCAAGAGGAAGAATTTTTTTACCTCTTTTTCCCCGATAGCACTATTTTTGAGCACAGCTGGCAGTTGAATTTGTAAGTTTTTTTTCTCACACTTTTAGAGAGCAGTCGGAGGGATTTTAAAATTCTCTGTTAAAGACCTGAAAAAGTTTTTCAACTTGTCTGAGCAAGAGAATAAAGGGAAAATATTGTAAGAGGCTTTTAAAGCACATTTTGAAATATGAAGTATGTATATATTAAGCTATATGCTGTATAAGGAAATAATTTTCGACGTTAATTTAAATTTTCTGCTTGGTGTCATATCCAGAGACATAATTTTAATGAAAAAGAACTAAAAATACATATAAAATATAATATTGAAAATTTTCTCTATATTCTATGGTAAATGCTTCTGATTTATTATTTTTTCGAAAATTAAAAATTTTCATTAGTTTTTTTGCATAATTTGTGTGTATATATTTATTAAAGAAATTATTTCACTAAAAGATGACATTAATACTTATATTTACTTCGTTTTTCCTGAAAAAGTATATATTTACTGACTAATAAAATGGCTAGAATTTATTTTCTAGAAAATTTCATCCTATGGACTTATAACCCCTTCGCGACCAACGTCTCATATAAGCGAAGCAGCGATATCACTCTTATCAGTCGAGCGTCTCCTCCACGTGATAATCTCCGGTTGATATTGAGAGACTAGCTTTCCGTATGCGTAATAGGAGATCGGGTTTTGTTTCGTTTGGTTTGGAGTGCTACGGTGTACTTTTTGAATCACGAGGTTTAACGAGACCGGGACCTATTGCTTAAAGCCGATTCCGAAAGGCTACGAACATCCACGCCACTATGGGATTCGAACCCATGAACTCCGGTACCGAAGGCCAGCACCCTAACCGTTCAGCCATCGTTCAGCAATACGACGTCACGAAACGACGTCACGACGTGACTCGAAATCCATAGAAAAGCGCCTTTTTTAATTGATTTTGTATTTAATTACTAGATGGAGTTAAATGGGAACGGTTTTCCCAACAGTCGACTTATGTAGCATTTACGTGATGGTCCTCAATGGGTTAATGTAGTAATTTATCATATTTTAAGTAAAACATTTATTTGTGTAATGTAATACTCAGTTGTTATTAAGGAATGAGTAATTAAAAAGTTTAATAGAAAATATTACAAATAAATTTATTATTCTTTAATATAACTGTATTTATCATCATGTGTACCTAAAAAACAATATAAAATGATGCAAAAAGTTAAATAAATACAAAAAATAATTCGCAATACAAAACAAGCGATTCAATGATTTAATGATAATCCTCTGATTTTCAAAGTCCTCTGCACCTCCGAAAATAGTTTCCTATAGTCTGATATAAGTAATGGTCCTAATAGACTATTGTTATTTTGAACAGAGCGAAATAAAAAAGAGTATCGGTGTACAAATATGTATATTTTATTCAATTTTCTTTACATTGCATTTATTTCTTCGTATGGAAGTCATATTTGGTGACGAAATTTTGTTACCCAATTTGACATTGTGATAATCTTGGAAACATGATTTGCATCTATTGCCAGTCACATGACTCTCACTTCCGTTATCATTTTCGTTACATAATTAAGCTAATTTAGATATTGCAAGTGAGTTTATAAATGAAATGGTTTCACACTCACATTTCATTTTCTTAATAGGTTAGTGTGCTATATTAAATAATTTTGGCTGCATATATATAAGAATATAGTTGCGTTTGTAATATTTTTGGTGTGTGAAATGTCTAGTAGTCTATTTCATGGACTAATAAATATCTAGCGTTTAAGTTATATATCTTTGAAAATTAAGAAGTTTATTAATGCATTTGTGTATTCGTTTTTTGTACATAACTTCACGGTTTGACTAAATGAATTCAACGTGATTCTAAACTTCATTCACAGTTTCAGGAGACTTTAGAAGAGTATGAAGATAAACAAATTATTGAGCTTGTACCAGATAACTCTCAAACAAAAAACAAACATTTTTTGCCTCATCACTTGCCTCATCTCATAGGTTACTTTACAATTCTAGAAAATTAAAGATTTTACTGATCCCGTCATATGACGGGCTATATGCTAGAACCATTTAATAAATAGTGAATTATATTTTCTTATGTATTTTAATGAGGGATCAGGGACCTTGATATTTTCTCGTTATAATTGAGTGCTCGTCAAAACGGATTCATGAAAAAATAAAATAAAATCATGCATATACTTTACTTATTTTTTTATTCCTGTACACTACAAAAGAAGTTTATTAATTTGCTTTGAATTGTTTTATAGCTTTGCTGCGTTATTGTTCTTCGGAGACGACTCGAAGTCGGTAGAAAATCGCCATTTTCAATCGTGGCTGAAGGTGGAAGGCAATGGAAGTTCTATGAATCACAAAAATAATTTTCGCTATAATCTTCGTAAAATGCGATTTATGCTACTATTGAATGAAGTGGTTGTGATTTTTCGTTTAAACCGGAAGTGTTTTAAGCGAGTTAATTTGCATTTGCAACAACCTTTAATTACTTCTAAGAAATGGGTATACCCATTATAATCTACTCTAAATTTGGATTTCAACCAGTTATCTGTTCAACTTTTTGTAACTTTTCAATATTTAGGGGCTTTTCCCAACTGCAAGTGCCGAACAAT
Source organism: Pardosa pseudoannulata (assembly GCA_032207245.1). Classification (NCBI taxonomy): domain Eukaryota; kingdom Metazoa; phylum Arthropoda; class Arachnida; order Araneae; family Lycosidae; genus Pardosa; species Pardosa pseudoannulata. The sequence goes on along the minus strand of CM063508.1, from coordinate 163,925,147 downwards.
GGCCGATTACTTAGGGTGCTGGCCTTTGGTTCTGGAGTTCGTGAGATCGAATCCCACAGTGGTATGGATGTTCGTAGCCGTTCGGAATCGGCTTTAAGCTGTAGGTTCCGGTCTCATTAGCTCTAGTTTTGCAAAAAGTAGACTGTAGCACTCCAAACCAAACCAATCCCGACTGCAAATAAATCTTGTGTATTCTTATAATAGCTATTGCTTTGCACTAAAACAAAAACATTTTTTATAATCCAAAGAAAAATTGAAGCCTTGAATGAAAATACTAGAGGTCCAAATACTAGTATCTTGGCAATTGGATTTTGTGCTAAGATAATTTCATATTATGAGAAGTAATTAATTATTATTATTTATAGTCAGAAGAAACGACAAAAAATGGGCTGAACTTCATTCCATGCCTACTAAAATAACATTTGGTTGTATAGCTGGAGAATATAAAACTAACTGTAAATATCTTTGTCCATTACTACTTAATGCGATATTAAAATAAATAAATAATAGTTTTCTTTATGCATCAGAAAGATACTTTGTTATTTTGATAGCAAAGGCTCCAAATGTAATGACAGCCGGATCAATTTTGCCACCCTTCCCAAGTAATAAATATTACGATGTAGGCCATTTATATTAATATATATATCGAAGAAACGCGCCCTCTGTCTTTCATTTTTTTATTTCGAGTCATATTCTATTCTTATCGCTTTCCCTCTTACTGATGCAAGAATAGATGATAAAAGGTAATTGATCACCCTCACGTCTTCGGAAGATAAGTAGTGATTTCTTTTTCACGAAATTTCAAATAGCGAGCGGCACAAAGGGTGGTCGAGTGATTCTTTTTTTTTAACATGCGAAAACGATATTGACAAATATTTTTACAAATATATCACAGAATGCGTAATTCACTAGGTTTTCACGGTTGTTTTTTTAAATACTCTCCAGGAATATTGAGTATATTGATTGCATGACTATTTGCGTTGTACGTCCGAAAAAAAAAGTGAAATATTGGCAAACCCTTCATAAAAATATCTAGGACGATTCCAAGAAAAAAAAAAGTTATAAATATTGGAAGAAGTTCACAATCTTATGAAGTCTCTCTTCTTTCTTTATATTTGTATGTGTTGGGAGGGGTGTGATAATTTCTTTTATAGATCTTACTTCAGGCAATTGATAACTGTGTACGCAGTTTTGGAGTGATTTGCATATCTTTATTGATTAGCTGTAATTGTCAAATTTTATTTAAAACTAGCCTATAACTATTTTTACTATATATATATATATATATATATATATATATATATATATATATATATATATATATATGTATGTATATATATATATATATGTATAAATATATATATATATATATATATATATATATATATATATATGTATATACATACATATATATATATATATATATATATATATATATATATATATATATATATATATATATTATATATGTAAGGAAAATTCTCAGGGGTTTTCAAAACTTAAATCAAGGGTAAAAATTCCCGAGTCTTTTTACAATCCCCTTTTTAACCCCTAACCTAAATTGACCACTGGGGCTACAGGTTACGCCCTCAGAGAAGGGGCCTGGCCAATTATAAACCTACATGGCCCTAGCGGACAATTTAGGAAATTTCCAAATAAAAAGGAGATACACGCTAACGGAGACAGATTTTTTCTAGAGATATTTTCCCACAGATGTTGACCCAGGTGTTAATGGTCTTGTAAATAGAACTTTATGCTAGCTGACCCTTCAGTTTGTCCCTATGATGAAGTGGGAACCCGTCCTTCAAAGTTGTCTTAATAAAGGTCTATAGCTGAAACGGTATCATTTTTATGGCCATGACTGCAACACCCCATCGAGAAATCAGTCTCATTACATATATATATATATATATATATATATATATATATATATATATATATATATATATATATATATATATATATATATATATATATATATATATATATATATATATATATATATATATATATATATATATATATATATATGTATATATATATATATATATATATATATATATATATATATATATATATATATATATATATATATATATTATATATATATATATATATATATATATATATATATATATATATATATATATATATATATATATATATATATATATATATATATATATATATATATATATATATATATATATATATATATATATATATATATATATATATATATATATATATATATATATATATATATTCAAATCTGAAGTCAAGGGCAAAACATTCCGGCGTCCTTCTGCATTCCCGTTTTTAATCCCATACTTAAGTTGACCACTAGGGTTACAGTTTACGCCCTCAAAGAAGGAGTTTGACCAATTCTAACTCTACATGGCCCTAGCGAACAATTTTGGAAATTTCCAAACAAAAAGGAGATGCAAAGGAGGAAATTCACTTGTAATCAAATAAGTAAGGGTTATGTGCTCTTTGAAATCCACTTTTACCTGTAGAATAAGGTCGGAAAATAGTCCAATGGGTAGATCATTGCTGTTAAGTGCCAAAGTTTGTGGATTCGAATAACACTGCTGGCAGGGATGTTCGCTGTCATTCCTAATCAACTTTCAACAGTTGATCCCGGTTTTATTGTCCCTAGTGCTACATAGTAGTAGACCGTAGAGTTATATATAATATAATTTAATGTAATCAGTACAAACCTATAATTAATAATTTTAGTCGATATGTCACTCCTGTTTGATAATGAACTTTGAATTTCATATAAAGCACTTGTCCCACTTTAGCCTATATCATTTTAAGGATAAAAATTAAAGATATAAAATGCGTCTTAATTGATAATACAATATAAATTAGTAGTAGATTTTATTTTATATCTGGAAGTACAGTAACGATTGAACATTCCAGACACACTGTACAATCTGCGCTCCATGATAGGCATGTGCATTTATTAAATTATAAGTTAAATAATTTTACTTTTGTTCCAACATAACAATATTCCTATTCTTTATTAAAAAATATAATAATATTCCTTGTAACACTAAAAATCAAAGCCAAACTAGAAATCAAAGCAATGGAACTGTAATCATATCATTTAAAAACTACTTTAAATAAATTCTATTTTACTAATGCTCATATTAAATTTTAAAATTATGTCTAAAAATATTTCTAACATATCTAAATATAAAATTGTAATTATACGTTTTACTGCTTAAGGAACGGCTTTAAAAATACTGAAATTAAACTGGTATGATATGAGAAGGAATATTCTAGTTAATTGGCTTTTAACGTGAGTAGAAAGATTTACTTCAGTTCTTCCAGGAATTCCCAGAGCGCATTTCTTCGATGCATATTAATATAAATGGTTCAGGTAGTAATATATATTACCTGTAATCCCTTAAAAAGATTTACTCTGGTTAATGGACTTTTTTGCTCTTTATTCTGGAAATAAAATTTCGCTTTACGTACACTTAGAATCCTAGGAAATACGGCTATTATAAGGCTTAAAATTAAATTTAAATAGGACGAAAATAAACGTTTCAACGTCAACGAAACTGACGAAGGCTGTTCAAAAGATATTAAGAATATTTGTACAAATTATGAGTATTGTATTATGAGTAATCGTTATTTACCTAGTTAATAAAAAGTATTGTAAGAAGCAATGTAATTGTTGTGCTAACGTTCTATCTTCTTTTTAAACACACATTAAAACTGTTTCAAAACTGTTCGTGTATCTTTTCGAAATACTTTGTTGTCTTCCAAATTCTTAACTTTTAGTAGTTCTTTGAGCTGAAAAAAGAACCAGAAAACTCTAGGGCCATATTTTGGGTTAAGGCTAAACTTACTATGTAGATACACACACACACACACACATATATATATATATATATATATATATATATATATATATATATATATATATATATATATATATATATATATATATATATATATAAATACAGGCATTCATAAAGTATCAGATAAAGGAGGGGGTTTCAATTTAAATTCTTATCATTCTATCAAAAGTAACTCTTATGTAAGTGCTAATTTTTTGTCCTCTGGTCACAATTTTCAGATGTCTTCTTCAATAATAAAATTGCTTCCTGTGAGGTTTCCGATATAGCTGAAATGATCAAGGATCTTTCATGTCGTCCAAAAAATGCTGAACAATCTTTAGTCTCGTTGTAATAAAATCACGAGACTCGTTCGCGTATGACGTCGGTGAAAGATATATATATATATATATATATATATATATATATATATATATATATATATATATATAATATATATGTATTAGCTAGTCCTTCG
>CM063508.1:163903318-163918318 GCA_032207245.1 Pardosa pseudoannulata | reverse complement strand
TATATATATATATATATATATATATATATATATATATATATATATATATAAATATATATATATATATATATATATATATATATATATATATATATATATATATATATATATATATATATATATATATATATATATATATATATATATATATTTATATATATATATATATATATATATATATATATATATATATATATATATATATATATATATATATATATATATATATATATATATATATATATATATATATATATATATATATATATATATATATATATATATATATATATATATATATATATATATATATATATATATATATATATATATATATATATATATATATTCCTGCAAAAGTTGAAGCTATCATCAGTTTTAAAGTGCCTGACAGTTCCTCAACTGCGGACATTTCTCGGAATGGTTAATTTCTACCATCGGTTTTTGAAAAACGCAGCTAATACTCAAGATAACTAACACGAATACTTAAAAGGCGCAAAGAAACGAGACAATCGGAATATAACTTGGACGGATGAAGCCATTAAACAATTTAAAAATGCAATGTAAGATTCAATAAATGTTGCTCTTTTGTCTCACCCGAATCCAGATTTACCTCTTTCGTTCTTTACAGGCGCTTCGGATCGAGCGATAGGATCAATTCTGCATGCAGATTTTGGGACACAGTATTATGAACTATATATAATGAATCTCAGTAATGGACAACCTTAGTTAAAAAAAGAATACGACCATAAAATATTTCACCACATTTATTTTCTACTCTCTTATAACCATACTCTAATTTGGTTTTTCAAAATCTAAGAATAGTGATAAGTGTTGCTAAAATACAAAAAGTTAAAGTTTTACAAGCATTTATAAAATAACAAACATTACAAAACAATTTGTCGCAACGTCCCATTCATTATCATGTTTACAACAGCCAATAGGCAAACGATAAACTGCCCTTCCGTTTGAAACTAAAGCCAGAATTGTCATAAGTTGAGATGTGAGTTACTGGGTGAAATCGCCTTATTAGTGAAATATTTTAAAATCAATTATTTTCATTTACGTTAATTATGTTTAAACTATGATGAATTCTAAATTAAATATACCGTTACAAACTAGTAACAAGTTTTGTATGTTATACCCTTTTTAGATTATTCCTCTCTTTCGTAAATTTAATTTATATAAAGAGGAATTTTAAACATATTTTTCTTTTTATAGTTAAATCTCATAAACAGAAATCTAATAGACCTTAATTTAATAATTTTAATCTTAATAATTTTTAAATCTATTATAATTTAATTTTTAATTGATCTATTATAAACTGTACAAAGATAAAGTTTGTATAATGGAAAACGAAAGGCAAAAATTAAAAAAAAATTGCCAAATCATAATTTAATATATTTTAATCTTAATAATTTTTAAATCTATTATAATTTAATTTTTAATTGATCTATTAAAAACTGTACAAAGATGAAGTTAGTATAGTGGAAAACGAAAGGTAAAAATTAAAAAATGTATATATTAAAGAAAGCTTTGTTAACAAATAGAAAATATGAATTAAAAATCCAGTTCATTTGATGCGAAAACGCAATAAGATAAACATAGCGGGGAGCAGATTAACAGGGTTCTGCTTAACAGGAAAAGCACGAAACTGCGAAAGAAAACCTGTCTAGCTGTCCGTTCTGATTTCTTTATCATATATGTTCATCTTCATGTATGATAACGAAATCAACCCTACAAGTTGGTCGTTTTTTATTTCAGGAAACCTTTTTCAAAGAGTAAAGAGTTAGTGGAATGAACATTGTTCGAGAGTATTCAACTCTTTCTGCAGACACCCTTATTGAGTATGATTTGGTGAATTTTTACAGATTGTTCATTTAACGTATGCAGCTTTGCATATGATTTGTCCTTTGCGATGGTACACAGAAATATTTTAAACTTTAATCTTTATTGTAAGCAATAGTAATATAGTAGCATTTGAGATTGCTATTAGTTTTCATACAAAAATATTTGCCTATAAAATATGTCATCGTTTTCTGCAAACTCTTGAAGTAAAAGCACTTCAATTATTTTTACATTTTTCTTTTAAAAACGTGCTGTCAATTGGTTGCCACCACACAGTTTATATTATCATAGCATTTTTAGAAAAACATTTTTAGATGTACAGTTGTTAATTTTTAACGGCATATTTCAATTAGTATTAGTCATAATTTAAACATAATTAATTTAAATGTAAATAAATAATTTTAAAATGTTTCACTAATTGTAAATGTTATTTTGTAAATACTTGTAAAACTTTTACTTTTTGTATTTTGGCAACACTTATAATTATTCTTAGATTTTGAAAAAAATAAACTAGAGTAGGGTTATGAGAGAGTAGAAAATGAATGTGTTGAAAGATTTTTGGTCTTCTTTTTTTAACTAAGGTTGCCCACTTCTGAAATTGATCATATATAGTAGTAAATATTGTGTCCCGAAAAGTACATGCAGAATTGATCCTATCCCCCTATCCGAGACACCTGTGCACAACGAAAGAGGTAAATTTGAATTCGGATGAGACAAAAGAGCAACATTTGCTAAATCTTACTTTGCATTTTTTATATAAGTTGGTCGTTTTTTATTTCAGGAAACCTTTGTCATAGAACAAAGTGTTGGTGGAATGAACATTGTTCGAAAGTCTTCAACTCTTTCTACAGACACCTTAATTGAGTAGGATTTGGTCAATTTTCACAGATTGTTTGTTTAACATATGCAGTTTCATGTGTCATTTACGCTGGCACACAAAAATGTTTTCAACTTTTATCTTCATTTTAAACGATAGTAACATAGTAATATTTAATATTGCTATTAGTTTTCAAACAAAAATATTTATAATTGAAATATGTCATCGTTTTCTGTAAACTCTTGAAATATAAGTACTTCAATTCTTTTTACATTGTTCTTTTAATAGCGTGGTGTCAATTGTCTTCTAAGAATCTTGATTATAGAATCTCTTTGGTTTTGTTTTTAGCATTTTATTATGAGATAACAATATATGTGGTTAAATTTATTCCTTATAAGCGTATAACACAAACTCTTGACCAAAATTTGAGCAGATTTATACTTTCAAACTCCAGCGTATCTGGCGAATTTTCTGATGACCATGCCGATTCTTCGGCTTAATTATATTTTATCACTTGCCCATAGTTTTTACTTGCTGTTTCGAGAATTATATATAGGTTTGAAGAAACATAATTTATTTTACTGAGAAACCAGTAAATTTACAGTTAAAGGTGGCAATGGACTTTCACGTGGGTAAAATATGGAAGAAATTTTTCTATTTTAATTTTTTTTTATTTTAAAGAATTTTATATTATTATTATATTATTTTTCTATTTATGATATTATTATATTACTTTTTAATTTTATTTTATAGAATCAATATCGATTTATAAAACATTTATTTATCAAAATAACTAAGATAGTGATTCAAGAAACTTTTTTAATATCCATTCCCTTCTAACAGTATAATCTCTACCACAATAAATTAATAAATACTTAAATCTAATTTAAATAGGTTTTAAAAAAAAAATTTCGAATTTTACGAATATTTGAATATTTTTCTGACTATCTTAAAACGCTGATCTTTTTTAAAATACTGATTCTATAAAATAAAATTTTAAAAAAAATAAAATAGAAAAATAATATAATAATAATATAAATAGAAAAATAATGTAATAATAATATAAAATTCTATAAAATAAAATAGAAAATTTTCTTCCAGATTTGACTTTGTTGATATCGCAGACTATAAAGGAAAGTCCGTTAAGATCAATATTTTTCAACAACTGAAATTCTGATTTATTTTGTACGGTAAAGGGATGTTTGAATTATAGATATTTTTCTTATATATATTCCACTATGGCTTACTGAAACAGTTGTATCAATTTAACCCCTTCCCTGTTTTGCCCGTACCCCGTACGGGCACAGCTTTCGTTAATTGCCCGTACGGCGTACGGGCAATCTGATTTCTATTTCACTTGCACTGTTTCAACCGTATTTTTTCCAATTTTAGTAACAAATTATATTTATAGTAATTTATTGGTCCAGTAAATGATAGTTTGCAGTTTATTGTATTTTCTACTCTGATCGGTTCAAAAGCACGGGTTTTTTCGCACGTTCTTTATCAGAAGACTAATTGTTATCTTTCAGTGTATAGCTTTCTGGTGATAATTTACTAACCGCCTGATAATCTTATTGATGTAAAAGTTAAATAATATATTTTTACTTTTAAATAATGGATAATTCAGAGCGTATGGAGCTAATTTCTTGTGATTCGAACTGTGACTCGGAATCAGAAACTGAATTATCTGTAAATGATAGTAGCGAAAGTTTACTAGATGACCTGAATAGTAGTGACTCTGATAGTAGTACAGATGGAATCAGTCAAGCAAGACATTTTTTTTAAATTAATTGTGATAATCCTTTGGATCCGCCTCCTAGATTTGCTTTCACTGGAATTCCAAAAATTAACTTGGATATCGATGAGACTAAAGGTAAACTTCAGTTTTATGATGCTTTCATAGAAAGAAAAAAAATTGTAATAAATGCTTAAAAATATTAGAAATGTTAATTTTAATAACATATCTTTACTTAAAAATGTAAAATGAACAAAAAAATGCAATTAAAAAATGTGACTTTTTTTGACCGAATTCTGGAAAAAAATTAAACTGTTAAAGGGTTAAAGTTTAAAAGTTATTCTTCGAATTAAAATAACCATATTCTACCGTAAGAGAGAGATTTTGAAAATTTTCAATTAAGATACAATTTAACCATTTAACAATTAATAGATTTTTAAAATTTTTAAATTTTACCTTGAAAGTTAACTTCTTTTAAATACGTGTGTTTTTAACACATTAAATTCTTAAGAAAGTTGCATATAAACGAAATAAATTACTTTTCCCAGCCCCCTGCAGCGTTATTGTTTTTCAATTATATTATTTTTTAGGAAATCACTTGAGTATATGTTTTAAATCCATAGTGGTATTGTAACAATTTAGATTTCAATTCTATAATGTATGGAGGTTATATTGCTGAATATTTACCAAAATTTGATTGTATAACAATAATAAAAATCCTTTTTATTTTCATAATGCTTTTACAGTTCTCATATAATCTTTTCTGGTATCATAAGATAAATTATTAAATATATTCCATAATAGATTATAGATATTATTTAGATTAAAACCGTTATTGCTTCATCAGAGAAAATAGTATCATTTGTTACCTTAACCACACCCAAAAATACATTTCATAAACTATATCCTCTGTTCAAAGCATGTATAAAAATTAAATAACTTATTGACAATATGTGTGTACAATATGTGTGTAACCTATTTATAATAATGAATATCTTATTTTCAGGCTCGCCTGCATTCAAAAAATTCTTATAAAATCGTGTAACGAAATTCTTAAAACTACCTTTTTCCTTTTACTTTTGTTTAATATATATATAAAATCCCTTGTCTATATGCATATAGGTATAATGTATATATAATGTATGTATATATCTGTTTCTATACATTAAATTCATGGAGGAATTTTGTACATTTATTTAATTAAAGGCAAGTCTAAGTAAATTATTTAATTAATATGTTTACTTAATTAAAATTATGTACATTTTTTTTACAAAAAAAGCATAAAAGTGTTATATTAATCTCGGGTCAAAAATTTCTTTAAATACTTAATTTTACTATATTTTTTTCTTCTTTATTTCTCTTTTTTTCATCACTCTATTAATTTCTAAGTTCATAGTGTTAATATTTAGGTACTACGATGTTATCATTTACAAAATGAAAAATATTTACTACTTTATTCTTAGCCACGTATTTCATATTGGTGCTCTTGATTCACTAAATAATTTTAAATGTTGTTCGTTTTTGTTGTTCGTTTTTCTCATGCCCCTAGGACAAACCAAGAATGATTGAGCCTGCAAGCTCTCGTATTAAGGCGAAGTGGTGAGTTTTAATATGCACCATTATCCCTTTGACACTTTCCTTTTTTTCCAGAATTCGGTTAAAAAATGTCACATTTTTATTGCATTTTTTGTTCATTTTACATTTTTAAGTAAAGATATGTTATTAAAATTAACATTTCTAATAGTCTTAAGCAGTTATTACAACTTTTTTTCTTTCTATGAGAGCATCATAGAATTGAAGTTTACCTTTAGTCTCATCAATATCCAAGTTAATTTTTGGAATTCCAGTGAAAGCAAATCTAGGAAGCGGATCCGAAGGATTATCACAATTAATTTCAAAAATTTGTCTTGCTTGACTGATTCCATCTGTACTACTATCAGAGTCACTACTATCCAGACCACCTAGTAAACTATCGCTACTATCATTTACAGATAATTCAGTTTCTGATTCCGAGTCACAGTTCGAATCACAAGAAATTAGCTCCATACGCTCTGAAATATCCATTATTTAAAAGTAAAAATATATTATTCAACTCTTACATCGATAAATTTATCAGGCGGTTGGTAAACTATAACCAGAAAGCTATACACTGAAAGATAACAATTCGTCTTCTGATACAAAACATGCGAAAAAATCCGCGCTTTTGAACCAGAGTAGAAAATAGAATAAACTGCAAACTATCATTTACTGGAAATCTATACGAATAATTTGTTACTAAAATTAGAAAAAATACGACCGAAACAGTGCAAGCGAAATAGAAATCAGATTGCCCCCGTACGCCATACGGGCAAAACAGTAAAGGCCTCAAAGCTGTGCCCGTACAGAGTAGGGGTTAAGGTGAAAGAACGACTTTGCTCAAATAGGTCCTTATAAATTTGAAGCAAAGACCTAACAGCAGATCATATACTTGGCCTGCCACCCCCACAGGTATTGAGAACTTGGAGGACTTTGTGACCACGGACATATTTTACGTACCCCAGTCACCTTCAACGAACACGGCTGAACTTAGGCCGGTTCGGGTTCCGAACTCGCAACCTGTCACTTACTAGATCGTTGCCTTTCCCGACTGAGCTACCGCGGTTCATAACTTTATCTCAAAGTAAGTATTTTTCTGTTACCCTAGTACTAAGTAACAGACCAAGTATCACCAAATATAGTACTTTTTCATTTCGTAAAAAGTTTATCTGAAACTCTAATAACTCAAAATATTGCTGTGAAAAGTGCATGTGACATCACTAAATATATATACCCGTTAGCTATACAATGTAATGGGATAATTGCTAGTCATTTTTTTTATGAAAATTCCTCACTGTCACCACAAAATAACTTCATGCATATATTTAAATAAAATTTATTTATCGCAATTCAACATTTTATTTACTTACAAATCCTATTAGAATAAACAGTTGAGATTTAAAAAATACTTTTAAAATTAAATAGACGTGCATTTCATTTATAATCCCTAGAAATTAGAAAATATAAAATTAATGTGCATTAGTTCTGCGAACTAATATTTAATCCTATTAGGCTGGGGTAATCTGTTTTAGTTTCTTTTTCCGCAATTTCTTTACGTAGAAGATTTTTGCCGAGCTTAGAGGTGAAAAGTGTTTAAAAGATGGTTTTAATTCATTGGAAAAAAATATCGTGAAATGTATTAATTTAAAATAAACAACTTATTCGTTTTAATCTTGGCAAAGTTGAAGGGTATTTTTAAATAAATAATTAAATTCCCATAAGGAATATAGAGACATGAAATATGGTATTCTGTATTTACAATGAAAAGCAATTAAACTCTATTTGCAAACACGTTGAAAGGAAAAGAAGGATAATATTTGAAAATTAATTTGCATGAAATATTATTTAAATTATCATTTTCTATTTAATATGTTGTATATAATATTTTATATTGTATTATATCAGTCTATAGGTCATTTCTTTATTTAATTACTGTTTTAAAATTAAAAACATAAAAGATAATTTTTTGAAGATAATAAAATACAATAGAAGTGTGGTAGAATGAATATTACATTACAAAAGCTTAAGGTATATAGTAGAAAAAATTATAATAACTGTAAACCAAATATTCTTTTAATGCATGTTCTATTGACTTCACCCATGTGTAACAATAAGTTACATTCGATTCAACTTGTTTTATCGCCAAAGGCAAACAGACCAGGGCCCGTCTGAACTAGAAAGGAACTTCGGACTTCTCCCAACTAATAGAAGGATCCGTTGGTTTGGGGTATTCTGACCCCCCATCGTTCTGGACCCATGTTTTTTCTCCGCGAGGCAGTCTGATTTTTTTAGAGGACAAGGTTGTGACCAGAGGAGAGTAGAAGGTGAAAGCTGCTGGCATCCGCGGCTTGCGGGATAGACCTTTTTGAGAAATATCATCTCCATATTGTTCTTTAGGGGCGACGTCTATTCGACAGCAGTCTTCGATATCTACAAATGATAAGTTGATTTCAGTTGTATTCCTTAGGCATTTATTTAATTGTATAAAATCGTTTAATCAAGATATATTTGTCCATGTGTTTATTAATGAGTATAGATTTCTGCTTTCTCAAACACTAGGCCGATGTAACATTATTTTAACAATGAGAAAAATTACAAAATATTAGAATAAATAATAGATAAAAAATACTATAAAAAAGAAAACTTTAACTTGTGTAAGTCATGTACAATTCGTAAATAAAAACTGAAAATGGGGTAAGTTGCATTATTTTCCTTTTATTAGAACTTTCAATTGCACACCTGACTTGCTTAAATTTCTTAAAAGTTTATGTTCAGTTATTAGACATGATGGGTTCTATAGCCCAAGATTGGCATATCTCTACTAACAAAACCTTGAATATGATTGATAAGATTGTAATTATAGCACCTTTACAAAATTTAAGAACTATAAAAAAATCTCAATATGAACATGAAAAGAGATAGATTACAATGGTAGACAAAACACCGGAATATGACTATATAATCCAACTGTAGTATTGTAAAAACAATTTTTTTAATGGAGCACTTCGAAAATGATAAATTTATATTACTATTGTAAATTTTACAGGTATGCTGTTCCGTGAATCAAAATTTCACATTTTTCTGGACAAAAGTTGGCATACCAATACACTCCCTAGGATTGCTGTACCATCAAAGCTACCTTGAGGTGAGGTTCTAACACACGGATAGTGCCATGCCATCTTGTTCAATGGCATATTACTCTTATACACCGGGAAAGAAAACATGAGGCTAAACGAGCTTAAGCGAATACTAGAAATTCGACTGCTTTTACATTTCGAAGAATGGTTTCGTGCTGTAGAAGAATATATCTTTAAGAACACTTTGGTGCTGTACCACAAATCCAGGAGTGTTCTTGTATTTTTATCAACGAAAAGAATTGCTATTTTGCATTCGTCTGGAATATCACTCGCAAAGCTAAGTAGAGAACATGTGAAATCTCACGATACTCAAAGATCGCCAAGAAATAAATCACAAAATTAGAGAAGAGATAAAAAATGGTTTTGCTAATTCACTTGCTAAATTATTTTGTAAATCTTATTGCAATAAAATATTATACTTAGTATTTAATTAAATACTAATAGAAAATTTCTGGTTCTGATCATGTGAGATACTTTTGAGTTTAAATTTGTAACTTGTTAGTCACAGAAGTACTGCGTCAAAAACCCTTTAGAATAAAATAACTCTTAGTATATTATTATAATATATATATATATTATATATAAATATATATATATACATATATTATATATATATATATATATCTATATATATTTATATATATATAGTATATATATATATATATTATATATATATATATATATATATTATATATATATTTTATATATATATATATAATTATATTTATATAAATATATATATATATATATATAATATATATATATATATTTTATATATATATATATGTATATATATATATAAATATAAATATATAAATATAAATATATAAATATAAATAAATATATATATTTATATATATACATACATTTTATATATATATATATATATATATATATATATATATGTATATATATATATAAAATATATGTATATATATATATATAATATATATATATATATATATATATATATATATATATTATATATATATATATATATATATATATATATATATATACATGTATATATATAATATTATGTATATATATTATATATATATATATATATATATATATATATATATATATATATATATTTATATATATATATATATATATATATATATATATATAATATATATATTATATAAATAAATGTAATAATAAATTAAGTGCTTCATTTATTTATAAAAATACATTATATATCAGTATATCAAGAAATTCATTAATTCTAAATACATTATTTTGAATGCAGCTAAAAGAATTTTAAAAGTCATTATTTTAAATATTTAATGGGGAATATACTGACAAAGTAGCAAGTGAGACTGATACGCTTTGTATCTCATAATAGTGTATGGACACTGATGTCAAAACTATGCCAACAGAAACCATTCATTAATAAAGTCATTATGTAGATTAAACTCTTTGTTTTGAAGGTTCCAGATTATCAATGAATAGGCATCTCTATAGCATTTTTTTTCCTCAAACTACAACAAAATTGATGCATTAATACTTCCTCTTCAATGAAGTTGCACAATGTAACTATAGTTAAAAAGACAAGAGTATGAAGTGAAAAATTGAAACGAAGCACATTAATTCCAAGTGTTCTCCTTCTGATAATGATAAATAGATTACAGGAACTTCTAACTTGACACATTAATCAAAGATAGAAACTCAAACTACTGCATGAATTCCTTTGATGCCACTCTCTCCAACTAAGTTCTATGTTCTACAAGAATAGTGGCAGAAAAGCATTAATTAATATGCTACCGTTTCACGAGATGATGGTTATAATCGAATAGAATTTATTAATCTTTTATTCCTATCTAGGTTATGCGAATATGAAAGTTATCCTGTTTCTCAATATGTTACTTAATTGTCATGTTCAGGCTTAACACTTAATAGAAAAAAAATTCTTCTGAAAATAGTTAGTATTAGCTTTTTAAAAAGATATTTTGTAGGTTAATTGCTTATATTGAGAACACAATTTTTTTAAACATTAATTAGGAAGTATATTCTTTCGCTTGGAATTCATTTGTTCAATTTTAAGATAACTTCTATTTTAAGTTACTTCAAACTTCTATTTTAAGTTATATAATTAGATTATATGACTTAATTTCTAATCTCATGACAAATGCAAAGCACTTTATTAGCATTTTACAGTTTTACGTTTTTTAGGGTAACAATCCGTAGATTTGTTACCCTTTTATCGTGACAGCACTATATAAGGTAGAGCAACATCGCTCCCTAAGAGGTGTTAACCCACAAATACATCCAAACCTTACTAGTGACATAGTTTTTAATCTAAAATAATGTATTTTAAAAGTAAAAAAACAGTAAAATCAATTCTTAGTGATTTTGTATTCTTAAATTTACATGCTCATACTCTTAATAGAACAAAATGAGGCAAGAGAGAAACTATTTTTTTAAAAAGTTTTATATTAGTTCTTTAATAAAAGTTATTTCGTAGGTTAATTGTTTGTATAGGTGACACCATCTTTAAAAAAAGGTAAAAATAATGTTTAATTGTGTAATGTTAATAAAACTTAATTTCAACATCTTAAATTAGCTGTACTGATTGGTTTATAAGTAAATATTTCTAATCTAAAGAAAGTACTTGAAAGTAAAATATAAACTGAGTCCGTGTGAGTTTATCTCCTTAAAGTTACCTTCTTAAAATTACCTAAAAATTCTAGGCCTGCAAATCATTCCCCTTTGCACGTCTGATTTGAAATAAAGCTTGAAGTTATTCTGCGAAATCAAAAACCATTGATTATATTGATGAAGGTACAGCTTAAAGATCTTACCATCCATCCTTATTATTCATTTCATTATTATTTTAATCAGCTTTAACTTGAATTTTAGATACATTATCCTACGGGGATAAACATCTAGGAAGTGTAACATCGGCATTCACAGATATATAACTTTCCAATTCTTCTCTTTTTATTTCCAAATTTACCAAATCCTCTACACCTTTTTTTCGGTTTTCTTCATCAGGGATTTGTTGCATTTGAGGAATGTCCAAACCAGCCTTATGGAAGAGATTGGTAATGCATCTTGATGTAATGTTCATCATCAACTTTTGGTTGGCTTCGAAATGTTAAAGAAATGTTTCCATGAAAGGATCAACTGAGCTGGACAGATGAAGACTGATAGCAGTATTATTAATCACAAAAATAACACTCGCCTTAGTGGATATTTTCCTGTTAAAAGTAAGATATGCTCTCATTGACGAACATTGTGACAACCAAGTATCTCAGATTTCTTCTTTAAATCCGGGTTCATTATGAGCAAGTTATAATGTATTATAATTTTCTCAAGCTATATTTTAGTAAGAACTAGATATCTCGTAACATAAGTGATAAATCAATGATTTGTTTATGATGAATTTCCTTTCCAACTAGTAATTAGTTACGCAAATCCTGATGTTGGTAAAATACCAACTTATTTGACTTCGGAATGTTAAAGAAATTTTTTTTCATGAAAGGATTAACTGAGCTGGACAGAGGAAGACTGATAGCAATATTCTTAATCACAAAAATATCACTCGCCATAACAGATATTTTCCTGTTAAAAGTAAGATATGCTCTTATTGACAAACATTCTGCCAACCAAGTATCTCGGATTTCTTCTTTAAATCCCGGTTCTCTTTAAATCTGGGTTCATTATGGGCAAGTTTTAATGTATTATAATTTTTGAGAAATATTTTAGTAAATAACAGATATCTTGTAATTTCGATAAATATTAAAAGGTTAATGTCCAATTAGTTTAAAAATTCATGTTGGTAAAATACCATTATTTGAGCTCCAAAAAGGATGAAAGGATTCATGAAAGGATCAACTGAGCTGGACAGAGGAAGACTAATAGCAATATTATTAATCACAAAAATATCACTCGCCATAACGGATATTTTCCTGTTAAAAGTAAGATATGCTCTCATTGACTAACATTGTGCCAACCAGTATCTCGGATTTCTTTTTTAAATCCAGGTTCTCGTTAAATCTGGGTTCATTATGAGCAAGTTATAATGTATTATAACTTTCTCAAGCAATATTTTGGTAAGAACTAGATATCTTTTAACATAAGTGATGAATATTAAAAGGTTAATGTGTAACTAGTTTTTAAAACCATGTTGGTAAAATACTATTATTTTCGCTCAAAAAAGGATGAAAGGATCCATGAAAGGATTAACTGAGCTGGGCAGAGGAAAACTGATAGCAATAATATTAATCACAAAAATATCACTCTCAATAACTGGTATTTTCCTGTTAAATGTGAGATTGCTCTCATAGACTAACATTATGCCAAGTATCTCAGATTTCTTCTTTAATCCCAGATTGTCGTTAAATCAGGGTTCAATATAAGCAAGTTATAATGTATTATAATTTTCTCAAGCTATATTTTAGTAAGAACTAGATATCTCGTAACATAAGTGATAAATATTAAAAGGTTAGGGTCCAACTAGTTTTAAAATCCTTGTTGGTAAAATACCATTATTTGCGCTCCAAAAGGATGAAAGGATCCATGAAAGGATTAACTGAGCTGGACAGAGGAAAACTGATAGCAATATTATTAATCACAAATATATCACTCGCCATAACTGGTATTTTCCTGTTAAAAGTAAGATATGCTCTCCTTAAATAACATTGTGCCTACCAAGTACCTCAGATTTATTCTTTAAATCCGGGTTCTCGGTAAATCAGGGTTCATTATGAGAAAGTTATAATGTATTATAATTTTCTTAAGCAATATTTTAGTAAGAACTGGATATCTCTTACTAAAATAAGTGATAAATATTAAAAGGTTAATGTCCAGCTACTTTTAAAATCCATGTTGGTAAAATACCATAATTTGCGCTCAAAAAAGGATGAAAGGATTCATGAAAGGATTAACTGAGCTGGGCAGAGGAAAACTGATAGCAATAATATTAATCACAAAAATATCACTCGCAATAACGGGTATTTTCCTGTTAAATGTAAGATATACTCTTATTGACTAACATTTTGCCACGTTGGTAAAATCCCATTATTTGCGCTCAAAGAAAACAATATAGAATATTTTATTACATATATTTTTCTGGATTATTATTATTTAAAAACGCACATAACTCTGAAGAATATTCATGTTTACCACTTGGTAAAATTTATTTCAAAAAATATTTTTTTTAAATAGCCCAAAAAGTAAAATTATTTTCCATGAAGGTTAACATAGAAATAGATCAATCCAATACGGCAAGTACCCAGCTACCTTAAATATATTTCATAATTAAACTGTCTTAAGCAAAATAAATACATCTCCAAGGAAATGTTATGAGAAAATGCATTTTTTTTTCTAAAATGCGAAAGAGTTTATTCACTGTAGAACTAAATAAAATGTATAATTCATACTGTGGCAAAAGCGATTCAATTTATTTAGCAAGTTCCTTTAAATATATCAAAAATAAATTTCGAAAGAAGACAAGCGTATGTATGGCAAAGCCGGAGGAGGGTAAAACAGATAAATTAATCCTTCGTGCCTTGAGATATTGATAAGAAGTCAAAGGGAAACTCTAGCCAAAGACATTAATCAAAGATAAAAACTCAAACAACTCTATAAATTCTATTCATGCAGTTTTCTCTTCCTGAATCCTATATATCACGGGAATAAAGAAATTAAAGCATTAATTCCCGCCTCGGCTATGTCAGATGGAGTGCATTACATAAGAAAGAATTAATCATTTATTCTTTCTTGAAGAAAAAAAACCCTTTATTTAGATTCTATGCGTTACATATTCAGTCACCTTTCATGAAATCATTTTAAATTCCGAAGAGAGTAAGAAAATAGAAGCTTAAATACAAAAATTCTTCGATATTAAGATGGATATTTCTTTAAAACTAAAATATTCT
>CM063508.1:163895818-163898318 GCA_032207245.1 Pardosa pseudoannulata | reverse complement strand
TTTCAGTAACATATAATTTTTCTTCAGGAATCTTCGAATTTTTTTCTACTAATCTTTCCGGTTTTAAACGGAAATCAGCCACATTATGATGAAATCTAATCGTTTAATTTAATTTCAAGGAAATATATGCTCCATTTATATAAGAAAGTTATGTTCTGATCAGGACTTGTAAAAGGTGTGTTCGAAATTCTGAGAGTTAATTAGTTTCAGCAACATACACTTTTTTCTTTAGGAAGCTTGAAATTGTTTCTAATTTCCTCTCTGGATTCAAACGGAAATCAGTCAGATTGTAATGAAACCTGACAAAGTTGCTATCGCTCCCACATTCTCTTATTTCTTATACACTCTAGGTTAAAAAACTGTTTAGAAATGTCCCAGAGAGAGAAGTCTCATAGTTCTTAGAAAAATAGACATATTGCTTCTAGTTATTATCTCCAGTTCAGTTTGTTCTCAAAATAAATCATCTGAATTTTCTTTACGAGCAAGAGACAGAATTTGAGGGAAAATGATAAAATCTGTAATACAGAATCGAAATTGTTTTAAAAAACTTAAACGTTATTTTGTTTTTAAGGTTGAAATAAACTAAATTAAATAATAACAAAGTAGAATTGTAGAAACAATGTCATTCAGTTATTTTATTTATTAATAACAAAATATTTAAAATAATTTTATTATGTACACAATGTGATGAGGCGATTTAGATCAGTAATATAATTGATTCATTCATACAAGAAGTAAAATGCTCGGGATCTAAATCTGACCTCATCACATCTTTGTAAAACGATAGAGGACCATAAATTTATATTTTACGGATATTGTTGTCTTGTACGGTGGTCTCGGACGGGGTTCTGATCCCAGTCCCAGATTAGAATCCCGTCTCCATACTTGACATTAAATAAGAATGTATCTTTGTGGAGTATTTATGAGTCCTTAAGGGACAGTGCCCAATTAGAGGGGATAAGGTTTTTCACGTTGGCGGTCTCAAGGCGGGGTTTAAGCAAACCAATGAGATTCTTACAACTATCCCGATTGGACGATAAGAAGGAAAAGGGGACAAGGTTGAAATATTAAAATAAGAAAAATTTAAAAATTTAGAAGGGGCTCGGAAGTCCCCAAAAAAGGTGTTCGAGAGTCGAGACTAGAGGAGAGTCCGACAGAAGGTGTTCGAACAGAAGGTGTTTGATAATCGAGATGAGGAGAGAGTCCGACAGAAGGTGTTCGATAGTCTAGACTAGGATAGAAGTCCAACGGAACGAGTTCGAGAGTCCAGCCAAGTCCGACAGGAAGAGTTCCTGCATCGAATAACACGGCCGCATCCCAAACACTCAGAAGCCCCTGACCAGACTGACGAAAGACCCATAGATACCCATCAACCAGCAGTGTTCCGGGCACAGCATTTTCACTCCCCAAAGGTACCCCCTTTTACACACATTTTGAAATTGAGATTAGGTCCTCTCTCTTATATTTACATAATTACTTAAGTATTAAAAAATTACTGTCAAAACTAATTTAGAAGATGTTGACAAAGCATAGTTTATGAAAATTAGCATCAGTTTTGTATGTACATAGGTGTATATATATATATATATATATATATATATATATATATATATATATATATATATTATAATAAATTTACTTTTTTTATATTAAGCTAGTTTCGGATGCTGTTAATTTAGCTTTTAGTTTATCTTCATATTTATGTCTGTAGTTTCTCAGAACCTGTGGTTAAATTTAGTACAAAAATACTTTTACACAACGCAATCAAAATAAAATCACCACTATACGTTTGATCACAGTTTAATACTCAAATATAAACGAGGACTACACGACACACAATAATTAAAATAAGCAATAGATTTTTTTTAATTTGAAAAGTAAAACCTTTTTTGTAAAATTTTCAAATTTTATACTTACATAAATCAATTTCTGTTTTTTCTTGTACTCTTTCCACTTCTCAATGTTGTGAACTGAGTAAAGAACATTATTATATTTCGAGAACCATGTTAGCAATCTCTATGCCATATTAATATTTGACGGAAGTCTGAATCTCACACTGAACGATGTCCGAAAGGTTAGGGTGTTGATTTTCGGGACCGGAGTTCGTGAGTTAGAATATTACTATGACATGGATATTCATAGCAGCTTGGAATCGGCTTTAAACAGTACGTCCCGGTCTCATTAGCCCTCGTGTTGCAAAACATTAGACCGTAGCACTCCAAAATTAACATGAACCTCATCTTTGTGAAACATACTCTTCTGTACATAAACAACTTTAAAAAATAAGGATACGCTTTAAGTGGAAGCTCAGGGTTATTTCTGGACTTTTTGATAAAATAATTCCAACCAAATGACTTTTACTATGACTGAGTAGATAAGATGCTACTTTTTGGCACTTATGCCTTTGTTTTCAAATCCTACTGATAAGATGGATATATTCGGAATGGATTCTACGACGTAGGTTCTTTCGTATTAGCCCTCTAGTTCCAATACGTAAACC
>CM063508.1:163880818-163890818 GCA_032207245.1 Pardosa pseudoannulata | reverse complement strand
TATTTTAAAAGATGTATTTTAATTTTTTAATAGTTAAATTTGCTTTCATAAACTTCAAATGCGTTTTTCTTAGAACGGTATTTTTAATCATATGTTGAAACATGAAATGTGATTTCTCAAAAAGTCTTAAAATATTTTGTTGAAAATTATTATGAATGCTTTTGATAGTATTTACTAGTGAATGACCTTAAAGCTTTATATTTGGATAATTTTTAATGATGTTACACACACAGCTAGATATAAACGTGATGGAAATTCATTAAATATTCAATGTGTATGATTTTGAAGGACCAAAATTTTTTACCAAATGTAAATTAAGCAAAGATTTTAGGTGATTCACTAGTCCAGTGTATAAGAAATGTGTTGCATCAAAAAATATTGAAATAATTTAATTTATTAAAAATTTAGACCTTTTGAAAAAACCCGATTTTTTTACTAAATTTTCTTCATTTATTAGAAATTTTATAAAAACTTCTCCAGGAATAAATGTTTTAAGTGCAATTCTCTTTGATAATATAAAAAATAAATCTAAAAATGTAAAAACATGAACTATTTTCTACGTTTAAAGAAAATGTTTTTTGAATGTAGACGGATACCTTAATCTTGAATGTGCACTGTCATCTTAACTCATATTACTGTTTAATATAATTGGTTCTTTTGAGATACACTAAAAGTGATAGGATAATTTAGATTTCTGTTAAATATATGAATATTTAAGCAGGTAGTTAAGTGCGTCACATCTTTCCGTGTTTAATGAAACTATTACAAAAACTTCAACAAGACTTTACAGGCAAAAATATAAGAAAGTAAAGAAACAAAAACAAGAATAAAGAAAACGAATAAATAAATAAACAGAGTCTAATAAAACAAAATTCCGTTTCCTGTTAATGGATTAAATAGATTTTTTCACCATAATAATTCAAGTAAGTTACGCTTTAGTATTCCGAAATTCTCTCTTTACTTGTTTAGAATTCTTCTGGAATAATGCAGTTCTTTCCTTATTGCTTTACTTAATGGTGAAATACATTATTCAACGTGTAGAAAAAAAATTCTAAATAATATTAATCGGAAGCAATATAAATCATTACATCGGTAGAAGAGAAAAGTTAGTATTTTTCCAAGAAACACAAAGGAACAAAAAAAAAATGCCTGATGAATCAATAGGGATAGCAAATAGACACATTTACTAAGATACAAAATAAAATCAGTGTTTTGATAGAATTGGCGTTTTGCACCTGCTGCCTCAGAATAAACATTTAATAAGAATTTTTATATGTAATGAGAATTCCAAGCATTATATATATATATTGTCTAAGAGGTACAATGGAATATAATAAAGTCAAAAGTTTTTATATATACATAAAGAAACGCACATATCTATCTATACAAACACACAAACACACACACACACACACACACACACACACATATATATATATATATATATATATATATATATATATATATATATATATATATATATATGTATATATATATATATATATATATATATATATATATAATATATATATATATATATATATATATATATATATATACATATATACATATATATATATATATATATATATATATATATATATATATATATATACATATATATATATGTATATATATATATATATATATATATATATATATATATATATATATACATATATATACATACATATATATACATATATACATATATATACTTATATGTGTATATTTATTAATTGATGCATTATATACACTACTGAAATATATATATTAATCACTGTTAGAGTACATAGATGCGAATAGAAAATTATTTCATTCTAAACCAGATATTGATTCCAAAATTAATCTTCAATAAAGAGGGTTAAAATATCTTTTATAGATGGTGTTATAAGACACAGGCAATTTAGTTTAATGTTTTATTCTTAATTGGTATCATATCACAAATACTTTATTTCCTCTCTTATAGAAATTAGATCCTTTCTGTTTGAAAGAGCATCATGTTTCACACAGTGGATATCCATTAGGGCTCAATTTTGGACCGAAACCCACAGGTCAAGTGTTCTTTCTTGACCAGTGCTCTTCTTCATAGAAGCTTGACAGTGACAAATGATTTGACCTTAGAAGGTCTTATCAAATTGAGACCATGTTTGGCTTTCAATGCTTGAAGTTCTTTTTTTCCCATAACGAGAATGTTTGGCCTTATTCCGACTATGTTACCCCTGCATGCGAAAGAATATTATTTTGTGAACTGGCATTCTTTAAGATATAAAATAAAAGGCTAATATGTAAGTTTTTTCTATAAGTACAGTGGAAATTTGTTAAACTTACATTCATTTAGTTCTGATGCTAGATTTTATTTAAAGAACTGTTTTTTTTCTCCCTTATTCTTTTCAAAAATCTTATAACATTTGTCTATCTCAGTGGCATATATTAATATACACTTTATGCTTATGAAATTGAAAAGAATTTTCGACACTAGAATCTGGGTAGTATATGACGATATGCACTTACACATCGATGTTTATTAATATATTGTGTTTCTAATTTGATTTTTTAAAGGCATTTTCCAGAGAGATACGGATCCTTTAGTATTACTGCTCTTTGGACGAGAGTCAATTTTTACTAAATATTTTTAATAACACATTGCATAGAACGCTTGGAGTTTTTTGACGATTTTATTATAGGATATAAAGCACAGCCCAGGATGGGCCTTAGCCTTCTCTAGAATTTCATACCAGGCAGTCCTTTAGCTCTGGATTTCCAATTTGAAATTTTCAAGGATCTTATGTCTTTCTCAATACAGTCTAACCATCTAAGTTTTGGTCGTCCTCTCATTCGAATTCCCATTGGTTTGGCCGTAAAAACTTTTTTGTGGATCTATTGTCATTAAGTCGAACTAGGTGTCGGGCCCATTTTAATCTTTGTAAGCTAATAAAATTTATTATATCTGGGTTTTTATATGTTCTGTATAATTCAATATTTGTTCTTCCTCTCCATATACCATTTACATTAATTCCCCCCAAAATACTTCTCAAAGTTTTTCTCTCAAAACCTGCTAGGGTTTCCTTGTCTCTTTCTGTCAATGCCCAGGTTTCAGCTGAGTAAAATATAAAGCATATAGTCGACCAATAACACTCCCTAAGACAATACAACCAATCAAAGTAGATACATATAATTTAGAAGAAAGTAATATTTCCAGGCTTTGCCTGCGATAGCCAGAGAAATCGTTTAGGAACTTGGAGGAAATTGCTGCCAGTTTTAAATTCCTGTATTCAGTTCTGTAGTTATAAGTTTTCTGTGTTAATCCATTATTAACAATTGTATTCCATTGCAACAGGCGGAAAAGACAACTATCGTAACGTCATACAGAGATTAACCTTTTAAAGCCCAACTTAATTTAAAATTGATATTCTTTTTTAACTTTTAAAACTATGTTTTAAACACTTAAATTAAATATAATAGGCAATTTAACTCCACACCATTAATTTAGGATACGAGATAATTACAGTCCTTTTATTAGGACGCTGTGCGGATATGGAAGTTTTTCATTCCTTAGTACTTCTTTTTTGTTTTTAGTTACTTGATTACGTTTCTATTCCCAAACAATTGAACTTTAATAATTAATGCAAAATAAAATGAAACACAAATAAATTTGACATTTTTTATTAACTTCAAATATATCCACATTATTTATGATAATTTGCATTATTTCATACAAAATATAAGGTTTTCCAGAATAATTTTACATTTGACATCGTCTGTGTTTTTCTCTTTTACCAGTTATATGGCCAACTCCATCACGTCTAACAGTGTCTATATCTATTACTCGAGATGGAATTGTATAACTTGGTCAAGAGATTTGATTTTGTCCTATGTTGCTTTTTTTAGATAGGCTATTGCAATGTCTCCTTATTCCTTTGATATTCTTTTTCTCTGCATTTACTATGTTGCATCTACAACAGCCATGTCTACAATTCAGGTAAACATTGTCCAATATTATGTTTTCCACGGAATTTTATGTTATGTTTCTCTAAAAGCCAATCAGGAGAATCAACACCACCCATGTGTTTGTTACAATTGTTTAAGAGACATGCCTGTTCGATTTTAATTTTTTCAGCTTTTCATTTTTCAGACCTTGGAACAAATGTTAGTGGCCCAATTATGTCAAAATTTGTCTCAAGTGTAACGCAATTGTTATAACTCCATTTTACCGCAGTAATTTTATTTTTCATATCAAAGTAGAAATCATACGAACCATGGCTATTCTTTTTGAAAGTAGAATCAAATTCAAAGGGACTATGTTGTATTCTGTCACTTCTTATAGTTCCTGTTGCTCTAAATGCACTCATACTTAGTTCAACTAACAAATTATAGGAATTAAAAAGTTATCAAAATAAACTATATGACTCTTGGGATCAGTAACTGGCTGAAGTATTTTTTTACTCAAAATTTCAATTCTACTTGCACTGTCTCTTACAGATGCGTCAAGAGTTTCAGTGTCCTCAAAACCTTCTTCATCTGTTAATTCATCCACTTCAGGTGGCAAAGCAATAATTTCGAACTCTAATTCCTCCGAAAATAGACATTCTACAGATTCCTCGGCAGTTTTAAGAACTTTTTTCCGCGACATCTTGAGAACCTATGAAATAAACTAAATATGAGAAAATTTAACGAATGAATCCACCCAGTGCCCTATTTTTAGGACAGTGGTTTAAATTTGTAATTAAAGCTAATAAAAGTAAAAAATAATTTTAAAATGTTATAAGATATCTGTTAATAGAATATGTGAAATATAAATTCTGAAAAAATATTTAAACTTATCTTTAAAACTTGTAAGCGCACCCACTTTCTGGTGCACTATGTTAGCGTAGGACTTGCCCGCCTACTTTACTGGGGCAGGTATGTTCGTGCACTGTCGTTGGGATGCATAGCCCAAATTAAGGCACAACTGGCTTAGATGGACAACACACATTTTATTTACAACATTTAAGAAAACAATAAAAGGAAATCATATATCATATTTCTGAGTCTCAGAGCCTGATGACAATCACCACATGACCGAGTGTTTCATGTCCGAGAAAAATAAAGTAATAAAGTTCTCTCCCTTCAAAGCAGAGGGATGTGTGTCGGTCGCCGACTCGACAACTTCCCTCTTTCAGATCTCTCCCTTCATCGGGCGGGGGGGATCTGGAAACGAGACTTACCGAAAGGACCACATCCTCCTTCTCCGAGGCCCTGCGAAAACATCCAAAGACACCGAAACATCCTTATCAGATCCCCCTTTTGCCTGCCGGCTTCTTACTTCTCCTAAGAAATGTGGTGTGGAAGGGGACAAATGGGGCGATTCTGCCGATGTCATCATAGCACACATGTTTTCGTAAGTGCAAATTCTTTACAAAACTTTTTTGCATGATTACAATGAAATTCAGCAAGAAAAAGTCATGAAAATGGCGAAGCTCACGTGCCTACAGCTGGCTGAAAAATGCTTCAATCCGGTCGAAACATGTTTAACCCTTTGACAGTTTCATTTTTTTCCAGAATTCGGTCAAAAAATGTCACATTTTTTTATTGCATTTTTTTGTTCATTTTCCATTTTTAAGTAAAGATATGTTATTAAAATTAACATTTCTAATATTTTTAAGCATTTATTACAACTTTTTTACTTTCTATGAAAGCATCATAGAACTGAAGTTTACCTTTATTCTCATCGATATCCAAGTTTATTTTTGGAATTCCAGTGAAAGCAAATCTATGAGGCGGATCCAAAGGATTATCACAATTAATTTAAAAAATTGTCTTGCTTCACTGATTCCATCTGTACTACTATCAGAGTAGCTACTATCCAGGTCATCTAGTAAACTTTCGCTACTATCATTTACAGATAATTCCGTTTCTGATTCCGAATAACAGTTCGAATCGCAAAAAATTAATTCCATACGCTCTGAATTATCCATTATTTAAAAGTAAAAAATATATTATTCAACTCTTACATCAATAAAATTATCAGGCTGCTAATAAAATATAACCAGAAAGCTATACACTGAAAGATAACAATTCGTCTTCTGATACAAAACATGCGAAAAAACCTGCGCTTTTGAACCAATTAGAGTAGAAAATACAATAAACTGCAAACTATCATTTACTGGATCTATACGAATAATTTGTTACTAAAATTGGAAAAAATACGGCCGAAACAGTGCTAGCGAAATAGAAATCAGATTGCCCGTACGCCGTACGGGCAAATCAGTAAAGGCCCGAAAGCTGTGCCCGTACGGTGTACGGGCAAAACAGGGAAGGGGTTAAGTAAGTAGGATGAAATTATTACTCTTTAAGGGGTAGAAAAAGAATAGGCGAAACGTTGAATAAATTTGTTTATAATGGTGAAAATAAACTGTCCGATAAGTAGGACGCTGGGCAGAAACGGGTTAACCGATAAAGATTAGCACCATCCAGGGGGCTTGAGAAATATTATGAGAGCAATTAACAATGCTTCAGCAAAAGAGTTTGCATAATTTAGAAGCAGGGACCAAATAGAAGTACCTCGAGTTTAATCTGCCACCTCCAGAGTTATCTTTTGAACTTGGAAGAAATTGGGACCACGAACCTATTCTACGAGCAAAATCTGCAACGCATATTCACGGTGAAATTTTGGACTGCACAAGGTTTGATCTCTCAACTATCCGGTTATATGCTTGCTGCCTTTTTCGTCTTAGCTGCCACAGCTCTTAATGGGGATTTTAAATTACGTAAATTATAAAAAGTTTGATATATTTTTCTTTTCTTACTCGCATATACGACAAAAATATTTAATTTAATTTAAGAGCTGCATAAAGAAAAACTGCAGAAAAAAAACTTTTAAAATTCTAAAACAGGAAAACTCTTTACGAGATTTAAGCGCTCATTATAAAAATATGAAATACTGACTTAATGGTGTTAGCATAGGATTTCTTTTCAACTTAAAACTAATTACTACACGCAAAACATTAGAGTCTGATATTAATTAAATGTCTTATGTTCTTAAAATAATTTTTTTCGACAAATATTCTTAATTATACACCCATTTCGTACACAAATCATTCTGCTCTTTAATATTTGCAGTCGGAGTATGAAACAGATTTGTGACAGAAGAAAATTATAAATGACATTCTGCACAAGAAAAAAAAATATTTTAAGCAGAGAATATATATCTCGAGTAAATACTTGTAAATGAAAGTAAAGAGCTTCTGTGATATACGACACTTTTTATACGTCATAATGTTTCATCTAGCTCACAAATAATGTTTACGGACTTGGGTATTTCATTAATTAACGCTTTATCTGTTAAAATATGTTTATATATATATTATTCTTCTTTTAAATTACATAGAGAAAAAATAAAGAATTATAAATAATTAAAGAATCAAGCTAAAAATTCTTATCACATTTTTAGTTTGACGTCCCATTCGTGAGTGATATAATCTGAATGCATTTTTGAACACGTTACAAATAATATATAGATTTGGATTAATTAACGTATGACCTTTAAAAAATTTTAAAATTTATTATTCATATTTTGATATTGTTCAAATCATATGGATAAATTATAAATGGCAAAATAAATCTAAACAGTCATACATTACAACATTCTTTAACACCTTTGCTGTCTGCTTTTTTTATCCCAGGAGAAATGTAATACATGTTACTACATGTTACAAAAATAATTTTAAGACATGAATTGTAGAATAATTGTATCTGCAACTATATATGGCAGCGATGGTGGAAAAGTTTGAGAAGATGTTGAAAAATTGTTTATCATTTTTAAACAATAGTTCTTGGGAAAACTTATTTCAATGCCATCACGTAGAAAGCGAAGGATGCAAAAAAGTATAACATGTATTTAAATACACAAAAAATGTATTAACACTAAAGAGTAACAATTACTAAACTAAAGAGTAACTACTTCAGAGTCAGCTTCTTTACTCTGTATAGTTCCGCTCGAGGCTGTTTTTTCTCCTATTACGTCATCGGGAAAGAGTTCCAGGTTTTAATTATAACTTGTTAATTCTTAAAAACCTGACATATATATGTATATATATATATATATATATATATACACACATATATATATATATATATATATATATATATATATATATATATATATATATATATATATATATATATATATATATATATATGTAATATGGGCAAGATTAATTCAAAATCACAACAGTTTATTTCTGATGAGATACACGAAATCCATACAACAGGCAAACACCTTTAAATAAACACCTGTGTGCTCCATGTATATACATCGAGCACACAGACAATGTGATCATACACACACACACTTCTCAAGAAGGAATTTCTCAGGTAAAAAGGATATGAATAATCCCCAAGCACAATTGATCACGTGATAAAATATACCCATGTTTAAAGAGAACGCACTAATTAATGCCTAAAGTAGTACAGACAGGGGCTGAATTAAGTCTATAGCGTGTCTGGAGGGAGAAATCAGAATGACCGCGCAAACCCCCAACGTAATTTATGAACAAAAGTTATTAAATTAATATTTAAATATATAAAGAAAGGATTTTAATATTACACACACACACACACACACACACACACACACATATATATATATATATATATATATATATTATATAAATATTATATATATATTTGTGTATATATATATATTTGTGTATATATATATCTATACTATATATGTATATGTATATGTATATATATATATATATATATATATATATATATATATATATATATATATATATATAATATATATATATATATATATATATATATATATATATATATATATATATATATATATATATATATTATATATATATATATATATATATTATATATATATATATATATATATATATATCAAACGTTCCTTCTACACATTGCCGAACGATGGCCGAATGGTTAGAGTGCTGGCCTTCGGAACCGGAGTTCGTGGGTTCGAATCCCACATTGGCATGGATGTTCGTAGCCGTTCGGAATCGGCTTTAAGCAGTAGGTCCCGGTCTCATTAGTCCTCGTGTTGCAAAGAGTAGACCGTAGCGCACCAAACCAAACCAAACCTCCTACACATATGTCTTTATATGTATGCGTACAATACCAGTGATCACCTTTACATTTGACTTATTACTCTGACAAAACAGGTAAACAACGTAATTCCACAGTTAACACAACACTACTCTAGTTTAACTCATCTATGGGAACAAATCATTACACATCCCGCAGAGATAGAGAGTTTACAGCGTGTGCTCCACCGGCTTTGTGTTTCCAACCACGTTGTTTACTGGTATTCTATGTTCTATATATGTGTTTCAATATACTTTCATTTTACTTTAGTCTCCATTATTTTGGATTAATATTTTTCGTTATCATGATGAATGCAAAATTATTTAACTAGGGGATGGAATAAACTTATTCCATTTCATGCATATATATATAAAACTTAAACTTTCATTTATAAGCAATGATAAAAAGATGACTTTTCTGATGATAGTGTTCAAAGAGATCCGTTAATTTACAGTGTGTTTGGGAGTCGCAGAATGATTAATGCAATAGTCCATTTGGATAATATCCAACTGTGATATAATCGGTCAGTGTCACAGAATGTAGTGTGCTCTGTTTATCTGTCAGATTCATCTCGTATCGTTTTCATCGTTCAACAATATATATACGCTTCTTATCTATGCTTTGTTAAGAGCTCCAGACTATGATTAGAGATCTGAACTTCACAGTGCATCTATGTAGAACAGTAGAGTGTTCTATATCATGAAGATAAATCTAAGAGAATATAACACTGACATTTTAACATTAAATAAGTTTTACTGCAAATAAAAATGATAGTAGGCTAGAAAATAAAAAAAAATAGCAGAAACAATATATTTCTAGCAAGGTTCTCTTATCAATGGAAATAGATTTGATATATGAATATATTGCTAATTTGATAAATTGGGATTCTAATAAATTT
>CM063508.1:163855818-163870818 GCA_032207245.1 Pardosa pseudoannulata | reverse complement strand
AAGTAAAAATTTATTAGTGAGAATATTTAATGAAAAATGTAAAATTGTTTGATAAGCCTGTCATAGACTCACTGCAGGTAAAGAATAAATTCAATAGCAGTTTGAGAACATTTTATATTTTAGAAAAAGAGAAAAACTATAAAAATTATAGAGAAAAAATTATATATTATAGAAGAGATATTATAGATAAAAATTATAGATTTCGGAAGATGAAAACGAATTGCTCTATTGCAGTCTAAATTAGCTTCCGAATTTTTAATTTACAGTAGTTTATATTTTAACTCCTCCTCCTATATATATATATATATATATATATATATATATATATATATATATATATATATATATATATATATATATATATATATATATATATATATATATATAATATATATATATATATATATATATATATATATATATATATATATATATATATATATATATATATATATATATATATATATGTATATATATATATATATATATATATATATATATATATATATATATATATATATATATATATATATATATATATATATATATAAATATATATATATACATATATACATATATATATATATATATATATATATATATATATATATATATATATATATATATATATATATATATATATATATATATATATATATATATATATATATATATATATATATATATATATATATATATATATATATATATATATGTATATATATATATATATATATATATATATATGTATATATATATATATATATATATATATATATATATATGTATATATATATATATATATATATATATATATGTATATATATATATATATATATATATATATATATATATATGTATATATATATATATATATATATATATATATATATATGTATATATATATATGTAAATATATATGTATATATATATAAGTGTGTGTGTGTGTGTGTGTGTGTTAATATAAATATATATATTAAATGAAAATATTCTAATACGAATAAACTATATTCCTAATTTGACTTTAAATATAAAAAAATTAATTTACTCATCAATATAAGTATTTAAACACTTTTTATAAATATATGGCTGAAAAATATAGTTTGACAAATTACGTATTTTTCCCTGGATAGTAGAAAATAATACCTAAATATTTATTTCTATTGAAAGTATTCTAACAAAGAATTCCTCCTCTTTCTGCAAGCCACGTACAACATGCCTCAGATTGCTCTACATTGCTTACCCATATTCTGATGAATGATATATATTTTATGTCCCATATACATATCAAGCAAAAGGACGAACAGCATTATGATCCTTCTTCTGCAAACATATCCTCCGCCTAATGCGTTATTCATGAGCCTCAGCTGGCATTAAAAGGAAATGATGTGACACCGGCCATCCAAAAAAAGGTCTAAATGACAATCGATGGTGGAGAAGTCCATGGGTTCCATATAAAGATCTGTAAAATGACTCTAATAATTGGCCTTGAATAACTCCAAAATATACATTGTGGGAAATATCTTTTTTCGTAGAGTTCAAGCAGGCTATCTACTTAATTTTCCGTAAAATTGAGTTGCAATTGAAAATACACTACATTAGAATTAAGTAGATTAGTTGTATTAACCAGGGCTTCGAACCGTAATTTTTTTTTGTTCCGGTTTTCGTTCCGGTTCAACTAAAAAATTAATATCGGTTCAGTTCCGGTTTTCGCTCCGCCAAAAATAACTGTTTTCGTTTCAGTTCCAAATGAATAATTTCATTTTATGTATATTCTTATTTGTACTAAAAATATAATTCTATCATAAACAAAAAATGTAATTCTATCAAAATTTAGAAGATTTTATTCTTTTTTTAATTGGTACACTATGTGAATTGATACAAACAGCAGGTACGATAAGAGCGGCGAGCATTGGCATTGTTATCCATTATCAAAATCGCATTTGACAACTAGGTTCATGATTACCCACATTCGTCGTTTGACTCTCACATCGTGCACTTGGCCTTGCAATAATTATGTAAAAAATATATTATTTATTTAGCATATGAAAATTGCCTCTAATTATTAATATATCTTCTAACGTGGTTTCACTGAGATTACTTCTGTTGTCTCGGAGAATAAATTTCAAACCTGAAAACGCTCTTTCAACACTAACTTGTGTAGCTGGAGCTGCCAAAACCACCATTGCAATCTTATACAAGTGCGGGTATGTAATTATAAAGTTGACGTTAAATTAGAAAATATTGATAAGTTGGTAACAGTAACAAAATGACTGAAAGATATATCGAACCGAAATAAACCGATATTTTTTTCGGTTCAGTTCCGGTTTTCGTTCCGACCAAAATAACGGTTTTTTCCGGTTTTCGGTTCAGTTTCGGTTCGAAACCCTGGTATTAACACTCGGTACAACTACTCAGTATAATGACACTGTGTATGTTCTGCATTAAAAATTACAAGTAACATTTAAGTTACAAATTAGAGATGCCCATTTATTCTAAAAAATACTATTAAAATACATTTACTCTGAAACATAATATAGAAGTGAAATGGTTATTTAATGTTTACAATTAAATTATATTCCAAATTCCAATTATATTGCATTTTTGGCAGTATGTAGATAAAAATAAAAAAAAAATGTAGAAAAATTATTTTCAGGGAAGATATCACCAGGGAAGAAGACTTTATTATAACATATTTTCTTACACTGGACCTGAAAAAGGTAGCTTTATAATCATTTCAAGCAGTAGTACCATTACAAGCTTTATACCATAAAAGTATGCGTTAAATAAAAAAGAAAATGAAACTCACTTGCTAAAAAATAACATTTTAACAACAAATTACCTATTAGCAGCTGCATTTTCATATGAATATAAAGTTAAATATCTGTTTTAATCTGTGAACCAAAATTTAGACATAGCTCCCATTTTTGACACTTCAGGCATTCTACGAAGTTAAAAAGAAAATTAGGAACTTTTAAATTGAAAACCTAAAACAAAATTGATCGTCTTTAAACTTAAAATAGTATAAATATATATTATCACTTATATTAGTGTAACTGAATTTCACAGAATGAAAAATGATAAATAGCTTCTATCTGATTATTAATTTAACTTCTAAGTTATTTTAAAACGTTATTTTTTAGGTAATAAAATTTCTATATTTTTTATTTAGTGTATAATTTAGAATTTTTTAAAAAAATTATGGCTTCATATAATAAAAGGAAATATTTTTATAGATAATATTTTATAAAATATCTGTTTTATAATGTGAACCAAAATTTAAACATAGCTGACATGTTTGACACTTCTGGCATTCTACGAAGTTAAAAAGAAAATTAAAAACTGATAAATTGAAAATGTAAAACAAAATTGATCTTCTTTAAACTTAAAATAGTATAAATATATATTATCACTGATATTAGTGTGACTGAATTTCACAGAATGAAAACTGTTAAACAGCTTTTGTCTGATTAATATTTTAACTTCTAAGTTAATTTTAAAATGTTATTTTGTAGTTAATAAAATTTCTAAATTTTCACTTGGTGTACTTATTTTAGGATATTTTTAAAATTTACTACATCATATAATAAAACAGAATATTTTTATAGTGTTAGTTCTTTTTTAATAACCAAGGAAAAACTTAATTTTGAATAGAGTATACCTTTTTATTTTATAAAGTATCAAAACTAGGTTGTTTTAGCGAAGAATTTTCATAACGGCGGTAGCACAATCAGTAAATGGGTTAAGCTTAAGATCGACGGATAGCAGGACCTAGGCTTGAATTGTATAAAGATCCATAGTGTTATCTAATGTTGGCTGGACATGTAAAATTGGTTCGTAATGTTCTCCAAGGGTTGAAACAATACCTCTGGAGGTGTCAGGCCAAATCCGTAGGTTTTTCTGCTCGGTTTTTTTATCTAAATGACATGGATCCAATTTGAACTAAGTCGTACTTTTACCCTAACATTGTTCCTCAAAAGAAAGTCACATTCCTTCTCATTATTTCGAATATCCTCTATATCGCATGCTTGGTATTAGCAAATTACAAAAACATAATTTTCAGCTCGAAATGTACGATTTCCCCTTAATATGAATTAGGTGACCAACAAATAAACTGCTGTTTTATTAATAATCTTGAATTCAATTTTTCCTTCTAAAATTTTAAACTTTACTAAGATCTACGTCAGGCATGCTCAACCCGCTGCCCATTTAAAGACTTTTTGCGACCCAATTGAATTTTTCAACTGTCTATATAGTTTTAGTCATTTTAACAATATTCAGTTGAAACATAGAATTTTAGTTGTTAATGTTTACAATAATAAATATCACATATTATGTACGTTAAGACTTGATAGTAACCAACGTAAACCTGGTCTTTGAATAGGGTTGGATAGGTTACATTGAAATTTAAGTGTTCTAGAATATTCTGTCAATCGGCCATTATTTATACAACCAGCTAACTCATGTTACGCGTACGTGCTCTTTCCGACCAGTCAATGGAAGTTGAATGGAAAGAAAGTTATGAATTATATTTATGGTTATTGTGAAGTTATCATTAATTGTAAATGAATAATTAAGGTATTGTTTATTTAGAAAACGAAAGTTAACGATGCGTTTGAAATTCTAACCTCCAAAATATTTTGAATAATGTGGCCCACCTCAGTAATTTGTTTTTTGGACCACCAACCGATTTGAGTTGGGCACCCCTGATCTACATAGTACGATTTAAGAATGACTACTTTGTTTTTCGAATTTTATGTATTATATTAAATGTTCTGTCCAGATTGTACAGTGGTTATTGCACCCCCACCCTATGGGTTTGAGTATTTAGGAGTAAGGATTTTATGTATTTGTGTGCTGTCTCATCATACAGAGTGATGTTGTCCTACTTACATGGTTGTCCCTTAATAAAAAGGGCAACAAATCAATGGATTTTAGTATAAAATACTAATAAAAGCAAAATATCGAAATATTAAGGAAACTAACAGATTATTTTCAAAATTAAAATAAAATCTTATTTTTTTTATCAAGAAATTATTTGATTGCGACTAATACAAAAGAGAAAAGAGCTTTCAGCAAATAGAATATTTCTTAGTAGATATCAAAATGTTAGAAAAAGCGTCAAATGTATATATTGACAGATAAGTAGAAATATTGCATTTGAGCGATAAAAATAAGTCTAGATATTTCGAAAATTCCTTTTATGATAAATCAAATAAATTCTCATGGATCGGCAATAGAAATATTTTGTTCTGAAACTGGGTATTACTCAATGTATGTGAGCAGGACTTCGAAAACAATAAATTAAATCAAATACGATACATGAGGCAGATCACAATGCCATAAGTAGAGCATAACTGATTTAATGCTTAATGCATTCAAACTATTTGTTTTCTTTCAGTCACGGGTTAAACATATCACATTTATCAAATATTTCTCTGATCCTTCGAAAAATAAACAATTTTATATAGAAAAATCAGATTATAGTTCTAAATTTATCATAATTTTGTAGACAGAAATGATGTAAAAGCATGTGATTCTTCACAGGAAGATGTTAAAGGAACCAAATATAATGTCTAAAAGATCTTTCAAAATATTAAAATATAAATGAATAGCATAAGTTATTTAAAAAACAATTTCAGAAAGTATATTTATAGATACGCTAAAATAGGCTTTAGATTTGTAATATAGCTTCATTGAAATTATCTATATGCAGCGTATATCAAGAAAAATTTTAAGGCAAGACCTAACCTATTTAGAAAATTTTCTTATAAATGTGCTTCCATGTATACAGGTATAAGACAAAATAATAGAAACACCTATAAAAAATGGAAATTTTTAGCTAGTAAAGAATTAAGCCATCTTTGGACTGAATGACAGTTTGTATTCGACGTGGGATTGACAAATAAAGGTCTTGAACAACTTTTATCGGAATGTACACCCGCTTTGTGCAGGAATGCGTGGAGAAGGACACCGAGCACGGAATATGTTCTCTAAATAACCACACACACACAGGGCTCAATGATATTAAGATCAAGGGAATGATCTTAGATGTTTCATTTCATCATCATCCTCATGTAACCATATTTGAACACAGTGAGACGTGTGAACAGATACGTTGTCATCTTGGAACACATGACGTTCTCGAGGAGTTTAAAGTCTAGGGTGAAGATCATCTGTGAGATTGCTTCGATAATACTCGCCTGTGTCATCTCCTTCAAGACAACGAGAGTCCCCAATCCATGGAAAGATATTTCGGCCAACATCACCGCAGATCCCTTCCATATTTAATGATTGGAACTAGGCATTCAACGTGAAATACTTAGTGTGTTCGAGAGAAGAATACACAGTGGTTTATAATAATGTAAATGAGGATTCATCAGACCAGATATCTTGTTCCCATTGCAGTTGTGTGCAATTTAGGTGGTTTCGGCACCACTGTAATCTCTTCATGCCATTCCACGCCGATACTAATGGTTTTGGAATAGCTACTCTGTCATGAATGTTCACATCATGCAACTCTCGTAGAATAATTTTCTTGAATACGAGGTTCAGAAAGTGGGTATTCATCTCGGACGTTATCTGCAGCAGTGTAGTGTTACGATTTCGGATGTCCTCTTCATTACCCGTCTATCATGGTCCTTCAACTTTGACTTTCGAGCACTGTTGAACTTCGCTGAAAACACCTTACCTAGGTTTGGTGGGGGGGGGGGGGTAATGAGTCTCCTCAGCAGTGCTACGGCGCAGCTCTGGGGATGAGCCTCAGGGTGTTGTACTACGGTACCTCACCTAGGACAGCTATCGGCCTCCTCGTGGCGCCCCCTGGTAACTAGGAGTGTCCCTCCTAGGCCAATGATAGCCGTCTGCAACCTCAAGGGTATACCTCCTTTAGGTATACACGGGTTTCACGAACCCGGGGTTTCCTGAGTGATCCTTCTCTTCAGACTTCCCTGGTAGTCACGAACATACTCTGTAGTATTGTTCCTTACTGGGGTCGTCAACATTATTCTCGAACCATGACGGAACTCTTGTAGGCCAGCAACACCTTGTGGTGTGGTGGTTACTGTCGTGGCGACTAATCATACAGACTGTATGGCTCCGGCCGGGACATGACACACTTACCTAGGTTTGTGTAGACTGTCATACTCCTTCACACAGTAGTTCTTGAAACGCCTACAAGGTTGGTTGTTCTGGACACGGACGCTCCAGCAAGGCGAGCTTTAATTATTATACCTCCTTTCACTTCGGAGAGGTCGGACATAATCAATGAAACGCCTACAAGGTTGGTTGTTCTGGACACGGACGCTCCAGCAAGGCGAGCTTTAATTATTATACCTCCTTTCACTTCGGAGAGGTCGGACATAATCAAGGTTTGTTGGGGACAGAATTTTCTCAACAATTTCCCCTTAATATGAATTAGGTGGCTAACAAATAAACTGCTGTTTTATTAATAATTTTGAATTCAATTTTTCCTTCTAAAATTTTAAATTTTACTAAGATCTACGTCAGGAATGCTCAACCCGCGACCCATTTAAAGACTTTTTGCGACCCAATTGAATTTTTCAACTGTCTATATAGTTTTAGTCATTTTAACAATATACAGTTGAAACATAGAATTTTAGTTGTTAATGTTTACAATAATAAATATCACATATCATGTACGTTAAGACTAGATAGTAATCAACGTAAACCTGGTCTTTGAATAAGGTTGGATAGGTTACATTGAAATTTAAGTGTTCTAGAATATTCTGTCAATCGGCCATTATTTATACAACCAGCTAGCTCATGTTACGCGTACGTGCTCTTTCCGACCAGTCAGTGGAAGTTGAATGGAAAGAAAGTTATGAATTATATTTATGGTTATTGTGAAGTTATCATTAATTGTAAATGAATAATTAAGGTATTGTTTATTTAGAAAACGAAAGTTAACGATGCGTTTGAAATTCTAACCTCCAAAATATTTTGAATAATGTGGCCCACCTCAGTAATTTGTTTTTTGGACCACCAACCGATTTGAGTTGGGCACCCCTGATCTACATAGTACGATTTAAGAATGACTACTTTGTTTTTCGAATTTTATGTATTATATTAAATGTTCTGTCCAGATTGTACAGTGGTTATTGCACCCCCACCCTATGGGTTTGAGTATTTAGGAGTAAGGATTTTATGTATTTGTGTGCTGTCTCATCATACAGAGTGATGTTGTCCTACTTACATGGTTGTCCCTTAATAAAAAGGGCAACAAATCAATGGATTTTAGTATAAAATACTAATAAAAGCAAAATATCGAAATATTAAGGAAACTAACAGATTATTTTCAAAATTAAAATAAAATCTTATTTTTTTTATCAAGAAATTATTTGATTGCGACTAATACAAAAGAGAAAAGAGCTTTCAGCAAATAGAATATTTCTTAGTAGATATCAAAATGTTAGAAAAAGCGTCAAATGTATATATTGACAGATAAGTAGAAATATTGCATTTGAGCGATAAAAATAAGTCTAGATATTTCGAAAATTCCTTTTATGATAAATCAAATAAATTCTCATGGATCGGCAATAGAAATATTTTGTTCTGAAACTGGGTATTACTCAATGTATGTGAGCAGGACTTCGAAAACAATAAATTAAATCAAATACGATACATGAGGCAGATCACAATGCCATAAGTAGAGCATAACTGATTTAATGCTTAATGCATTCAAACTATTTGTTTTCTTTCAGTCACGGGTTAAACATATCACATTTATCAAATATTTCTCTGATCCTTCGAAAAATAAACAATTTTATATAGAAAAATCAGATTATAGTTCTAAATTTATCATAATTTTGTAGACAGAAATGATGTAAAAGCATGTGATTCTTCACAGGAAGATGTTAAAGGAACCAAATATAATGTCTAAAAGATCTTTCAAAATATTAAAATATAAATGAATAGCATAAGTTATTTAAAAAACAATTTCAGAAAGTATATTTATAGATACGCTAAAATAGGCTTTAGATTTGTAATATAGCTTCATTGAAATTATCTATATGCAGCGTATATCAAGAAAAATTTTAAGGCAAGACCTAACCTATTTAGAAAATTTTCTTATAAATGTGCTTCCATGTATACAGGTAAAAGACAAAATAATAGAAACATTGTGAAAAATAAATTTTTTTAATTAGTAAACGATTGG
The DNA here is from genome assembly GCA_032207245.1 of Pardosa pseudoannulata. NCBI lineage: Eukaryota > Metazoa > Arthropoda > Arachnida > Araneae > Lycosidae > Pardosa > Pardosa pseudoannulata. The sequence continues at coordinate 163,861,640 of CM063508.1, read as the reverse complement.
GCCACCTTTGGCCTGAATGACAGTTTGCATTCGACGTGGGATGGACAAATAAAGGTCTTGAACAACTTTTATCGGAATGTACACCCGCTTTGTGCAGGAATGCGTGGAGAAGGACACCGAGCACGGAATATGTTCTCTAAATAACCACACACACACAGGGCTCAAAGATATTAAGATCAGGGGACTGATCTTAGATGTTCCATTTCATCATCCTCATTTAACCATATTTGAACACAGTGAGACGTGTGAACAGATACGTTGTCATCTTGGAACACATGACGTTCTCGAGGAGTTTAAAGTCTAGGGTGAAGATCATCTGTGAGATTGCTTCGATAATACTCGCCTGTGTCATCTCCTTCAAGACAACGAGAGTCCCCAATCCACGGAAGGATATTGCTTCCAACAACATCGCAGATCCCTTCCATGTTTAATGATTGGAACTAGCCATTCAACGTGAAATACTTCTGGTGTTCGAGAAAAGAATACACATTCAGTGGTTTATAATAATGTAAATGAGGATTCATCAGACCAGATGACTTGTTCCTATTGTAGTTGTCTCCAGTTTAGGTGGTCTCGGCAACACTGTAGTCTCTTCATATCATTTCACTCCGAAACTACCGGTTTTGGAATGGCTACTCTGTCATGAATGTTCGAAGCATGCAACTCTCGTTGAATAGTTTTCATGAATAGTGGGTTCAGAAGGTGAATAATTATCTCGGACGTTATATGTGACAGTTTAGTCTTACGATTTCGGACGACTGTCCTCTTCAATACCCGTCTATCACTGTCCTTCAACTTTGACTAGGTGACACACCATTGCAACACGAGGAAGCCTTTTATTGGACTGTCGAATGACGGTTCATTTTTAAATCGATGTTCCTGTTATTTTGCCTTATACATGTATGTACGTATATATATATATATATATATATATATATATATATATATATATATATATATATATTATATATATATATATATATATATATATATATATATATATATATATATATATATATATATATATATATATATATATATATATAAATACATATATAATACATATATATATACCTATATATATATATATATATATATATATATACATATATATATATATATACTATATATATATATATATATATATATATATATATATATATATATTATATATATATATATGTATATATATATATATGTATATATACATATATATATATATATATATATATATATATACATATATATATATATATATATATATACATATATATATATACATATATATATATATATATATATATATATATATATATATATATATATATATATATATATATATATATATATATATATATATATATATATATATATATATATATATATATATATATATATATATATATATATATATATATATATATATATATATATATATATATATATATATATATATATATATATATATATATATATATATATATATATACATATATATACGTGCATGTGATCATCTGTGTTAGTGGATGTATTTCAGATGCTTGCTTGACATCCATTTACGTGTTTAACAGAATAGTAAATATCACACTGCAAAATGTAACTTTTTTTTAACTGTTAGGCTTACATTTATTGTATCTTGAGTATCGATAAATCAAAATTTTTAGAAATGTACTCAAATAAGCATTTCTCTTTTTTATGTTTCTCTTATACTTTTCCATTAAGCAATATCAAATTTCATATCAACAATAATGTGGATAATCTACACTTTTATACATTCACCATTGTATAATTGGATAGTTTCTTTCTTTTTCTTTATGATATAAAATTGAGACTCCAAAGATTCTTTCAATAAACACCAAAATATCAATATAAGATGGCAAGGAGTCTATTATTTGGATAGCATCGCTCTTAAGAAAACAATTAAATGGAAAATCTTACCCATTATATGTTTTTAAAATTAATTGGACATGGCATCACTTAATTTGCAAAAAAAAAACCCATCCATTCATAGACGTTGAAAACAAATTATTGAGTTGAAAACGATTACGGGGATAATAATTTATTATTTAATGTATCGATAATTGTGTCAAGCTCGAAAGATTTCGAAAAATGCATCGCGATATTCCAATTATGTCTTTCAGCTGGATATGAGATGTTTGTTATGAGAAAAAGGGACAAAAATTGCTCTTCTGTACCGCACAACCGCACACAACGGGGATTGTTAATTGATTGAAAAAAAAGTAAGCGAAACTCCACACATCTGTACAGATATATTGAAATCCAACTCAGCTTTTCAACGTTCATATCAGAATAAAGAATCTGAAGAATGTTGCTTACAAATGAAAGGATTTTCCGTTTCGATTAACTTCGTGTAATTATCGATAGATGAAGAAAGGGAGAAACGAATACGGTTTTTTGGGTTCGTTAAGCACCGAGGAATTTAATGGAATAGAAATTTAATATCAATTGAGAGATTGTTAATCATTTTGTTTTTTGGCGAGGAGAACTGCAACCGTAGCAGTCATCCATCATTCCTTTAATTACGATACATTGTGTTAAAATTGCAAAATATTGGTTAAACAATAAACAATAATTTCGACTTAAAATTTTTCTCAATATTTCTTTCTCCGATGTTTCATAACAGTTAAAAACACATTTTGATTTAACGGAATGAATTGCAGTTTTTAATGAGGCATACATTTTTTTTAACTAAGAATGTTGTTTTTTATTTTTCCAGCCCTGGTGGCAATTTTGTATTTTGAAGTTATTAAAAAATTAATTATGGATAACTAACATTACGACTAACAGGCTGTAGTACAAAGAATTTACATCCGTTACTGATTTAGTAATCGAACTGTAGATTTCTTTATAGAGATTTGTGCTGTTAATCTTCTGTAATAAGAAATAATTTTAAACGTGGATTCTTAAATGCACTTAGGAATTTTAGTGAAGAGATTTTTTTTTAACTATTCCCTTTCATTATACAGGAACAACATTTATATTTTCGTCTTACAATAAAGTTACAGTAGACAAACGAGTGTTATAACTGACCATAAAGAAGAAACAAAATATAAAAAATAAATCCGTTGAAATAAATACAAAAGCTGGTTAAATTTTGTCAGACAAAATACTCTTGTTTTTTATTTTCCCAGCACTGGTGGCAATTTTGTATTTTGAAAGCATTAAAAAATTAATTGTGGATAACTAACATTACAACTAATAGGCTGTAGTACAAAGAATCACATCCGTTACTAATTCAGTAATCGAACTGTAGCTTTCTTTATAAAGGTTTTTGATGTTTCTTTTGTAATTAGAAATAATTTTAAACTTGGATTATTAAATGTCATTATGAATTTTGGTGAAGAGAATTTTTTATAAACTATTCCGTTTTATTTTATAGAAACAACATTTACATTTTCGACTGTTTTAGTAAGTTACAGTTGACAAACACGCATTATAGCTGACTATAAAGAAGAAATAAAATATAAACAAATAAATCCGTTGAAATAAATACAAAAGCTGGTTAAATTTTGTCAGACAAAAGAAATAGCCTAATAGTAGACTAGTCAATTAATCTTTAAAAATTTACAGTTTAACAAATTGTATACGTAAGACATAATAATAATGTACTATATTCTATTACAAATTAAAAACAAAAATCTTCCTAAATTTGAGGGACTTTTTAATCCTTTATTACTTGGGTTTAGTTTAGGTTTTAGAACAAATAGCTTAATTTTTAACTATCTTAAAGCCTTCCAACCTCATTCATTCATCAGTAACCTCGAAAGAATTGTTGTGAATAAAGTTACTAGTTTTTTATTTATTTTCAATTTGCCTGGTACTTTGTAGAACTTCTTATTTTTTAATTATAATATATATAAATATATTCATATATATGAGCACACACAGTCACATATATATGTGTGTGTAAAAGAGAGAGAGAGAGAGAGTATCTATAAATGTGAATATACACATAGAAAAGGCTCCAGATAAATTTAAAATATTTAACCACGATGTTGATTCATTTAAGTACGTAATAAATCAAAGAATGCAAACTTTATCCAATATTATAATAAAAATAAATTCTGAAGAAGTTGATTACTTCACGGTTTGGAATAATACTAAATAATCACTGAGACAGCAATAAAAAGACAATAATAAAAGAACGATAAAAGCTATAACATGTTTCAGAAGCCTTGAATCGTTTTGGAGAGCTTCAAATATAAAACTTAACACATGAAGCTGAAATAGAAATATTAGGAGAATTGCAAAACAAATGCCTAAAGATCATTTGAATAAAGTTTTGGCCTAACACCATATCAAATAAAGACTTAATTGAAAACAAAAGAAATTAATTTCCATTCATGAAAACATTTTGAAGAGATGATGGAGTGAACATATATTTCCTTTAAAACGGGATCGCTATGCTAATATCGAAATTGCTTGGGTAACCTATGGTAAACGCAAACGAGGAAGGCAATGGCTTACTTGGCAAAAAGTTATGCACCAAAATCTGCGACAATTAAAATTAAATGGATGGAAGAAGGCAAGACGTTAAGACTCAGGACAGGGTTGAGGGGAGAAAGAGACTGGAGGCCTGCTATATCTGCCGCTTGTCTCAAAGAGAAAATCCATGAAGTTTGAACACTCGGGTCCAAAAAATGTTTTATTTTCTGTAAGATTTAAAAACACTACTTTCAGGCAGTTTTCCCACGGTCTCAGAGCCTAATATTGACTTACTGTTTTACTGTAGGTATACTGTTTTACTGTACCATCTAGCCATTAAGATGCAATTCGTTAAAAACAAAATCTTTGACAGCAGTTTGTAAGGCGTTAATAATAATCTCGCCAACGTAGTGCTGAAGAAAGAAAGGATGAACTGCTATATATCAATGGCACTAATTTTCTTGATAAATATTCAACCGTGAAATTAAAGGTGCCCAATTAAGTCGATCTGATTATTTCCTGAGATATGAGTATCATTTCAGTTGAAGGAAATATTAAAAGTGATTTCGTGTCTTCGAATAATGGAGTACCTGAAACAACGATAGTCTTGAAATAATAGCATTAAACGCTCGAAAAAGGGGGATGGGGTGGATTTCGAACTCACTTTGAATTTTGCTAACCCTATCTCATAAAAAATCCAAAATGGATGCCTGTATCTATTACAACCGCTTCATAAATTTGTGGACAGACAACTTAGGCTATTATTATATAGGGGATATATGTGCACACACAGCCATATATATATATATATATATATATATATATATATATATATATATATATATATGTGTGTGTGTGTATATATATATATGTGTGTGTGTGTGTGAGAGAGACAGAGAGAGAGAGAGAGAGAGAGAGGGGAACAGTATGTATGAATGTGAACATGCACATAGAAAAGGCTCCAGGTAAATTTAAAATATTTAACCACGATGTTGATCCAGTTTAGTACGTAATAAATCAAAGAATGCAAACTTTATCCAATATTATAATAAAAATAAATTCTGAAGAAGTTGATTACTTTACATATCTTGGAGCAATACTAAACAAGCAGTGATACAGCAATGAAGACATAAGTCAAAGAATCATTGAAAGCCTTGAAAAGTTTGGAATAACTTCAAATATAAAAATTAACACAAAACTAAATGTTTTTAAGGCTAAAGATTGCTTCATATTTTACATGGTGCTGAATGATGTTGGAACCTCCATAAAGATGAAATTGAAATATTAGAAGCATTCCAGAACAAGTGCCTAATGATCATTTAAAAAATTTTTTGCCTAACACCATATCAAATAAAGACTTAATTAAAAAAAAAGAA
>CM063508.1:163835818-163845818 GCA_032207245.1 Pardosa pseudoannulata | reverse complement strand
GAAAATAATACATTCTTAAAATTTTAATTATAGTGGAAGAACATTGAATAATTATCATTAAAAGGATGTGATAGATAAATAGCTAAAGAATTTATAAGTAATGTTTTGTGTAGGTATATTTATTTGGGGACATCAAGGAAAAAAATCAAATTCTTGGAGGTTTACTCACAAAGAAAGTTTAAACGTGGATATTTCAAAGCGAAAAATAAAGTGTGTGTAGTTCTACCATTTATTAATAGTATAAAGTGTGACATACATACAAAAAAATCATTAATATATTTTTAAGAAAAAAAATATTTTAACAGATGGTTTAACCGTGAAACCACTATTCTATAAATTTATTATTCCTGTTTTTTTATTCTACATAAAAGGATTTTTTTGTAAAATTTAATTGATAAATTTTCATATTGCAGCAATGATAATATCTTATTCTACTTATTAATAATGATTTGGTAAATATTAATGTTTGAAAACATAAATTTGTAACTCTGACAACATTTTATTCTACAAAATTATTATCAGAATTTACAAAATAATAATTATTGTATTCAGTAGAATATGAGAAGAATATTTTACAGAGTACGTAGCGGACCATTTTTTTTATTAATAGAAATTTATGGAAAATAAACTTATTTTTTACAGATATTAATTAAAAAAATATTTAATATAAGATTTCTAAATTTATTAAGTAATATAAAATATGTATTTCTAAATAATTTTATTGATTTTATTAGGATGTAGATATTCTTACAAAAATTTTCTTTAATCTGAAATAGTTTCAAATTTAGAAAAAATGTTAAACGGATTACTTAATTTCAAACTAGATAATTTTCTAAGCAATTAATTATATAACAATTTTGAATATTTGCTCTTAGTAAAGAATGGAGTGTAGGAAATTCCAAACTAATTTATCTGAATGTAAAGATAAACTGTAAACTGAAGTAATATTTTGCGAGGAAAAAACGTTTTAAACACCCTTAGAAAGTAATTTAAGATAAAATGAAACTTAGTATTACCATGCATTCCCTGCAAAGAATGAGTTTTCTGTAGAGGCATAAAATTTAAGTGAAACATACTAAATTTTTTCTTTATAATACCATCTCCTATATTAGTTTCCCTGAATGTTCCATACCAACAAATAGCTTTTTCTAGAGCTGAATTATCAACAGCAGTCGGCTTAAGTACCTCAAACGTTTTCAAGGGTAGAATAAAATTCAACTACTCAGTGCATTACTTGGTCCTTGGGAGTAAGTTTACCATTACACTTAGTATATTTATCTAACTGTCTCCAATAAAGTTAAATGATTTCCTGGCGAATTTCGTTTTTATATAAATACTTGGATGCTTTGCACTCCTAAAACCCTTTACAGACAGTAGCAGCAATTAAATTGGACGACAATCTCAAGTCGCTCGTAAAAATAAAAATTACAGTGTGCAATCACGTAATTGATAAGTTTAATCCTCGCATCCGCTAAGGCGATAAACATAAATATTTGGAAACAAGGCGAAAGGAAAAGCGATGTTTAAGTAATGATAGAGAAAAAAAAATTTATTACAAGATTTAAAAGCAGATCCTTATTTCCTCACAGATTATTTGGAATTTAAACTAGGAGATAAATAACACTGTGCTCTTCTGCTAAATATTAATAACGAATTAAGAACATTTTATTATGCTGTGAATATTATAATTAATAAGTTTCAATTCTTCTAACCAGAAGTCTTTAGAAGACATTCTCTGTTTCTTAGGGAGCATTGTCTCTCAGATTCACTTATCATTTATTCTAAAATGTTCTTCAAATAACACTAATAATTGGGAATAGCAATTGAAAAATTCAATAAATGGCAACGTCAGACATTGAGTCTTGCCCATTTGTCTTCACATTTGGAAGTAAGACATTAAAAAGAGCTATAAAATGTCTTAATGTTTCTTGGTTTGAAGTGCTGTTGTGAAAAATGCATTGTTATAACGTTAAATGTTTTGCAGAGATTAAAAACTGGTAAGGAGAGTTTACAAAACTTATAGCTCTGTAAAAGACCGTGAAATATAAGCCGTGGGAGGAATTATTAGACAAAATAATATTCAGACCTGGAATCACAACCAGTGATTATCACTTGCTAAAAAATACTCCACTGAAACTATTTTCAAAATTGTCCAAGATTCCAGATATAGAATGAACTTTCGAAAGCTTAGTTCTTCAGAAAAATCGCATTAAATCGAAAACTACTTTGTTTTTATGAACGAAACTTTTCTTATTTTACACTTTAATATATATTGTATGATTATTTAAAAAAATATTTTTTTGAAATCGCAAAATTAAACGATTTTCAAAATTAAAATTCGATAATCTGTCAACGCATATTTCCTCATCACTATCTTTGTCACAACGACTCATTTTATCAATTATGTATTCAAGAATAAAATAAAACCAAGGTTCAAATTGACAAAACGCGACTTGTACTTTCTGGAGCTAGGAATTCGATTGAGGACGAAATAACGAAACAAAAGACTGAGTAACTCGACAATCATAACTTGTGGAAAGAAAAAATGCAAAGCATTGCATAACAACGCAAATAACACGCATCCATTAATTTAAGTCATTTCTTTAATTATACTATTTGAATCTTTTCCTAAAGTTTTCAATAAATGCTTTCTATTATTATAAAAGTATTACAATGGTAATGATTTTAATTGAAATAATATATATGAGAAAAATCGTCAAAGTTTCTTTATTTTATAAAATTCTCTTTCTTCAAATAAAAATTCCCCACAGCAATAAATGAAATTGCCCTTTTTTGTAATGCAACACTTTTAGTTAGCGTAATTGTTTTGATTTTTGTCCATGATACAGGGGGAACTAATATTTAAAAATCCTTACATATTGTAAAGAAATTTTCCAGTATTTAATATCAGATTACTGAACATATTTAACACACTGCTGTTATATTTAAACTAAAAAAAGTTATATAAGCATCTATTTACAGCGTTTAAATAAGTTTTACTTCTTAAAGTATTCCACTATACATGATTAAAATATGAATTCGCATCACTCTGTTTATATACTTTTCAATAGCCTTTCTTCTCAAATCTTCACATGCACTAGTTTGACAAAGTTTATCAGAGTGTGAGAAGATCCAGTGTTTTTATTAATATACAACATAAGGATTTACATTAAGTCTAAAGTAATGTAGAAGATCTAGTAGTTCATATATTTTTACTGTTTTAAAACAGTAAAAATATATGAACTATGAATATATGAAAAATATATGAAGATATTATACAATAGTTAAAACCTTATCCATAAATTTCTCTTTCTTTTTCTAGATTGTCTTTAACATTCTGGAGATTATTTACACTTTTTTATTGAATTTATAGCTGAAATTTGTATTTTTATTAATATAGAACATAAGGATTTACATTAAGTCTAAAGTAATGTAGGAGCCCTAGTAGTTCATATATTTTTACTGTTTTAAAAGAATTTGTATTGTTTATATTTCTATCAATAACAATTACACAATAGTTAAAAAATTTATCAATGAATTTCTCTTTCTTTTTCTAGATTTTCTTTAAAATTCTGGAGATAATTTACAACCTTTCATTACATATAGCTGAAACTTGTGTTTTTATTAATATACAATGTAATGATTTACATTAGGTCTAGAGTAATGTAGGAGCTTGTAGTTCATATATTTTTACTGTTTTAAAAGAGATATATACAGTGTGCAATTTGTATTTTTTATAGTACTATGAATAACAATTGAACAATTGTTAAAAATTTATCCATAAATTTCTCTTTCTTTTTCTAGATTTCCTTTAAAATTCTGGAGATGATTTACACCTTATAGCATATAGCTGAAACTTGTGTCTTTATTAATATACAATGTAAGGATTTACATGAGGTCTAGACTAATGTAGGAGCTTGTAGTTCATATATTTTTAATGTTTTAAAAGAGATATATACAGTGTGCAATTTGTACTTTTTATAGTACTATGAATAGCAATTACACAATTGTTAAAAAATTATTTATAAATTTCTCTTTTTTTTTCTAGATTTTCTTTAAAATTCTGGAGATGATTTACACTTTTTTATTGCATATAGATGAAACTTGTGTCTTTATTAATATACAATGTAAGGATTTTCATTAGGTCTAGAGTATTGTAGGAGCTTGTAGTTCATATATATTTACTGTTTTAAAAGAGATATATACAGTGTGCAATTTGTATTTTTTTATATTACTATGATTAACAATTACACAATTCTTAAAAAATTATGTATAAATTTCTCATTTTTCTAGATTTTATTTAAAATTCGGGAGATGATTTAAACCTTTTTATTGCATACAGCTGAAACTTCTGATTTGATAACTATATATACATTACTAAAAAATAACTAACAAGTATTTTTAATTCCGGTTTTAAAATTTAACTTCCGATTCATTTTTGCAGCAAACAAGTTGCGTTAATGAGATATAACTATGCTTTTAATTCAAGCAAAATGGTTTTGAAAAGAGAAATGCCTGAATAACTCCACAAAAAAATAAAACTGATTAAAATCTTGAAATATGACATTTTGAACGTAGTCACCTTAACATATTTTTTTAAAGATAAATGATAACATTTCCTAATTATTCTTAAAACATACTTCCATTGAAATTTGAAAAGTAAACTTATTGCAATCAAATATCGTGAAATCAAGTTTGAATTTTTAATTAACTTTCTTGATATAATATTGATTTTATTTGTAAGGAGAAAATTCTTTTTAACTGGAAAATAAACTGCTATTCATTCAAGTTGGAAATGTGGGGCTGTCAAAAAAATGTGTTTCGTTAAACTACCGTAATTTGTAATTTTAATTTCTTTTCATTTCTCTAAATGTAATATTGATTTTAATTTATCTTAAAATATCAATTAAAATTGCCTACAATTTCTAATTTACGATAAGTTTGGGATTTTAATTAAAATGATTTATATGGTCTTAGATTAATTTAAGAATTTTGTTTTCGATATTTTTTCAAGGAACCGATAAATGTATTTCATAAATTCTGACTGATTAAAAATTAAATCTTATACCTGAGCAAAAATAATCATCATAAAACACAAGTAATTAGCTATGGGGATTATGCTTTCAATCAGTTTTTCTTTAAATTGTTATTATTATTATTATTATTACTATTTAATTAGTTTTAGTAATTACATAGTGTGGTTCTCGATTAAAAGTTTCAATCTCCTTTAATGTTTGGACTTTATGAATGAATTCTATGTTAAATTATTTTACAATAGTTTGTGATTACTCTTAAATTCCATTTTTAATTTTATCATGAATTTCATCATGGAAATAACAGAAAAATATCTGATTGCATTTATTTTAGTTCCTTTCTATGAAAAAAAATACTTGAGGCTATCATTTTTATACTCTATGTCTTGTAACGGCACCAGATAATCCATTGATGAAATCGTGGGTGAGGACCCCTCTCTTAGAGTCCCCTCCCCTAAAAAAGAGACTAGATGAGATAGTAGAGTTAAGAAGTAGAGTTAGCTAGCAACCAGCTAATTCGGAGGTCGTCTTGACCAGTCTCTCCATCGGAGAGTTTTATTGTCGATAATCTCACTTTGGGATCACTTCTTTTGAGAGTTAGCTAGCAGAAGACAATTCGTAGGTCGTCTTGATCAGTCTCTCCATCGGAAAGTTTTCTTAGCTAACGAAAATCCCACCTTGGGATAAATCTCTTTCTGAGATTGTGAACGATACCCTGTGCCTTGGGTCTTCTTTTATTCCGATCCTCTTCAAGATTGATCATATATGCCTCCTAGGAATTCTAACTTTGTTTTTATCTTCTTCGAAGATACTCATTGCAACTTCCAACACCCTCGTCTAATTGAGTGTGCTGTCTTCATAATTGCTACCGAGAACTATTACGCGAAGCTACCGAACTGTTTTCTTCTGTCAGTTATCAAACTTTTCGACAGTAACCTCATGTATACGTCTCTACTCAGGCCTACGTCTATTGTCTCACGTACTTGTGAACTGTAATTGTATTGTGTGTATATAGCTGCTAGGTGTAAATAAATCATTTAATGAAGAAACACCTGCTTTTTCATTGTGTCACCTGAAACAGGGACCGGATACGTTACAGTCTTATCTGTGTAGGAAACAGGTGTTTTTCTATTTTATTATTTTAACAAAATGTATTTTATAGGAGTAGTACTGACTGAATAAAGATTAATCTTGATCAATTGGATGAATGCAAAAGTTCTACCCGCTTTTTTAAACATAGAGAAAAGCAAATAAAATCAAAATGAACAGCACTTATTATTGTGCTCCATTGCTATATATAACCTCTTGCTATTTTTCTGGAAGGACATGAATCCTAAGGCGGTAAAATTCCTGCGGTCTCAAGTAAAAAAGAAAGTCTTAGATAGCAATTTTCACAGCATTCAAATCAATAAATTTTTTCTGACTAAAGGTATTACTCAAAGCACGAAATGGGTGATAGTCAGTTGGTGTCAAGTCAGGAGAATAGGGATGTGGGGTAACACCTTCCGAACAAAGCCCAGTAACTTTTGGAGAGTGATGACAGCAGCATGAGGCCTGGTGGTATCGTAATAAAGGATAACACCCTGACGAAGGAGGAAACCTGGTCTGGCCGCTTTACTACCAAATTTGAATGCAGCCTGTATAACTGTAGACAGTAAAAGGTAGCATTGATGGTATAGTTGAGAGGCAGGACCTTCCGTTGAATTATTCCCTTCATAACCCACCACATACTCAATAACAGCTTCGAATGTTCAGCTTTCGAAGTCAATGCAGACGGATCAGAAGGGTGGCAGACAGTCCTATGACGATTTACGTTATGATTCATAACCTACCTCTCATCTGTAATAATTCGTGTCAAGAATTGGTCGTTTTTGCATCGGGAAAGCAAGGAAACACAGATGATGATTCGGTCATTACATTGATTAGTTGTCAGGTTATGTGGTACCCAAAGATTCAACGTAAAACCCAACTTAACCAGCTCTCAACTCGACTGTTGTCCGGTGAGCATTGAAGGTCTGCACTAATTCTTGCATGGTTGGGTTAGGGTTGTTCCCTATGGCTTGCTAAATATCATCTTCTCCAACATGTTATGGCTGTCCACTCCTAGCCCAATATTGTCAGCTTCTGTTTCCTTCCCCAAATTTACGAAACCATTGACGACATGTGCTTTTGTCTACAGCACCCTCCCCATAAATTTGACCAACATAGCAACATGCTGCGGCTGCCGAATTATTTTTATCGAACTCGTATAACAAACAATGTCTTATATGCTCCATCTCGCTTTCTAAGTTACACCTTCTGGGATTTTTTTTAATAATTATCTTTCTGAGACATGATATATGTGATGCATCCACACGTTTGATTAGCCGACAACTTGGGTTAATACAATGTCATGTGTAACGTCAATTTGTTTGTAAATTTGCACATCCAAAAAGGGTAGAACTTTCGCACTCACCGAATAATATTGTTATTAATTTGTGTATTAAAATTATCAGCAAAAGAATTTTGTAATTAACTATAAGGTTTTTGCTTTGAATCGATTTCCTTGAATTATTAAACATTTCATCTTCGCTCTCCGCAAGAGACTGAGAGCTCTTTGTATCAAAATGTTTAGTGTATGTGTATCTTTTTGTAGCTCAATAAAAGAATTCAAAATGATCTACTTCCTATCTTCAAATAATAATAATAATTACTATTATACTACTTTTAATTAATTTTTGAAATTACATTCATATTGTGCCCGTATAAAAAACTTTAAATCACTTTTAATGCTTACATTTCATTAAATTATCCCAACTTAAAATATTTTGTAATTTTTAGTGAAGTGATAATAATAATTTTTAATTTTTAATTAATCTTTATAATTCTATCCAAGCTATGACCGTTTAAAAGTTTTAAATGCTTACATTTAATGCTTAGATTTCATTAAGCAATACCAACTTAAAATATTTATAATAAAACACTTTTGAATTAATAACAATAATAGTTAGAATTACTTTTAATTGATTTTTGTAATTGCATACATATTGTGCCTGTTTAAAAGTCTAAATCACTTAGACTTCATTAAATAATAATGAAGACATAATGACATAAATATGTTAAATTATTCTACAAAATTCTGTGATTATTTTAAATCCCATTTTTAAATATATTATGAATTAAATAATGGAAAAACAAATATATATCTGATTACATTGTATTGTAATTCACTTCTATTAAAAAATTTTTTGAGTACAAAGCAAAAGATATTAGCTTAACTATGTTTTGTAACTTAGTTTTTATGCTCCATCTCTTACCTATATTGGAAGGAGAGAGAAAAGGCGTTTTTCTATTCTATTGTTTTAACAAAAATTACATCCATTATAAAAATAGCAGCAAAATCTATAGACTCTTAACCTTTCAAAAGTCTCAGGTGCTGCTCATTAATTAAATCTTACGGAATGATGCGAATCATTAAATGCGAAAAATGCAATCATTTTAAATTTCATCTCTTTGGTGTGTATACGTGCTGATGAGAAATGAAACAAATCTGCTGACAAAGCAAAGTTTTCCTGTATTTTTTTCTTTCATAAACATTGTAAAAGAAATTTAAGTAAAGATTCGAAATGAAATATTTGAGTCATTATCAAAGATAGCGTAGCAAAATGAGTTTTATTCAAGAGGATTGATTTTGAGGAGTTAAAGAGTGAATAATAAATTGGTTATGAATTGTTTAATGCTGATTACACTTAATTAAAATTGTGAATTTGAATTGTATGCAATGCTGATGCTAATAATGTTTGATCCTACTATTTGACACTTTAACTAACACCCACACAAATTTTACCGAATATATATTGTTCAATATCTTAAATTCCAGATTTTATATTCTCCTGAGGGTAAAATAAACAAAATTTAAACAAGTTTTCGTTACACATTTCTCATTCAATAATGATAAGCTATGTTGTTTTAACATTATTTAATAAAAGATGACATGTTATAAGTTTTATATTTGCTATCAAAAGTATACACATTGTTGGAAAGAGAGTTTCATAATATATTTTTAGTAATGATTTTTGTTGACGTACCTGAAGTAAAAATAATGCATTGAAGCTTTATTCAGGAATTACATCTCAGGCAATTAAATGCTCAATGGTATAGATTTAAATTGTTATTACTGGTTGTAAAAATATACCATTGATAAATGTAATTGAAACAAATTAACTATTATAGATAATTAGAAAAATTCCACTTATTATAATACTGTATAAAAATGCATTACTTTGAATGCCTTTTGTAAATAGCCATGTGTTAAAAAATTCTCTCTGCTTAAATAACACAGGATCTTAAAAACTGTAATTACTTCTATACAAGCAGCGAAATTTTAAAGTACAGCGTATCAAGTTGCTTTTCACTATCATACTTGTTATTCCCCCTAGATGTTCACATTTAAGTTCAGTACATTATGTCTACGGCTTTTCTACAGTCGTCTATTGTATAGTTTAACCACTTTAAAGTTTCTTCTAAATATTTCTGAGAGTAATTAACTTGGAGAGGAATCTGAATTTTAATATCAAGATTGGTTTTATAAAGTTTATTAGCACTGAATCCTCTAGGGACATATTGTGCCAAACAAATGGTTATGATTTAAATGATTACTATAAATAACAAGTTAAAAGAGTAGGGCTAAAAGAATGTCAGAAGATAAGAGATCATATATAAAATATGCAATGACAGTGTATAAATAAAAGCGATGAGTTAATGACCTTAAATATATGCATAAAAGCCAATATCTTTTAAAAAATTAAAAAGATTCACATGAGGTGGATCGTGAAGTAATGAATTTAGGGATATAGAATGAGATTTAAAATGATAAACACGATGGCTGTAAAAACTTGGACAATCTGTTAGAATGTGTTTTACAGTCACGGGTATTTTACAAAGTCTGCAAAACTTTGTAAAATACCCGTGATCAAAAAGAATTAAAT
>CM063508.1:163800818-163828318 GCA_032207245.1 Pardosa pseudoannulata | reverse complement strand
TTTGTTTCAGACCGGCAACTTAAAATTCTATCCGCGTGCCGGATAAAACCTTCCGGGGAGCCGGAGATGGCCAGCGGGCCGTAGTTTGCCCATCCCTGGTTTAAATACATAAAAATATTTATCAATTTAGCTTTGAAGGAACAAGTATTCACAAAAAGAAGTATAAGTGAAAATATATTTATAAATTTAATGCCAAGATTTATAAAAAAAAAAACGTAAAATCAATTTAATTTTAACGGAGATTTATATAACTCAAGGCAGGATATTTGTACAGTACATTTTATTTGGAAATGGTACAGTATTAAATACTGTAAACTTTAATGCTGCTGTTGGCGCTGTATATTTCTGCAATCAAAAATCAAGCTTAAAATGTTACAAAATGTGATTTTTAAAAATTTAAATCATTGATTTCTTTTTTTTATCCTCATGAATTAAGCCATGATTTAAATAATGATTTACATCAAAGATATAAAAATCAGCAAACCTTGCGTTAGCTAAAGTATTGCATTTTATCGATTTTTTTAATTAATCTTTCTGTTACACAAGACTCTTACAAAAACAAACTACTAAATATAATTTTATTTTTCTGGCCTAAAAGTGTAATGAAAAATTATAACTCTCTGTCTAGTTATTTATTCAAATTATCTCTCTACCTATCTATCTGTACCATTCTGTACATCCAAAACAGCATTAATGATTTAATTGTTTGGTTTTGATACAAACTTAGCACAGATTATTTATGCAGTAGCATATCGGAATTTCCGCAATTCATTGATTTCTTTTTATTATTCATGAATTAAGCCTTGATTTAAATAATGATTTACATCAATGATATATAAATCAGCAAACCTTGCGTTAACTAAAACATTGAATTTTATCGACTTTTAATTAATCTTTCTGTTACGCAAGACTCTTACAAAAACAAACTACGAAATATAGTTTCATTTTTTCGGGCCTAAATGTCTATTGAAAAATTATATCTCTCTGTCTAGCTCTTTATACAAATTATCTCTCTATCTATCTATCTGTACATTCAAAACTGCATTAATGCTTTCATTGTTTGGTGTTGATACAAGCTTAGGATAGATTATTTATGCTGTAGCATATCGGAATTTCCGGAATTCAAGCGAAATATTTTGAAATAAATTGAGAAAGATATTAACCCCTTAACGCCCGGATATTTCTGATGACTATATATTAGTAAATACCTAACATAGAAGCTATTATAGACACCTGGAAGTAAAACAAAATATAAAATTTAAACACCTCTAAATATGAAATCAAGTCATCATTGTGAGGAGGTGTCATTTTAAAACATAAGATGTCTTTAAAAAAAAGGAAAACTTCGTGATAAGAGATTTATTTGCTATCATATATGATAAAAGTACTGAAAAGAGATGACTTATTACAGATATGGCTATTCGTCATGATTTTGACCGGTATACGTTCAGAATACCGGTCATAATACGTTCCTATTCTAAGCTTGAAAATCATAAAATGCCGATCGAAATGACAAAATTATAGATAAGATCATATTTGAAAACTTGGGAGATTATTCATAAGATTAATACCTATTTCCATTAAAAAGGAAGAATCGTTTCAAGAAAACAAAAACTCTACAAACCATTTTTTGATTGTCCTCAAATAAGGACGCTGAGTGTTAATGGGTTAAAGCAATAAGAAAAATCCTTTGATGTATTATTCACAATTTTCTTATTAGCAATAATTATATGCATTTTCTCCAGGACGCTACTCTCATTCAGTTGAAGATATATTCCGAGAGATGCTAATTTTTTAGCAGTGGTGGGATAACGTCAAATAACTCGCTTCATAACTAAACTGATATATAAATATGAAGTAATAAAAGACAGCTTTATTGATGAAAAATGAAACAAGATATAACTGAAGTTATAACTACACTGACGTGCGAAGATAAAAAGTTTAGATCTCTGGTAGACACTAGAATTGATTGGTTGGTTGGGAGCTCTACGGTCTACTGTTTTGCACACGAGGGCTAATGAGACCGGGACCTACAGTTTAAAGCCGATTCCGAACGGCTACAAACATCCATGCCAGCAGCGGGATTCAAACCCGCAAACTCCGGTTCCGAAGAGCAGCGCTCTACAATTCGGCCATCGTTCGGCAAGGTAGACCCTAGAAGTTATTGGCTAGGTAGAGAGAATTTATATTATCGCTTCCTGTGAACGTTCTATGTACTAGACAATTTCTTTTTCTTCCATTTGGTGTATATTTTATATATAATTTTTTTAAAAAAATTCTACTTTATATGTTAAAACTGAGCATTTTTTCACGCTAGATTATTATTGAAAAACTTTTAAAATATTCATTGTAGAAAAAGAACTTTTTAATTTATGAGAAATCAAAACATGACTGTTATAATGAAGATTATAAGTCTTAAAAGCTACTATGTTTCCTTATAGAGGCATAATATATATAGACCTATGTATATAATAATAAAATAGAACCAAATTCAGAACTAAAACACTATAACTCCATTAACCCCAGTAATAGTAAAACGGAAAGGAATAAAGAAGGATTGGGTGTAGAAGGTTTACGACTTCCATACACGGTTAAAACAATTGTTTGAACAGGCCTGAACGTTCCCGTACACCCAAAAGACCAGAAGAATATGAAATGAGAATACGAATTAGAAGAACAAAGCATTTATAAAGCTATACTAAAAGCCAACTTATCCAGTATTTATGTTGCCACTATGACAGTTAAAATTACAGTTTTAATTGAGAATTGGAAACATTAACTTAATCCTATTAATATCTACTTATATTTATATATTAAATAAGTTCATATGAAATTCGAAATTTCAGGCATTATAAACATAAAAGTTACATGTGTGCTCATGTGCCAGTGTGTCTACTAATATATTGAAAAATTCAGATATACACCATATCAGTCAATATTTCTTTTATTTGTGTTTTATTTGCCAAAACTCAATAGATTAATCTTTTAATTATTGATTGGTTTAAAATAATATTTGTATTGCTGTAAAAATAAAGAATTCAATTTCAGTGATGTTTAGAAAACAAACAATCTCGACCAAGTTTCAATTTTTAGGTCAGGTTTACATTTCTCTTCACCTCCCCCCCCATTCCATCAACTTTATTAGTTTCTCTAAATTTCTCAATCGCAATACGAGTGGATTGGGGCGTATCTAGGGAATTTCTAGTACAACAAATACCTCCAAAATCTTGGCGTGCTTTTCTGAAAATTAAAAAATTCCTCAGCTTTTTCCCTTACGTATTCTAAATTTTTCTTCCTATTAAGAATTCCTTTACGTGCCTAAAGGTAAAAAAAAAGTGTTATTTTCTATTAGGCTGTAATCTCTTTACTAACACTTTTCCAGAGCTTGAAGAATTATTTACCTTTAGAGCTAATTAATCATTAAAAGTTGTAAATTTGATTTATTTTAAGGCTTTAAAGTGTCATTTAAACAGACTAATCACTTTACTTTCAGCTTCGAAATTAGATTTTTTAAATAGATAAATGTATAAAAAAATTTCTAAAAGATGAAACAAGGAAAAATAAATGATGTGCATTTATATTAGGTAGTTATAGCTTCTAATTGAAAGAATGCCATAATTAATCTTCATCTAATTAAAACAGTTAATATGAGAATATTTAAGAAACTGTTTACTATGCAGCATTAATTCATTGTTTTTTTTAACGAAAGTGTAGAAATCCCTTTGACAGTAGTTAGTGCCAATTTAGTATTAATTGCACGAAGTACGTACAGCGTTATCCCTCGTGACAGGAAAAATTAAGCATTTCTAAAGCATTGAGAGGTGTGCATCTTTTTTTATCTATCTATACATTTTTCAAGCTGAATATTTAAAAAAAAATTATTAAAAAATATCATTACTTATTTTAAATAGATTATTTTTCTAAGTTATGAATAAACAATCGTAGGTACCTCCGGGATTGAAATAATTAAAACAAATTGAATACATTTACATTTACACTACCATCTCGGTATGCATAAAACAAAACAGCATTAACCTACTTATAATAAATTACTAATATAAATTAATTTCACATGAAATTCTTCTATATTTTCGCATCAAAGCCTGCGCTATTAGGTGAGCAGATTATGCATACACACAGGGGACGAAATTCCTAGGGCAGCCGATGGAATTAACAACACTAAAATATGTTAACTAAAGCTTTTTTTTTTAAAAAAAAAAGGTGAACTTTACTGAAAATAATTACTAAAAAAATACTTATTTTTTTACCTACCTTTTCACGCCTGGGAATTATTGCTGTCAAAAACCTGGAAGAGTTTTTAATGAATACTTCTTCAAAAACACTGTTATTTAAAAAGGGATTCATTTGCAATATATTAAGTCATTTTTTAAAGTAATTTTTACTTCGAAACATTTATCAAATGTCATCTAATAAAAGCCAGACTGATTTCTTGATTACAAATTTGTTATGACTTATAATTTTGATTCCAAGTTGTACTGGCTTTCTATATGTTTAAATAGTATTATTAGCAACTGAAAATAAGCCTCGTAAATATTTAGAAGTATCAGATATTAGCTATAAACTGACAAATAGAATAGCAAAGACAATGTTGTTTATCTTTGCATTTTGTTAGTTTTCTTTGTTAAGATTACCATTTTAGCAAACTATATAATTATATCAGGGATACATTTCTTTATTACTTTCTTCCTTTTTAGTCAATTAAATAGAATACTCGAAAGAAACAAATATAACGATAAACTTATATGTATTTCGTTAAGTTATAAATCTTCTCGGAATCCGTATTGGTAGGAGATGGCCAAATACTAACCTGCACGCAAGTGGCTAATAGCACATAATGGGCAGTAGTGCGTATTATATTTTTGATAAAGATATCCCATATTTCAAATTTCATTTAAATTATACGGTACATTTGATTGTATACAGTGTATCTAATATGTAGATGTCACGATCAGCTACAACATTTCATGTAGCACAATTTTATCTTTAAAAATGCTTAGTCTGATTAAACGTACACATACTTTACCAGAGACGGTGTTACTTATACAGGCGCAATCACAGGAGGAAGTGTAGCGGGCTTTGAGCCCTCCTAAGACCCTAAACGCACCGTTTAACTTTGCAGAGGGTGAAAACTTGTTGAGAAATACTTATAGATGAAGAAAATATATTTTAACTTTGCTAAATATTCATGATAATGTTAAAAATAAAAGATGTAATGAGATAAAGAAGAAAAATGAATTCTTCAAAGTTATGAATAAACAATCGTAGGTACCTCCGGGTTTAAATAATTAAAACAAATTGAATACATTTACATTTACACTACCAAATAGGTATGCATAACACAAAATAGCATTGACCTACTTATAATAATTACTAACATAAATTAATTTCAAATGCTTCTATATTTTCGCATCAAAGCCAGGGCTATTAGGTGAGTAGATTGTGCATGCACACAGGGGACGAAATTCCTAGGGCAGCCGATGGAATTACACTAAAATATGCTAACTAAAACCTTTTTTTAGAAAAGGTGAATTTTATTGAAAATATATACTAAAAAAATATTTAATTTTTTTATCTACCTTTTCACGCCTGGGAATTATTGCTGTCAAAACCTGGAAGAGTTTTTAATGAATACTTCTTCAAAAACACTGTTATTTAAAAAGGGATTCATTTGCAATATATTAAGTCATTTTTTAAAGTAATTTTTACTTCGAAACATTTATCAAATGTCACCTAATAAAAGCCAGACTAATTTCTTGATTACAAATCTGTTAGGATGTACAATTTTCATTCCAAGTTTTACTGGCTCACTATATCTTTAAATTATTAGCAACGAAAAAAAAATCTCGTAAAAATTTAAAAGTGTCAGATATTAGCTATAAACTGACAAATAGAATAGCAAAAACAATTTGGTTATTGGTGCATTTAGTTACTTTTCTTTTTTAAGATTAACATTTTAATAAACTATATAAATATATCATGAATCACAATTCTTTTTTTTACTTTCTTCATTTCTATTCAATTAAATAGAGTACTCGAAAAGAATAAATTTAATAAGTGTATATGCATTGCGTTAAGTTATAAATCTTCTCGGAATCCGTATTGTAGGAGATGGCCAAATACTAACCTGCACGCAAGTGGCTAATAGCACATAATGGGCAGTAGTGCGTATTATATTTTTGATAAAGATATCCCATATTTCAAATTTCATTTCAAATTATACGGTACATTTGATATATACAGTATAATCTAATATGTTGTGTAACGAATTTCTCGTTACATTAAATTTTCAGATATAGACTTATCTAAGACCATGAGAAAAAACCTTCCTAACTTGAAGGCGATGTTACGTATACAGGCGCATATACAGAAGGAGGTGTAGCGGGCGTTGAGCCCTCCTAAAACCCTAAACGTACCATTTAAATTTGCAGAGGGTGAAAACTTGTTGAGAAATACTTATAGATGAAGAAAATATATTTTAACTTTGCTAAATATTCATCGTAATTAAAAATAACACAAAAGACGTAATGAGAGAAAGAAGAAAAATGAAATCTTCAAATTTTAATCTACTATTTGTTCAAACTGACTTACTCACTCACGCACACACACACATACATACACATATTTATTGTAGCCGGCTTTCAAAAATCTGCTATTTTACACACACACACACACTATATATATATAATATATATATATATATATATATATATATATATATATATATAAAATATATATATATAATATATATATATATATATGTGTGTGTGTGTGTGTGTGTGTGTGTGTGTGTGTAAACTAGAGGATTTTTGAAAGCCGGTCGCAATAAATTTATTGTAGCCCCGATTATTTTTATTTGCTCTGGCTTAGTGGGCAAGGAGAAGCCTAAACAGCAAGACAAATTGAAAAATGTTGCAGTCGTCCCATTCTGTTAGGAAGGACAGGCCCAGTTATTTATTAGCTCCTAAAAATTACATCTATAACAGTCAAAGGTGGATGAGAGAATAATGACGAAAACACGTGCTGGAACAGGATTGAACCCTACAGTGAGACGGAGACGAAATATTTCCCAGAGAATGTACCTTAAAACTGAGCCATTTGCCAGGGAATATAAGATGACTGGACAGGAAATTTACATCTATTTCACAGAAAGATTTGGAAAATGTGTTGGGAGAATTTTAAGGCGAAAACACTCCTTTGATTAAGATATTTTGTGGCTGGGGGAATAGATTTTAAGGAATTAGAATGGGACAGAGGAGGTTTGTAAAGAGTTAGTATAGTGAAATAATTTTGATATATTACATATATTATATATATATGTATCGTTATTTACCTTTGTGAGTTTTTATTTCATGATGACATGTAGTAAAAGTACAATTTTCTTAATACAAACATTTGCCCAAATCCACAGAATTTTTTTCTTTTTTATGAGCTATGTATTTCAATCACCTGGATTTTTCGGTATGGTTTTTTAAGGTAATTGCTTGGCTTGTAATATTTTTCACAAAGACGAATGAGGAAATATTTAATTCAGGATTATACATAAATATACATAACATGCATATGTTTTACATAGTTTTTGGAAGACACATTTTTCCCTGAAAGGGAAATTTCCATATAAATTCCTACATTTTATCTTCTTTTTTGTATTTGGGTGCTTGAATTCATCTTGAATATATTTATCATATCTTATATTCGATTACAGTAAAATTTATTATTTTAGATATAAATCATATTATCTGTCGTTAGAATACTCAGATTGGAATTTTGTTCTCTAAATAAATCCCTTAAACAGAATTTTGAGGACATTTTAAGTAAACGACGTAAATGATTTTATCAATTTACATTAACTCAGAATACTCTGAATCCAATTAGATTTTATTTTCCCGATACCACCCTTTAAATCGTCCCAAAGGATTTACTTGAAACTTCTCAACTCGGCACTTAAACAAAACTCATTTACAGCGTGTTTAATCTATCAAGTTCTCCAATTTTCCTTCAAACCACACGGAACCAACCAAGATATCTTCTTTCCTGAAGTTCTGATATTTCCAATATGTTTAATTGCCACTATCACTGTCTGTTTGCTTCTCGGGTATCACTTAATCTGATTAAATTTTGTACGTCAGGGAAATTTGTGGCTATATTTCCTCAAATCGTCTAATACGCCCAACTAGTACGGGAAATGAGGTCGAAGCATCGACGGACAGCTATTTTGTTACTTAATTTTATGCTTGAAATTTACAGAAGATATCAGTTACTTAAACGTAGTAGGGAAAAAAGTTTCATTTTAATTTACTGAAACTTTTTTTAGTACCTAATAAAAATAGAAATTGCATTGAATTTAAAATGTGAGTTTTATGGCTTCAATCTCAGAATTTGTTGAATTGCCACACTTTTACGTGTAGTTCAATTTCATCTCATCCGAAAATTTATAAAATCTAACTTCGATCATTTCAATAATATAGTTTTCTTTCAAAATGAGGGGAAATGTTAACAACAGATTGACAAACTTTAAATTAAATTGAAGAAAATTATAGAGATTGCATACTTAGTTAACGTAAAGTAGTACATTCCAAAAAGAATACAAATATTTATTGTATACTGATGTATAATATTGAAATATTTGTGTTTAAGAAATATATTTCAGTACAATAATTTATAAACATTTGAAAAAATTCTTGGTCTTATTTATTGTTTAAAATTGAGTATTTGTAGAGGCACAACATCCTGAAAAAATAATTTTTTAAGGTTTTGGTGATCAAATACACTGACTCCAGAGCTAAATCAATAAGTTATCCTCCATATAATGACACATTTTATGACTTTTAGCAACAAGTTCGTATTATACCAAAGAAATCTCGAGAAAACTGTAGAACTAGTAATTTAACAAATAATGAACTACACATATCTCAAGACTATAAATTGAGCTTTATTATCAGAGTAACAACAGCGACAGAGGACTGTATACCGTTTGATTATGTGGGATTTGTTGCATGTGTAGCGCAGTGTATGGACTTGATATGTGGAGCACTGTGCTGGATATTTTTGAGGTTATTTGTTTTATGGAACTGATATTCTAGAATTTTCGGAATTGTTGTACTGATTTTAAACGATTTTTAAATAAGGTTAGTTGTCTAATTACGACAAACGATTGCTACAAATTGGGACTTATAACACAAAGTATAGTTAATTATCTAAAAGAAACATTCAGTTTTTAGATTTCCAATTAAATTTGTATTTCGACCATTTTGGCTCGTTTAAACGTTACGTATGTCCGTACTTACAAGGGTACTTTAATTTTGAAAATTGGATTATGAATTTAACTATTCCCGAATGTATTTTTATGAATATCATTTCAATGACTGCAAATACATAGGTATGTATGTATACCCCATTTAAAAAAAATGAGATAAATGATTTTGCCTTTTCGAACTTTTATAACATGTACTTGTGCACCTCCTTCATTGATTAAAATATGCATTCTATATGATGAAATATTTCAGTAATACGGATATGAACGCTTCCGGATATATTTGTAAAATATTTGAGCGTCGAATTTTGTAGAACTATTATAACATATATTTATTCATCTCCATATTTTTATTGAAATCTGCACTTTATATAATAAAATTTTTGTAAGTATTAAAATTCTAGCGGTCGTCACAGATAGCAGTGCTTGATATATTCTCATCGTTGAATTAATTTTGTTTAAATTTTTGAAAATATTGAAGAGTTATGAATAGTTTAACTGTGTAATAGATCACATTAATAAATAATCAGAGGAACAAACAAAATAAGTTTAACTGTGGTCGCATATATATATATATATATATATATATATATATATATATATATATATATATATATATATATATATATATATATATATATATATATATATATATATAAGGTTCCAGCAAATGAAGTCCAACTAGAGTCCTGAGTACATTTTCATAGCTTTAGTCAAATCTTAGAGCACACTAATCATCAATGGCACATTGGCGCTTAACTTTTAACAAAGCTACCTCGGATAGCCACAGCTCTGTCTTTGGAATGAGCACACTTTTCTCTCTGCCCATATCATTGCGTGTGAGCCGTATTTATGTGGTTAACTCCTCACGCCGTGCCCCTCTCAGTAAAGAATCCTTAATTAAAATCTCTTAAAATTAATCTACATTTTACATCCTGACAAACACACACACACACACGCATATATATATATATATATATATATATATATATATATATATATATATATATAATTTAATTAGTATACGGGGCGTCAGTTTTGAGGTGTCTACATCTTATATTTATTTTCTTTTTGACTATTATAAGCAATTAACTTTGTGTTGTCTTTCATTGAAATCGGATACCTATTTTATTACAATAGTAATTAAACCTTCCACTTAATGACAATTCTTCATTTTACTACTAATTTAAAGGATTTAAAATAAGAAACATATTAAACCTAAGCCTATAGCAATATGTATAAATTCATTTCATAAGGAATATATTTTTGAGTTTGACATGACATTTTATGAATAAGATGTCTATTTATGTTGAAGAATTTCAATAAAAGATTTTATGAACTGTAGCAAAACTCATTACTTAATTGAATACGTATTTGGGGAAATTATTTAGAAATTTAAGAAGCAATATATTTTTTTAATATTTTTGAAGCAAAGGTTTTTATAGCTTATGATTAAAATTTTCTGTAGTTTCACTGACACTATAAGGAACGATACATAAATTATATTAATCTTAATTATATTTGTTACTGCTTTATGTATAAATTTAAGATTATACTTTCTATATGAAAATCCCATTTAAAAATGTTATCATACCTCATTAAAAAAATTAAAAGTGTAAAATGGTATACTATTAAATATTTGCTTCATAAATATATGACTCTTTTATATTAATTTTCTTCTTTTACGTTAGTTTTATTTAAAATTATGCTTTTACTTAGTTTTTATTTTTAATCACCCATATCCCTTTTAAAATCCTGCAAAAATTATCATTGATTACTTTAAAAATCATTAGTATTAAAATATTACCTTTCCAAGTAAAGTCTTGTTAGTATTTCTAAAATAACCCTTGCAGCATTTTGTAACTCTAAGGTTCCCAAAATTTCTTCTCTTTCCGTTTAGAATAATTATTTCGCTATTGAGAATGCAAAATGGAGCACGAACTTGTATCTGCTAATTGACCCTAGATGAGAACAGCCGGTTGTAGTTAATGAAGCTCGAGTTCGAATTCCTTTTAACGGGGACGACTAAACGTGTTGTAAAAAGTAAACTCTATGTTTTAGAAAGAGAAATATTGACAGAAAGAGAAGTTTTAGATTAATATAAAATTTACAGCGTATGATCCTTGCATCTTGTGGGAATCTATGAAAGGTGCCATTATTTTACTAGATACTTTCCATATCCTTCTTTTTCCCGTTTCCTGTTAATCACCCTGTACCACGTCATAACCAAAAAAACAAAATGCATGGGAAACTAAAAAATTTTGAGACGTTCAAACAAATATCCCAGAAAACCCTAAATGAAGAGTTATTTTTATCACAGTCTTCCTAGCGTAATCACTCGTAAAGAAAACTTTGATTGTTAAATAAGTAAGAAGACATTCTTCTTTCACATATATCCTTTCATATTGAAAGTTTTAAAAGAGAAATACCAATTTTCATATCTGTGTAAAAGGTTTGTTTTCTCACTTTTAAATTTAACTACTTAATATATTACCTAAATACGCTACAGTACTTGGCGTCCTATATGAAAAGAAACAAGTCTAACATTACATGTGCTTAAAATAGAGATATGGTGTGTAAATTATATGTTGAATGTGTGTATATACATTTTTTGAGAGTCTTTCCCTTAGACTCCCCCATTAAGAAATCATATCAATGTTTATGAAAGAATCTGAACATTCATTACAGTCTCTCTCTCACAGATATATATATGTGTGTGTGTGAAAATAGTAAATATTATGTGTTTTCTATGGGGTCGTATCAATAAATATAAAGAAAGATCTTCTCTTAGACCAAAACGTTTGCAGCAGAACTAAAGCAGTATTCTTATGGAAATATATTTCAAGTAATTTAATTCTTTATTTGAAATCAGGGTGAATTTGTTTTATTTTCTTACTTGATGTATGTGTGCGCATATATATATATATATATATATATATATATATATATATATATATATATATATATATATATATATATATATATATATATATATATATATATATATATAGTCAGTACCGGCTATATGGTCACCCTCTTATAAGGACACCCCGCTTATATGGTCAGTTTTCTAAAGTTCTCTCTAACTTAATAGGGAACATGTGTTAAAGCTTACCGCTTATAGTCATTTTCGTTTTCTTGCTACCGGTTATATTGTCAGTTTCATGTTTTCAACGAAATTCCTTTACTTATATTTATTTAAAGTCATTGCGAAACCGGAGAGGACCTAAATTCAAGCTTTTATTTTCCTGTCTTTCCACCTCTTTAGGTCCCCCCCGCACTGATAAGTGGACATTTGTTTGTTTATTGGTTGAAGTTCTCTCAAACATGACCTCAAGTGTTATTTTACTAACTCCGAAGCAGCAGATGTTCATTTAAAAGCAATTAGGGACTTAGAAAAGTTGTGTTCACAACTAACAAAAGATATCAAACTTATATAACTGATTATTTTTTAAATACAATGAACATGACTGTATGTATGTATGTACGTGTGCTGTACATTGATTAGTAAGATAAGCTAATTAATTCCCCCCCCAAAAAAAAATATATCGCATATTTTTAAATGTAGTATGTGTGTATATGTATGTATGTATATATGTATATATATATATATATATATATATATATATATATATATATATATATATATATATATATATATATATATATATATATATATATGGTCTAAAAAGGGGGAGGAGTTGAAAAAAAAATTGAGCGAGTTGTGAACAATTTATAAGGTAACTCTTTCTTAATAAAAAATAAATGAAAACCCACTCTCGCGTAATCTTTTAGAGTAATCCGGTCAAGCGGAAGCATATTGGGTGGATTTGATGAGTATTCAAAGAGATAAGGACAGTTGGCGTGAAAATGGCGTAAGTGACGCCTTAAAAAAGAAACTATACTTTGAAATAAAGAGATGGTTTACCAAGAAAGACTGATTCTTCCATTCGCCTACCATTGAAAATATATATATATATATTATAATGGGTTACAGCAGATTTCTCCCGCCGTCTGTGTGCACCAAAGACATACGAGTGTGCATGTGTGTACAAATTCATTACGTAAAGTTTGCTGAATACATAAATTTCTTTTAAAATCTTTGTGCTGTAAATATCTTACAGGCCAAACATTTGACTATATTTGCAAGTTATCTCTGATGTTTGAATTGTTGCAAAATATTATTAATTTTAAAAGTATTTTAAATTGAATATATATATTTCTGCTACCTTTTTTGCATTTAAAGTGTTGCATAATTTTTCTTATAACCCTATATTCGGTATTTTACGATCGCAAACACCGCTTTTACGTACACCAGCCAATTTAAGTTAAACCAAATTATATCTTTGGCTTGTTTATGTACCTACATTTTATGCATACAGAAATCGGGGTTTGTCTCATTTTATCCTCGATTCGTGTTCCATTATCCTATTGTGAAAAAAAGTACCATTTCACAATTAAAAATTTTTTAAATCTCACTGACGGTTAACAATATCTATGCTGTCGTGTATTATTTGTTCAAGGTTGTCTTGGGTTAATGACGTTATTACAGCTGCTCTAAAGTTTAATTAGTCATTTTCTTGCTTAACAGAGAATTTGTTCTAGATTACACTAATAAAAAAAACTTATTTTAAGACTGTTGAAGATTATATTTATTGCTAGTGTGTCTGTGTAATTTATCCCTTCTTCTCGTGTCTATTTACTTTGGTTAAATCAATATCTAACCTTTTTTTACTACAATCCAGTACGCAGGCTAAACGACGATTATGTACTGGTATGTATCGAAAGTGGGAAGAGTTTTATTTTTGTTTAGTTATATGCTAGCATATAGATTTCTAGATCCATGGCAACATGAGGTACCGGGTGATAAACAGGAAGCGGGAGAAAGAAGGATATGTAAAGAATCTAGTGAAATAATGGCAAATCTTAGATTTTCACGCGGTGCAATAATTTTGTGTTATACTATGCAAGGTTCTTACGCATTAAATTTGATAAAACTAAATAAGACACTTTCAATTTCGAATAATTTGTATGTTCCACTTGTTTGGTTTGTGAACAAGGAATTTTTACTAGTGTTTGTTTAAAGTGTTTTAAAAAGTATAAATTCTATGTATATGTAATTATTACATGGAATTCAAATCTTATATAACTTTAATAATTAGCTATTGTTTTAGTTGTATTGCAAGCTAATAATAAAACTGAATTAAGATTATCATCCTCATTTCAATTTTTAGCCAATAAAACTGCAAATAAACTTAATGATTTTACGTTAACTTGAGTTCTATTTAGCTCTAATGCTCAACACCTTTTTTAGTACCTATCACAAAATTAGACAACTGTTAAAATATGTCGTTAGAAATAAAGCTTTCATAAATCTAATCAATAAATATAATTGAATCCAAAAGCCTCCATTTAATTATTTACCACTACGAGTAACTATATCGTATGTGATAAGAATTAGATGTATATATCATATAGGACTAGCAAAATGTTATCACATCTTAGAATAATTTCTATGCTGAAATGGAAGTTTTGGTGGCAACATGTTTGTAAATAAAGACAGTCACACACAGAAAAAATTTTTTGTAAAAAAAAGAAAAAAGAAAAAAAAGGAAAAAGCAATTAGAACTATAACGGAAAAGTCGGTTACATACTGATGATCTCTGCAAGGGATAAGCCTTTTCAGCAATAAGACATCGCATTAAATCTGTTAATAGAAAGTCCTACAGTTCTAAAATATGATCTTTCTCTTAAAAATCAGATGAATAATTGCAAGGATATTTCCTTGCCCTGCTAACTATATGGTAATGTCTATCTGTATTTCAAAGTCCAAAATGTGAAGGGTGTCTATAAACTTGTAGAGCTGGGTTCTGCTTCAATTACATCTGTGTCTTCTTCTTGAACACCATATCTAGTTTGTTTCAATAATTCATTCCAAGTTTAGAGATTAAAGCAAAGACTACGAGTGAGTTGTATTATCACTGAGAGAGGAGATCGATGGGTGTAGGTGCAAACATAATTCCACGCTTAAGAGGGCACATCAGTTAAGTTTTGCTTTTCATACTTAGTCTCTAAAATTAAACCCATTCTTATACAAAGTAAAAAGTTAAAAAAATTTCAGGCACTCTCTGTAGAGTCTTAATATAACTCAAAATGAGTGTCATTGTTAATTTTTGCTTCTTGGAAAACAATGTTTATTAGGTATGATTCTCTACCTAATTAAACTTTTTAAAAGTACTAGACACTTGTCATTAGGGGATTAATTTTCAAAAGAGCTAAATTAATATTTAAAACTACATTTCAAATGCAATAAATGCTAAATGAAATGAACAACAAATAAAGTAGGTAAATTTTCATCACAAACCTTCAATATTTACTTGTGCAAATTTACATGCATTACAATTTTTTTATAGTTTCTTTAAAAGTTATATTAATCTCAAAGCTATGTAGTTTTTCATGTTTTAAGTCTAACATTCCAAGAGGGTTTATTTTACAATTCAGCAATGTCAAAACATTTTAAAACTACAAATCAAAAATCTAATTAAAAAAAATTAAGAATGGCAAGTCTCTTTAAATATGCCAAGTGAAGCATATTCACGAATGGGTGCACACACATTAGGGCTGGTAAACTGGCGACCTCAAGCAGCATCAAAATTCAAAAGAAAATCACAAGCTAAAGGTAAAACATACGTGAAATAAAAATATTGTGCAAGACAACTTATAAATAGAAAACGTAGGCAATACTGATTGCATAATTATTTTTAAGAATGTAGAGAACTTAAGTCAAAAATTGGGAGGTAGTGGTTGATTGGTTCAAGACCTACGTCAGCTTTTTTACTGTACGTGGGTAAATGATACAAGCACTTATCTGATTTAAAGCCGGTTTCGAAATGATACTATCATCTATATGAGCTGTGGCGAAATTCGGCATTGTGTGCCCTACCACCTTTCGACCATCCTTCGGATAGAAAAATTTGGTCTTAGTATTCATGATGGCAATGAGATGTTTAACAGAATCCTTTTAATTAGCAAATAAAAAAACTCAAAATTGAAAGACCATTTAATCGGAGTAATTAGCTTAAGGAAATAGAAAGCCTAGAAGCGATAGAAAACTTGTAAAATTATAGTGCATAGAAGTAATCTTCGATTAGAGAGACTTGATTTGGTTTGGTTTGGTTTGGAGCGCTACAGTCTATTGTTTTGCTACCCGAAGGCTAATGAGACCGATACCTACTCCATAAAATCCATTCCAAATAGCTACAAACACCCATGCCTGCAATGGGATGGGTGCCCATAAACACCCGTACCGATTGGTTGGTTGTATAAAGCTTTATGGAACTGAGACGTCTTGGGTCATATTGTGCCAAACAAATAGCTTAAAACTTACACTACAGCGACCCAGTTAAAACAGCAAGAACAAATGAATGTCACAAGATGAAATTAAACAAGCAAGAAAATATGTAATAACAGTGTGTTAAAAAAGTGATTAGTCCAGTGTACTTAAATATAAGTATAAAAACCAATATCTTAGTAAATTAGAAAGATTCACATGTGGTAGACACTGGTACCAAACAGCAGTGCTTTACCTATTCAGCCATAGTTCGGCAAAAATGACACAGGTTTGGTTTGAAGACCTACGGTCTATTTTGTACAATACGAGGACTAATGAACAAAGGATAATTCCTTAAAGCCGATTTAGAAATTATAAGACATCCATTACAGTTGTGAGTTACGAACTCACGATTTGTGGTACCGAAGAACAGATCCCTACCTCTTCGCTCATTCTTCGTCTGAAATTATAAGGTTTAGTTTTTAGCACACTACGGTCAACTTTTCTGCAGCACCAGAGTAATGAGATTGGGACCTACTGCTTAAAGCCGATTAAGAACGGCCCATCCACTGTGTGATTCGAATCCACGAACTCCGTGCCGAAGAACGGCTCTCTAACCATTGCCCGTCAACCAACATAATTGGGAGGTTTTGATTTTGGTTTGGAGCGCTACGGTCCACTTTTTGCAATACGAGTGCTAAGGAGACCGGGACCTACCACATAATTGGAAGGTGATTGACACTTCCAAAAATAGGAAGCAGCAGAAGTCATTAAAATAGTCATCCTCAAAACTAACATACAAATGAAAACGGTTTCAAATTACCTCAAAATAACTCATGTAGATATCAATATAGGAATCCGCGATTTACACATAGCAATATCATTATAATATTAGTTTTTATCAGATGATTAAACAGTGATCTGTCGTAGACCAATTCATGAATTTCAAAATGCCATAAACTAGACTGACGTAGGCCTTTTGCCAAAAAAACCCAACAGAATTTTGACGAGTACTTTACTGAATAAATACTTCCCATCGAAAGAAGTTAATGTGTATACCTGCTCGTCGTCAGCTTCTGGTATTGTTTAGCGAAAGCATATGAAACTTACAAGTAAAAAAGAATTATTAAAAAGACGGGAGAAATCAGTTATCGAGTGCTCTATGAGTTTGTAAGAGGTTTGAACAACCTTCATATATTTGGTTTTGATAGCTACGGTTAACTTTTGCAACATGAGGGCTAATGACACGGGGACTTACTCCTTAAAGCCGATTCTGAACAGCTATGAACATCCATGACGCAGAGCAAATCGAACCCAAGACTTTCGGTACCAAAGATCCACCCTAACTGATATCGTTCGGCTTATGTGTTTGTAAGATGTACTGATACTAGAAGTAATGTAAATAAAGCTATCTGAGAATCTGAGGTAGATCTGAGGAAGTATCTGAGGTAAAATTTGAACTAACGATCGGTGAAAGAAGATAAAATAAAATGAATCTGAGGTAAAATTTTAAACCTGACATAGTGAGAGAGATAATGAATTGGAGACAATTTAATGCGAGAAAGACAAGAAAATAGGATGGAAGATTTAGTTCATTCCAGCTTGAGCACCAGCTAATTTTCCTCTCAATAGGATCTCTCATTAACAAGTTTTTCGAAGAAAGTATATTCGTACAATCATTAGAGAACGGTAGTCAGCTTACTCATTCCAGCAATGGTATAAGTAAATTAGAATCGAAACTAATTATTTAGATAACACTCTAAAATTTCGCTCAATTTGTTGGTTTGGAGCGCTACGATCTATAGTACTGCTCACGAGGGCTACTAGCAGATTCTGAATGGATAAGAATACCCATGCCACAGTAAGATTCGAACCCACAAACTCCAATACCGAAGATTAGTTTCCTGACCATTCGTCCGTCATCCACTAAAATTAGGAGATTGACACTTCCAAAAATTAGAAGGAGCAGAAGTCATTAGAATAGTCATCCTCGAAACTAATATAAAAATGGAAAGGGTTTGAAACAACTCGTATGATATCACTAAATATAGGAATAATAGATTCACACATAGCAATATCAGTCATCCGATAGAAACTATTATTATGAACAGTGATCTGTCGTAGGCAAATTCATGAATTTCAAAATGCAATAAACTAGACTGACGTAGGCTTCCTGCCAAAAGAATCCAATAGAATTTTAACGAACACATTTCAGAATAAATACTTCGTATCGAAAGAAGTTAATGTACATCTATCTGCTCGTCTTCAACTTCCGAAATTGTTTAAGGAATTTCAATGAAAATTATAAGAAAAAAGATTTTTACGCAGGCTTAAAAATGGGGTTAAGAATTAAGCGAGTTATAAATGAAATTATTTGGAACTCATTAACAATAACGTAACAGGAGAAAAACACCCTCCAGCTGAACTATACAGAGTAAAGAAGCTGAAGCGGAAGTAGAGAATAGGAATTTGCTTAGGTAGCGACGCCAAAAGCTCACTCCTAGGCGGGAAATGGGGCTGGTAATATCCTCCACGCTTGTTGCTCCAAAATGTGATCAAAGAATATCTAAAATGGCTTAGCTATGGTTTGAAGAATTACAATAAAGAATTTTTTATATACGAACTAATGTGTTTTCTACGCCTTAATCGCTCGGACTGTGTCAGACATTATATACAAACAGTGGTTTGTCGTAGACAAATTCATCAAATTTTAAGATTCCGTAAACTAGATTCGCGTAGCTATGTAACCAAAACAATCCAATGGGCTTTCAACGAGCACATAACTGAATAAATGCCCATCAAAAGAAATTATGTATATCAGTTTTAGGCTTAAATGCACGCAATTTTTTAACGAAATCCAATGAAAATTAAAAGTAAAAAAATATTGTTAAGACAGATGTCGGATATCAAATGCTTTATGAGTGTGCAAGTGGTTTGAACGACGTTTAATTTCGAGAGCTATGGTCTATTTTGCAGCACGAGGGCTAATGAGACCGGGACCTATTGCTTAAAGCAGATTCTGAACAACTACGAACATCCATGCCACAGAGGTATTCGAACCCACGACTTCCGGTACCGAAGATCCACCCTAACCGACATCGTTCGGATTATGAGTTTGTAAGTACTGATATTAGAAGAAATGGATAAAAATAGAGGTAAAGTATAAAACATGGCATAGTGAGCGATAGGAGGCATTGGATACAATTTAATGCAAGAAAATAGAATGGCAAATTTAGTTCATTACAGCTGGAGTGACAGCTGATTTTCCTCTCAAGAAAGACCTCATTCATAACCTGTTCTAAATAAGAAGGTTTGTACAGTCATTAGAGAACAGTAATCTGATTATTCATGCCAGTAATGGAATAACTAAATTAGAATAAAAACAAACCATACACATAAACTTTCGGAAATTTTGCTCGATTGGTTGATTTGTAGAGGACTACTGTTTTGTTCAAGGGAGCTAACGACACCGGAGGCTATTACTTAAAGCCAATTCCGAACAGCTACGGACATCCATTCCTGCAGCAGAATTCGAACACGCGCAGTGCGGTACCGAAGAGCAGCGCTCTACCTTTTGGTCATCGTTCGAATTGAAAATTTAGTATTATCTTTCATAATGTTAACAATAAGAAGTTTAACAGAATGCTTTTAATTAGGAGATAAAGATCTCAACATTGTCAGACCATTCAGTCGAGTAATTTAGCTTCGGAAACTATAACGCCTAGAAAACAGATAATATAAAATTTCATAAAACAGATCGGATCTTCAATTAGAGAGACACGGGTAGATTTGGAGCACTACAGGCTACTGTTTTGCAACCTGCGGGCTAATAAGATCCATATCTGCTCTTTAAATTCAATTCCAGATAACTACGAACATCCATGCCAACAATGGGATTCGGGCAGTTCAACTCCAGTAGTGATTGGTTGGTTATATAAATCTTTATACCACTGAGAAGTCTTCGGTCGTATAGTGCAAGATAAATAACATAAACTTACACTACAGCGACGAAGTTAAAACAGAACGAATTAAAAGGTGTCAGAAAATAAAAGCAAACAAGTAAAAATATGCAAGAATAGTATATAAATTAAAAAGTGATTATTCCAATGCGGACATCCATTCCTGCAGCAGAATTCGAACACGCGCAGTGCGGTACCGAAGAGCAGCGCTCTACCTTTTGGTCATCGTTCGAATTGAAAATTTAGTATTATCTTTCATAATGTTAACAATAAGAAGTTTAACAGAATGCTTTTAATTAGGAGATAAAAATCTCAACATTGTCAGACCATTCAGTCGAGTAATTTAGCTTTGGAAACTATAACGCCTAGAAAACAGATAATATAAAATCTCAGAGCACAGATCTGATCTTCAATTAAAGAGACACGGGTAGATTTGGAGAGCTACAGGCTACTGTTTTGCAACCTGCGGACTAATAAGATTCATACCTGCTCTTTAAATTCAATTCCAGATAACTTCGAACATCCATGTCAACAATGGGGTTCGGGCAGTTAAACTCCAGTAACGACTGGTTGGTTTTATAAAGCTTTATATCACTGAGAAGTCTTGGGTCGTATAGTGCCAAATAACTAAAAACTTAAAGTACAGCGACCAAGTTAAAACGGAACGAACAAAAGGATGTCAGAAGATAAAAAGCAAACAAGTAAAAATATGCAAGAATAGTATATAAATTAAAAAGTGATTATTCCAATGTACTAAGTATAAATGTAAAAACCGTCTTTTAAAATATTCGGAAGATTCAAATGAGCAGCGCCAAAGAGCAGTACCATAGTTCGGCAAAAATGACTGGTTAGGTTTAAAGCACTACGGTCTACATTTTGCTACATGAGGGCTAATGAGATCGAGGTCTACTGCTCAAAGCCGATTCCAAATGGCTATGATCATCCCTGTCTTAGTGAGATTCGTACCCAGGAACTCCGGTACCGAAGATCAGCACCTTACCAGCCACGTGCCAGCCTTAATGTGTGTATTTTGTTATCCGTGAAATTCTTTCGGCGGGTGACCTTTTGAGGCGTTGATTTTCTGTCTTTTCGCTCCCTGAATTTTTATCCACTAAAGTTGTCGCACTGATTTTGCCTGCAATAGAAGTCGAATCAACGAACTCCTATACCGAAAAGCAGCACCCCACCCATTCTGCTCCTCTCTTTGGGCGATCGACAGGTGATTTAGTGGTCAGTGTGAAGGGCTAGATTCTCGGGTCGCTGGATTCCACAAATCAGATGCACTGTACCTCTCCCAGGAGACATACCTATAGAAGAGAGAAAATATTTTTATCACTAAATTACAAAAGTATTCATGGACCTATTAACACAAAGGAATAAATAGTCAAGGTATAAACAAAGATCAATATGTTAAACTATACTCAGCACAATATACTTTTAATAAATGCAACAAAGGTTAAATTTGACACTTATTTACTGGTGAAAATTATTTTCCCCTAACGCAGGTGTTAATACAGGTACTAGATTCCTTTATGTCAATACAAGGCTGCGAAGATTTTGACCATTTAGCAACCCTCCCCCCGAAACACGTGTAGCTTAATGTGTGCTACGGACACAAGTAACATTACTTCTGATGAGTCCTCGTAATTTCGAAGCAGGGAACAAGCAGAAGACACCATGTTAAATATTGTTCGCTTGTAGAGGGCGATAGATGGCGCTCTATTCATTTTTATAATTTTGTTTGTTCCTTTATTCATTGTACAGTTTTTCTGTGCGTGTTAGTAATGAAATGTTTGTAAAGAGAGCAAAAAATTGCATGCCGGGTCTCAGATGCGAACTGTGCTTAGACATAATACACTTCTTTGTTTTAAGCAAAATTCGGAATCACCAACGTCAGATGGAATTACCAGTAAAAATCAAATCGAAAAAACCCGAGCGTCGAAAAATTCATACGGAAGAAACACTT
This sequence comes from Pardosa pseudoannulata, assembly GCA_032207245.1. Classification (NCBI taxonomy): domain Eukaryota; kingdom Metazoa; phylum Arthropoda; class Arachnida; order Araneae; family Lycosidae; genus Pardosa; species Pardosa pseudoannulata. Next base: position 163,805,792 of record CM063508.1, on the reverse strand, counting down.
TTGGAAGTGATAATTCCATTATCATATAAATGTTCTGTTAATCTACCCCTTGAAAATAATGAAATATTCCTAAAAGCTTGCTTTGCGAAGATAACAAATGAATTAAATTTAAATTCCCTAAAATGTGTCTGATTCAGCATACAACGTAATTTTATTAATGTATCTCTCGCTCAAGAATTAAAATTGCCAGTAATTAGGATAGAAATATTGATTATTTATCATTGTCATGTGATCAACCTAAAAAGAATAATAATAATAATCAGTCTTTGAATTATCAAATTTAAAAAAGGGGCAAAAGGTGCATCGTGGATTCTTTGGTTATAAACCAAATTTCGTATACGAAGCTTAAAATTTGTGATCAGATAACCATTTAGAATATTTTTTCTATCACTGAAAAGGAAACGAAATCTTTTTCTGAAATGAAATCAAAACTCCCAGACATTTTGATAGGCGCCGATTCGTATTGGCAATTACATAAAAAATAACAAGAAAATGTCTCATTCTCTTTTTGCTATTGAAACAACATTGGTTGGACTGTTTCAGTAAATATTGCTGACGTGAAGTCCAGTCAAATAGACGTTTCGATCATGAAAGTTGAATGCCTTAGTTCGGATGTATTATATCGAAAGCATAATTGTTTAGAAAGTAGTGACTCTGCCACGGCTAATGATTTACAGAATCTATGGACATTAGACGCAATAGTAATAAAAAGTGATACTTTGTTATCAGATTCTGATCAGCAAATAAACGATACTTGAGAACCAGTTGGAATTTAAAGAAGGACATTATTTAACGCACCTATTGTGGAAAAACAAATCTGGTGATAATATGGTGAATAATTCTGAAAACGCTAAACGTCAATTTGATAGTTTATGGAAAAGATTAAAGAGGGATAAATGGGATTTTGAAGAATATAAAAAAATGATGAAGAGCAATTGGGAATAGTGGAAGGATGTGACCGATCAGAGAACGAGAATTTTGTGCCCCATCGAGAGGTTTTGAGAAAGGATAAGAAAACTACTAAGGTACGAATTGTATTTAATTGTTCTAGTAAATTCTCACGCTGCGAATCTTAAAATCAAAGGTGCCCAACCCAAATCGGTTGGTGGGCCCGAAAACAATTTACTGAACTGAGGTGGGATGCACATATAAAAATAAAACAAATTATTAAAATATTTTATTATCGTGAAATATTCAAAATATGCATTTTTTTAATTGCTTTTCATTTATTTATTTTCAATTGTAACTTCCTATTTAGTTCATTCAGTTTCATTGTTATATCTGTTAAAAAACAAATATAGAAGCCATTGATCATCTGAAAGTTCACTTATATCACTACTGTACTGTTTTATACATCAAATTAAACATTTTAGAGGTTAGAATTTCAAACGCATCGTTACCTTGCTTTTTCTAAATAAACAATACATTAATTATTCTTTTGCAATTAAAGATAATTCCACAATAGCCATAAATATAATTTATAACTTTCTTTCCATACAACTTCCACTGACTGGTCGGACAGAACACGTGCACGTAACGCGAGTCAACTGGTTGTATAAGTAATGGCCAATTGACAGAATATTCTAGAACAATCAAATTTCAACGTAACCTGTCCAACCCTACTCAAAGACCAGGTTTACGTTGATTATTATCAAGTCTTAACGTACATAACTTGTGATATTTATTATTGCAAACATTAAGAACTAAAATTCTATGTTTCAACTGTACATCGTCAAAATGACTAAAACTATTAGACAGTTGAAAACTTCAATTGGGATGCTAAGTTTTAAATGGGCCGCATGCGGCCCGTGGGTTGGGCATGCCTGCTTTAAATGATTGTTTCAGTCAGGGTCCAAGACTTACACCTATTGATTGATAAATCTATTGATTACATCTATTCTAGATGTAACCAATTTATTTCGAATGTTTAAAATTGCGCTTTTGCGCAGACATTGAGAAAGGATTTTTAATGATAAGAATCGCAGAATACGATAGAAATTCTTAATTTTTTATGGTTTAACACTTAAAATTACAAACTCATGAGGATGACAAGAGTAACATTTAGTTGTAAGACATCTTTATTTTTTTTCTTACGGCTACTCTTAAGAAACACATTAAAGATTATAGGGAAAAATATCCTGAAACTCATGAAATGTTGAATTCAGCTCTTTGTCGATGATTTTACCTAGGTTGGGAAAAATTGATAAATTTAATCAGCTTAACCGAAAGCTTGAAATGATGGCATTAAACTCGAGAAGTATAGTCGATTTTGAAGTTAATAGGGTTCCAAAATAATATTAAGAACATGTGTGCAATTTGAATTAATGAAATAACAATTTCTGTTTATTAGTCTAAGATAAATAAGCCCTTTTTTTCCCCCCCCCCCCCCCCCCCCCCCCCCCCCCCCCCCCCCCCCCCCTCCCTTTTTTTTTTTTATTTTAAATTCATATAATTGGTGGTTCACCAAATAAGAATTATATATGCAGTGATCTTTGAAGTTCTAAGGTTTGCTGACTTCTGTTCTAAAGGCCTTATTACACTTCAACATATGTTGAAAACGGATTATTTCATGTTTTAATCAACTTAATTTTAGAACAAATTCTACCTGATCACCTCCAATTTTGTTTAAATTTGGTATAGTAAGTGACGTCATGGTTATAAAGAAAATCCCATATCTTATGTTCAAATAACTCGTTTGGGAGTTATAAGGCTTTGAAGTTGCCAGGTTTGTCCAAAATACACTATCAGGATACCTTTAAATTAGACTTGCTACTCACCTAATTAAGCTAGAGATATGTGCAAGGTGTTATTTTAAACCTTTTTTAATGGCTTTCTTGTGATGCACAACACATGAATTGAAAACTTTCAAAAAAGTTTCTCAAAAAGCCAAGCTTTTAAAATTTTTAAAAAACGCAAAAATTGCTCATATTGTTAATTAAAGTTCCATGTTGGGATCATAATGGGATCACAAGCTACAAAAGTTTTGTTTGATACATTTACTATTACAATAACGAAAATGGGAACATGTTTTCATTACTTTTAATCTAACTCAGCTGTTTAGGATGGCATTAATGTTTACACAATACCTTATCAATACATACTCTAGTAAATTTTAGATTTAGCATTTGTGAAGATTTTAGAATAAAGAAAAATCATTAAAGTGCATTACTTTTGATGGATAGTGCTACTTTACTGAGTTGGAACTGGTAGAAAGCTTCATGTGTTTAGAGAATTTTTACTTCAGAGAGAATATGCATTCGTCCTGTTGGAGTTAAAGGACTCACCTTACACAAAACATCTGAAATTGGAATCCATAGTACATCTGGCATCATACATTGGGGCATAGTACACTGGGATCATAATGGTATCACAAGCTGGAAAATTTTTTGTTTTGTTTTGTTTATTATTACAATAATAAAGTGAAATATTTGTTCCTCACTTTTAATCGAAATACTTTTGAAGTTGAATATGGTGGAAGTAATACTGACAATACTTTATTATTATATACTTCAGTAAATATTGTAGTTAACATTTTATTTAAATGTAATTTGTAAGAATTTTATAATTAGGAAAAAATTTACTGTTTAGAGAAGTTACTTTGGATGAATCTTGACTTGCTGACTTCGAATTGGTGGATAGCCTAACCTAGATATTAAAAGGTTTATCTGATCAAATTTAAGTTTTAAATTTAAATTTCACAAAAAAGCCAATTTTAAAATAATAAAGATATCTTAAAGTACTGTTTAGCACTAAAAGTTTCACCTTTGATAAATAATATAGCCGCTTGTTATATAGAGGTTCGAATTTTGAATGATGCAACATCAGGAAAAAACATGTTCGAACTGGCAATGACATGTTGAGTCATGCCCAAACGTGTGTCAAGCGCATGCTCTCCTATGTTGCTTGTCTTGCCTTATTGCACATGTAGCATTTCAGTTTTAAGTTGTGGTGAATCAAATATTTGAATAAAATATTCAAATTGTAATATTTGAGTTTAGGTTTTAGAACTATGGTTTGAGCTTTAATTAACCATTTTATATTTTTCTATCTTTTGAAACAACTTTTAATTAAATATCTTTGTATTTCAAAACCGAAACATCTCGGAGGATACCAGTAATGATAATTTTATAACAGAAAATTCAACTTTTCTGTGTTTCATGTAAAATTTTGAGTTTTAATTATTTTAAAACACATAGAATTCTAGAGATGGAGAAAAGAGACAGATATTTTACTTTACGTTGTTGGAACTCATTTTAAAAAAAGCAAATCACACCTATACTAAAAAGAGATTAAGAACCAATTCAGAGTGAATGTGTGAATTATTTTCTGAAATTCCAAAAGTTGCTAAAGTATGTGACACCTGCAGGAAACAGCATGGGATACTGAAAAAGGAGCAAACGTGTGAATGTTCAGTTTTTAAAGATGCTGACACTATGGCAGATTGTGATCCTGATTTTATTCCATAGTCTGAAATTATCCAAACACTCAACAAATCCCTGGAAGAATTAGAAGAATCCCTCTACACATAAAAGGGCAAAATACAAGTATTCTACAAAAACGAAGGAAAAACTATTTCAGCTATAAAACGTAAAATCGTTGTAGAATTTTCTGAGAATGATAACAAAATAATTTATGAATCAGTTTTAAATAACCTCAAAGCAAAATTTAGTAGTTTAACCACCAGGAAAACAAAACTTAACTTGATTTTAACTTGAATTATGGAGTATTAGAAAGATAATGAATAAGTTTAAAGCTCATGAATGTATGGTTCGTCATGCAAAAAGCTGTTAATGGATAAAGGAATTTTAGCAAGTCCTGATCCTAAACTAGAAAAAAAAATCTTCAGAAGAAATTTCAAAAACTGTTCGGTTATATTATGAGCATTATTATATTAGCAGAGTTATGTCAGGTAAGAAGGACTATACATCAATAAGAGACAGCAATTGTAAAAAATAATTCTAATTTCAAACACTT
>CM063508.1:163787074-163800718 GCA_032207245.1 Pardosa pseudoannulata | reverse complement strand
GTCAAATAGACGTTTCGATCATGAAAGTTGAATGCCTTAGTTCGGATGTATTATATCGAAAGCATAATTATTTAGAAAGTAGTGACTCTGCCGCGGCTAATGATTTACAGAATCTATGGACATTAGACGCAATAGTAATAAAAAGTGATACTTTGTTATCAGATTCTGATCAGCAAATAAACGATACTTGAGAACCAGTTGGAATTTAAAGAAGGACATTATTTAACGCACCTATTGTGGAAAAACAAATCTGGGGAATAATTCTGAAAACGCTAAACGTCAATTTGATAGCTTGTGGAAAAGATTAAAGAGGGATACATGGGATTTTGAAGAATATAAAAAAAAATTAACAAGAGCAATTGGGAATAGTCGAGGGATGTGACCGATTAGAGAACGAGAATTTTACGCCCCATCGAGAGGTTTTTAGAAAATATAAGAAAACTACTAAGGTACGAATTGTATTTAATTGTTCTAGTAAAATCTCACGCTGCGAATCTTAAAATCAACCGATTTGGGTGCCCAACCCAAATCTGTTGGTGCCAAAAAACAATTTACTGAACTGAGGTGGGCCGCAAATATAAAAAAACAAATTATTCAAAATATTTTATTATCGTGAAATATTCAAAATATGCATTTTTTTAATTGCTTTTCATTTATTTATTTTCAATTGTAACTTCCTATTTAGTTCATTCAGTTTCATTGTTATATCTGTTAAAAAACAAATCTAGAAGCCATTGATCATCCAAAAGTTCACTTATATCACTACTATACTGTTTTATACATCAAATTAAACATTTTAGAGGTTAGAATTTTAAACGCATCGTTAGCTTGCGTTTTCTAAATAGACAATACCTTAATTATTCTTTTGCAATTAAAGATAATTCCACAATAGCCATAAATATAATTTATAACTTTCTTTCCATACAACTTCCACTGACTGGTCGGACAGAACACGTGCACGTAACGCGAGTCAACTGGTTGTATAAGTAATGGCCAATTGACAGAATATTCTAGAACAATCAAATTTCAACGTAACCTGTCCAACCCTACTCAAAGACCAGGTTTACGTTGATTATTATCAAGTCTTAACGTACATAACTTGTGATATTTATTATTGCAAACATTAAGAACTAAAATTCTATGTTTCAACTGTACATCGTCAAAATGACTAAAACTATTAGACAGTTGAAAACTTCAATTGGGATGCTAAGTTTTAAATGGGCCGCATGCGGCCCGTGGGTTGGGCATGCCTGCTTTAAATGATTGTTTCAGTCAGGGTCCAAGACTTACACCTATTGATTGATAAATCTATTGATTACATCTATTCTAGATGTAACCAATTTATTTCGAATGTTTAAAATTGCGCTTTTGCGCAGACATTGAGAAAGGATTTTGAAGAGAGATTTATTGCACATCGATGCAAAATTTTTTGACCCAATTGGGATTATTTAACCCTTTTTAATTAGAATAAAGTATTTCCTTAAAAAATTATGGATTAGAGGTCTATATTGGGATCAAGAATTACCGCAAGATAAATTGGTGTAGTGAGATTAAGGATTTATTACCTCTCCGGATTGAATAATGTGATTCATTTCTCTCAAGTTAATTTATCAAATTCTCGAATTGTACTTCATATTTTTTTCAGATGCATCGCCACTCGCCTATGGTTATGTTGCATATTTTAAGGTGATTAGTAATGATAAAGAATTATGTCAGCATGATTATGTCTAAGACTAGAGTTGCACCCCTAAAGAAATTAACATTACCAAGGTTACAGTTAATGGGTGCTGTGATAGCAGCTAGAATTGCGATATATATGATATATTTAACACTGAATTGCCCAAGGCAGCCATTTTGACTGTTTTTTAATTTCAAAAAGAAAAACAATTATGAAATATAATGACACAATTTCTTAGAATTTGGACACTTTTTCTATAACATATAAATAGGTTTATGAATAATTGTAGTTACTTCCGCCTTTATTATATAATATTAAAAATTTTAAGCAAATTTCTTTACATTTATTTTTTTCACAATGCAGTAATTTTGACTGTTTTTGGGCAATATAGGTATACAAGAAATCTCGGGCAATCTAGTGTTAAGGAAATTAAAATCGTAAAATTTTATTGACAGACTCAATTATTGTTTTACATTGGATCAACGGAACGGCAAAAGAGTGGAAACCGTTTTTTAAGAACAGAGTGGTTGAAATTCATGGATTATCGAAACCTGGAAAATGGTCATATTGTAATACTAAGGACAATCCCGCTGACTTGGTTACGCGCTGCGTTAGCGCCAAAACGTTGATTAATAGTGAATTTTGGTTTAAGGGACCAGATTGATTATTTGAGATAAATAGCAAAATGAATGAGGATTGTGTTAATTTTGATATTCGTGATGTTATTGGAGAAAAAAGGAAAAATCCTGAAAAAATAATACAATTTAATATTTCTGTAGAAACAGTTGAACCGGTTTTAAATATTGAAAAATGAAGTAACATTGTAAAGGTTCTCAGAGTTACAGCATAAATAAAAAGATTTCGTTCTAATATAAATTCTAAAAACGAGAAAATTCAGGACACATTATCGGCTAAAGAAATTGATAACGCGAGAAAGGTGTGGGTTATATTTACGCAGAAATTAAATTTCCGGAAGGAATTAATATTTTTAGAAAATGGAGAACCGATTTCAAGAAATTCATCTTTAATAAAATTTTCGCCGTTTTTAGATATCGACGGAATAATGCGAATTAACACTCATTTATATTACCTTCAAAGGGTAAATCTCTGGTAAAGACGGAAAGGTTCGATCATGTCAACTGAAAACAGCTACTGGGACTTGAAAAAGACCGTTTCAGCTAATCTATTCATTGGAACTAACACTTAAAAACTTCATTTTTTTACCTATTGTGTTTGATGATATTTTTGATTGAATTTGTTGTCGAAACTATACTGTTAAATGAATGAACATTATAATGTTCATCCGGGGGCAACCATGTTAAATATTGTTCGCTTGTAGAGGGTTATAGATGGCGCTCTACTCATTTTTATAATTTTGTTTATGTTCTTTTAGTCATTGTACCGTTTTTCCTGTTTGTGTTAGTAATAAAATGTGTTTGTAAAGAGTGGTGTGTTTTGTGATGGTCCTGATGATGGAAATGGAAGGTCGGCTGGCAGTCCCACGAATTCTGGACTGTAAAGGAAGGTAAGCCCTTTACCTTATTACTCAATTATAGGAATATCACACCCCAGGCTTGGCCTGCCACCCGTAGAGGTATCGTTTGAGAAATTGGAGGATATATTGTGAACACCTATTTTAAGTGCTCCAATCACTTTTAACGAACACGGCGGATCTTAAGCTGGCTGCAGCCCCGAACCCACAACCTCAAGAGTTACAAGATCACTGCCTTTGCCGACTGAGCTACCGCTGCTACCCTGGTGAAAAATATGCAGTATAAACTCCAAACTGTGTATCAAAACGTGGTTTCAAGACCAAGACGTAATCGCTCTAAAATAACAACGTTTTACACTCCTTTGAATCCTGTAAAGCAACAGCGAAATAGTGGTCCACGGTCTGCCAATGGTTCGTGATACATATTTGAAAGTTTGAAGACATAACGGGCAATTATTTGTAACATGTAGCATAAATAACGAAAAGTTCCAGTACCATTCAAATTAAAAATAAAAGCGGACAGAACTTATAATGAAGTAAGGCTTTTAATACTTTTAATCTGTGATTAGCTAAATAGTACCCAAGATTAGATTCCAAATTACCTCATCTATCTTGCGATTTAGGTCTCAAAGCTATATTTTCAGCCATCGTTGTCGAGATCTCATTTTTGGCTTTTTATAAAAAAAACTAACATATAGCCCGTCATATGACGGGATCAGTAAAATTTTTAATTTTCCAGAATTGTAAAGTACCCTGTGATGCAGGTAAAAAAATGGTTTGTTCTTTGGCTGATAATTTTCATTGCTACAAAAAATAATCGATGAATCAATTTAAAATCATCACATACGTACTTACTCTATTATTTAAGACAAATATAAAAGAAAATTATTTAAGTAATATCTAAGTTCAGTGATAAAACCTATGAAAATAATGCTGACGATTTTTAAATAATTTAAAATAAATGATTAAATGAGATGGTTAAAGAAATGACGTCCTAATGTGAGAAAAAAATGTTATTTTGACCTATTTATTATGGGATAAATTGATAAATTTAATCACCTGCTCTTAACCGGAGAAATTAGGGCTTGAAATGATGGCATTAAATACTCGAGAAGGGGGAGAAGAGGTCGATTTTGAAGTTAATTGGGTTCCAAAATAATATTTAGAACATGTGTGTAATTTGAATTAATGAAATAAAAATTTATGTGTAGTAGTCTATAAGATAATTAGCCATTTTTATTTTAAATTCATATAATTGGTGGTTCGCCAAATAAGAATTATATATGCAGGAATCGTCGTTGAATTTCTAAAGTTTGCTGAGTTCTGTTGTTCTAAAGGCCTTATTGCACTTCAACATATGTTGAAAACGGATTATCCCATGTAAAATCAACTCAATTTTAGAACAAATTCTACCTGACTATCTCCAATTTTGATTAAATTTGGTATAGTAAGTGACTTTGTGTTTATAAAGAAAATCCCCAAATCTTATGTTCAAATAATAACTGGTCTGGGAGTTATAAGGCTTTAAAGTTGCCAGGTTTGTTCAAAATACTCTATCAGGATACCTTTAAATTAGACTTGCTACTCATCTAATTAAGCTAGAGATATGTGCAAGGTGTTACTTTAAACCTTTTTTTAATGGGCTTTCTTGTGATGCACAACACATGAATTGAAAACTTTCAAAAAAGTTTCTCAAAAAGCCAAGCTTTTAAAATTTTGAAAAACCTCAAAAATTGCTCATATTGTTAATTAATCTTCAAAGTTCCATGTTGGGATCATAATGGGATCAAAAGCTGAGAAAGGTTTTTGTTTGATGTATTTACTAATACTATAACGAAAACGAGAATATGCGTTCATTACTTTTAATCTAACTCAGCTGTTTAGGATGGCATTAATGTTTACACAATACCTTATCGACACATACTCTAGTAAATAGTACTTCAAACATTTGTGGAGATTTTATAATAAAGATTTTAAAGATAATAAAGATTTTATAATAAATCATTAAAGTGCATCACTTTGGATGGATAGTGCTACTTTATTGAGTTGGAACTGGTAGAAAGCTTCATGTCTTTTGAGAATTTCTACTTCAGAAAGAATATGCATTCGTTCTGTTGAAGTTAAAGCACTCACTTTACACAAAACATCTGAAATTGGAATCCATAGTACATCTGGCATCATACATTGGGGCATAGTACACTGGGATCATAATGGTATCACAAGCTGGAAAATTTTTTGTTTTGTTTTGTTTATTATTACAATAATAAAGTGAAATATTTGTTCCTCACTTTTAATCGAAATACTTGGAGTTATAAGGCTTTAAAGTTGCCAGGTTTGTCCAAAATACACTATCAGGATACCTTTAAATTAGACTTGCTACTCACCTAATTAAGCTAGAGATATGTGCAAAGTGTTATTTTGAACCTTTTTTAAATGGGCTTTCATGTGATGCACAACACAAGAATTGAAAACTTTCAAAAAAGTTAAGTTTCTCAAAAAGCCAAGCTTTTAAAATTTTGAAAAAAAAACCCTCAAAAATTGCTGATATTGTTAATTAATCCTCAAAGTTCCATGTTGGGATCATAATGGGATCACAAGCTGCAAAAGGTTTTTGTTTAATGTATTTACTATTACAATAACGAAAACGAGAATATGCGTTCATTACTTTTAATCTAACTCAGCTGTTTAGAATGGCATTAATGTTTACACAATACCTTATCGACACATACTCTAGTAAATAGTACATTTAACATTTGTGGAGATTTTAGAATAAAGAAAAATCATTAAAGTTCATTACTTTTGATGGGTGGTGCTACTTATTTAGAGGGAACTGGTAGAAAGGATCATGTGTTTTGAGAAATTCTACTCCAGAAATAATATGTATTCGTCCTGTTGGAGTTAAGGGACTCACCTTACACAAAACATCTTAAATTGGAATCCATAGTACATCTGGATTCAAACATTGGTATCAAAATGGGATCACAAGCTGTAATTGTTTTTGTTATATTTATTAATACAATAATAAGAATGTAAAATATTTGTTCCTCATTTTCAATCTAAATACCTTTGAAGTTATATAGGGTGGAATTAATACTGACAATACTTTATTATTATATACTCCAGTAAATATCGCAGTTAACACACTTTACTTAAATGTAATTTGTAAAAATTTTATAATAAGGAAAAATTATTACTGTTTAGAAATGTTACTTTGGATTAATCTTGAATTGCTGACATGAAATTGGTGGATAGAGTAAACTAGATATTAAAAGGTTTTTCGGATCAAATTTACATTTAAAATTTAAATTTCACATAAAGCCAAGTTTAAAATAAGAAAAATCTTAAAGTTGTTCATACTGTTTAACACTAAAAGTTTCACCTTAGATTAATAATATGGCCGCTTGTTATAAAGAGGTTCGAATTTTGAATGATGCAATATCACGAAAAAAAAAAAATGTTCCAACATGTTCGAATTTGCAATGATATGTTCAGTCATGCCCAAACATGTGTCAAGCACATGCTCTCCTCCTATTTTGCTTGTCTTGTCTTATTGCACATGTACCATTTACATTGTGGTAAATTAAATGATCTTTGAATATTTGAATGAAATAGTCAAATTGAAATATTAGAATTTAGGTTTTAGAAACTTATGTTTTGAACTTTAACCATTTTATGTTTTTCTAACTTTTGAAACAACTTTTAATTAAATATCTTTGCATTTGAAAACCGAAACATTTTGGAGGATGTCATTGACAATTTTATAACAGAAAATTCAACTGTACTGTGTTTCATGTAAAATTTTGTTTTAATTTTTTTTAAAAACACATAGAATTCTAGAGATGGAGAAATGTGACAGATACATAACATTACATTGTTGGAACCCATTTAAAAAAAGGGCAAATCACACCTATACTAAAAAGAGTTTAAGAACTGTTTCAGAGTATATGTGTGAATTATTTTCTGAAATGCCAAAAGTTGCTAAAGTATGTGACAGCTGCAGGAAACAGCAAGGGATACTGAACAAGGAGAAAGAGGGAAAATGTTCAGTTTTTGAAGATGCTGACACTATGGTAGATTGCGATTCTGATTTTACTTTACAATCTGAAATTGTCAGAACACTCAACAAATCCCTGGAAAAATTAGGAGATTCCCTATAGACATAAAAAAGGCAAAATACAAGTATTCTACAAAAAGAATGAAAAAATCATTTAAGCTATAAAACGTAAAATCGTTGCTAATGTTGAATCTTCTGAGAATGATGACAAAATACTTTATGAAACAGTTTTAACTAACCTGAAAACAAGATTTAGTAGTTTATCCTGCAGGAAAATAAATCTTATGATTTTAACTTGCATACATGAATTATGGAGTATTAGAAAGATAATGAATGAGTTTAATGCTCCTGAATATATGATTTGTCATGCAAAAAAAGCTGTTAAAGGATAAAAGAATTTTAACAAATCCTGATCCTAAACTAGGCAAAAATCTTCAGAAGAGATTTCAAAAACTGTTCGGTTATTTTATGAGCATGATTATATTAGCAGAGCTAAGTCAGGTAAGGACTATACATCAATAAGAGACAGCAATGGTAAAAAAAAACTCCAATTTCAGAGACGTATGTGTAATTAAAAGGAGTTACATAATTTTTTAAAAGATAAATACCCTAACATACAAACTGGCTTTTCTAAATTTGCCGAACGTCGACCCAGAAACTGTTTTAACAGGACGAAACGGAACCCACACAGTCTGTATTTACCATACATCAAAATGTAAAACTTTGGATTAAAAGTACGAAATTAGATTCATTAACAAATGGAAGAATTAAAACGCACAAGGACTGTCTTGCTCTGATGAATTGTAATCCAGCATCAGTCAGCTGCCACATGGGAGAGTACATCATGTTCTGCGACTACAGAATTAAATACCATACTTGAGGAAGCATTCGATGAAAATATGGTGGAAAAGGTCATTTTCAATTGGTGGATTTCTGTTGATAGGTGTTCCTTAGAAACAATACAGAAGTCAGCATAAGAATTTATTGACTTATTTTGTGAAAATGTCTGTATTAGTTTATCATGACTTTGTGGTGAAACGACAAAGTTGAAAATTTGCAATTTTTTCTCGGAGGAGTCGCGGTAGCTAAGTTGGCAAAGGCAGCGATCTCATAAATGAAAGTTGCGGGTTCGGAGACCGAATCAGACTAAGATCCACCGTGTTCGTTTAAGGTGACTAAGGCACGTAAAAATAGGTCCTTGGTCCAAGATCTCAATCAGTACTTCTGGGGATGGCAGGCCTGAGGTCTTCTGCTTGGTTCCTGCTTCTTAAGGGGGGGGGGTATGTTACTTGCATTCGTACCATTCCTTAAGGTATCCGTCTACATTCGGAGAACTTTCCTTTAAACGTAGAAACTAGTTGATGTTTTTACATTTTTTTTATCAAAGAATTGCACTTAAAAAATTTATTCCTGGAGAAGTTTATAAAATTTCTAATAAATGAAGAAAATTTAGTAAAAAATCGGAATTTTTCAAAAAGGTCTAATTTTTTAATAAATTTCAATATTTTTTGACGCAACACATTTCTTATACACTGGACTAGTAAATAACCTAAAATCTTTGCTTAATTTACATTTGGTAAAACATTTTGGTCCTTCAAAATCATACACATTGAATTTTTATTGAATTTTCATGAACTTTGTATCTAAATATGAGAGTAATATTAGAAATTATTCAAATTTAAAGCTTTTAGGTAATTTACTAGTAAATACTATCAAAAGCATTCATAATAATTTTCAACAAAATATTTTAACTTTTTGAGAAATCACATTTCAAGTTTCAACATTTTATTAAAATTACCGTTCTGAGAAAAACGTATTTCAAGTTTATGAAAGCAACTTTACCTGTTAAAAAATTAAAATACATGCTTAAAATTCCCCACACTTTCTTGCTTCAAAACTTTCTAATTGCCAAGTTGCTAATTATTAAAAATACTAGAAAAATGTTTAAACTAATCTTCATGAAAATTTACAAAGTTTTGTCCAAAAATGCTCTTTAAAAAAGGGCTTTAAATTCACAACTTCCGGTTCCGAAGTCGCTACTTCCTTTTTGTTTTGACGGCTATCACTGATGTTTAAACAGCTGTAACTTTTCTTTAAAATACCGTAGAGACAAAACAAAAAAAATTTTGAAGCCTAATAGTTGAAATTTTACAATAGAAAAAATAAAAAAAAATTATGATTTTTGGCAGAAAATGATGTTTTTAACGTAGACGGATACCTTAAGCTACATGTGCTCCTCGGGTGGTGCTGAATGAGATCCGCAGTCAAGTGTTGTATAAAAGTATGTATCTGTATTGCTAGCTGCGCTTGAGAAAAAAAATCTCTCAAGACTGTTAACGAAAGGGTTAAAAAATCGTATTGTATACATTAAAAAATTTCGGGAAGGGTCGAACATCCAGTAACTATGGGGTCTTTCTTATCCAGACTTGAAAAATTACATCAAAGATCTTTTACACAATAAATGGCAGATCTTCTGGGATAGCATTCCTTCAAATAAACTGCAGGAAATTAAAACAAAGATAACTAAATGGCCCCATCTCCATTTTAGGAGACATGACGTAATACTCGTTTACGAGTGGGTCATTGCAGACTCACCCATGCCCATCTCTTGCTAGGTGAAGCTCCTCTACAGCGTGCGTATTGCAAGACGCCTTACACAGTCGCACATATTTTAACCCTCTCGCTGCGCATCCCACGATTTCCAAGGGCAACATAGATGTAGCAAAATTTGCGTAACCCGCGGCATGCATTTTAGCCGTCTATTTAACTGTGCAACCCGCTCTTTCCCCGTTTATTCTTTCATTTTGGCTTTACTGCGATTTTTAATTGTTTATTTAGCGGTAAACTAGCAGATGGCTTTAACTGTCCACATTTCTGCGAAATATACAAGACTTTTTTGTAGCATTTTGAGCGCGCTTTTCATAGCTGAGAGATGTCTGGGAGGAAGCGTTTCGTGAGGGATATAACCTATACTCCTGACGATATTTCCGAAACTGACAGCGCTTCTGACTCTTATTTCAAGTATATTGAAGATAGTTATAGCGAAACTGATGAGAATTTCTCGGATTCCTCTGCGGATAGTGATGAATCTGAAAATTCATTTTCTATTCAAAATGTTCGACAGTGGTGCAAAATTGATATGAAAGTATTCCAAACAGCCCCTGCTCCATTTCCTTTCCTTTCCTTGGAAATCCCCGAATACATTTCACTATGGCAAATAATACAACTGTTTTGGACTATTTTGATCTCTATTTTGAATATTTTATGTTGCAAATAATAGTAAAAGAGACCAACAGTTACATGAGAGTAACATACCCATGAGACTAACTGCTCGACACTTTGCTAGACATATACACCCAAATCCCATCAAGAAATAGCCTCGTAGATAGTGTGCTGTCTGTTGTTAAAAACCTGAAGTTGGAACAAAAACTTCGAAAAGAAACGTGAATTTGGTGCAAGGATTCCGAGGTAGGAATTTGCCTCGAGCCTTGATTCGAAATTTATCATACAAGACTTCATTTCTAATAAATGTTTTATAAGTATTTTACATTTTTTAATTATTATATACGTTTTGCTTTTGTATTTTATAAAATAAATGATAATTTAACCAAGGTTAATTTTCAAAATTTAGCTTTTATATCATTCTTCAATCTCATTATTCTGAACACCTTTTTTTTAGGACCTAATTCTATATTTAAAAAAACTTCTACAAAAATTTTTGTACATTTTAACTCTAAAATTTATATAGATTTGAAATATGTAATAAACAAATTACGCAATTTTTGAACCTAATTTGATAAAATAAATACGCAGCGAGAGGGTTAACGTCCTGTGTTTGTTCTAAATCAATGTATATAAAATTTAATAATCCATCTCCTAATCTTAATTTAATCATTGGAGGAAACTCCACATCCAAACTTGTTCCCCTTTCTTCTTCGAACCGACTTTTATACAGAAATGATTTTTAATTGTTATTTAATTTTCTAATATTAAATTTTTAATCTTTCAATTTTCAAAATTTTTTTTCACTTTTTTTCTTATTTTTTTTAAATTATTTTATAACTTAAATTCTTAATTCTTCACTCAATTTTCAATTCTTGTTAATTTGTATATAACTCAATCTTTATTAGATTTTTCTGTTGAATGTTATATTTTTATTGTTACTTTAATCCGTTTTAGAACCTTTCATTTTATATTTTGTCAAAACTTTTTATCTAAATTTCGTCTTTAGTTTATTTCCTCATTTTGTTTGGCGCAGTTTGTCCCTAGAGGATTTAGCGCCATTAAACTTCAATCAACCAACCAGTAACCAAGGGACGCACTCCAGTCTCGAAAAATATCGCTTTGACCATTTGGCGATCGTTCGGCTTCATTGCCCACAAAATAAAGTGATAGAGTACTAAACCATATGCCATGTTTGATGTAGACAGACATTATACAATGTCATCTCACATATACTACTTCACCTTACATGTCCTGATCACTACATTTGTTAAACGGTTTTTTGAGTGCTAAAGTCTACATTTTTGCTATCCAAGCATGAGACTAAGACCTATTGCCTAAAACCGATTATAAGCCTACGAACTATCATGCCATAAGTTTGGTTTGGTTTGGTTTGGTTTTGGAGTGCTACGGTCTACTTTTTGCAACACGAGGTCTAATGAGACCGGGACCTACTGCTTAAAGCCGATTCCGAACGGCTACGAACATCCATGCCATAGTGGGATTCGAACCCACGAACTCCGGTTCCGAAGGCCAGCACCCTAACCATTCGGCAATCGTTCGGCCCTCATGCCATAAGTGAGATTTGAACCCACGTACTGCGGCATCGAAAACAAGCGGAAAGCATTAGATTTAAATGTCTACAGAATAAAGGTACACAGCACTTTGATCCAGGGTCGGCAAACTACAGATCTTCCATGACAACAACTAAGACTGGACGATAATAGAAATTTAATATCGCGATATATCCTTACATTGATGTTATTGATATATCGCGATAGTACTTTAGAGTAGGAGGGTATATTACTATTTCTGGATAACTTTAACTTTCTTTCATTCTAAACCGTTCTTTCCTAGTAATTATAATTTTTAGAATTACAATTTGATACTAAAAACTAGGATTTCTGAAAGGTAAAAACAACTTTTAAGGGTACTTCCTTTTAACACTTAAAAGTAAAATTGCTATTCATTGTTCAGAAGTAATTAGTTCACAAACTAAACAGAATTGTTAATTCAAATTAGAAGCCATTACTCCTAATTTCCATTGCCTATTTATGCCAAATTATATTTCTCCCAAATCGAAATTAAACTCCTTTCACTGGTAAACAAATCTAGAGTATCGGACACCGTGGGTTCGAATTTCGCTCATTGCAAGGATGTTCGTAGCCGTTTGGAATCAGCTTTAAGTAGTGTGAGTGAATAACGTCCGTAGACCAAAAATAGTAAATCGTAGCGATCCAAACCAA
The DNA here is from genome assembly GCA_032207245.1 of Pardosa pseudoannulata. NCBI lineage: Eukaryota > Metazoa > Arthropoda > Arachnida > Araneae > Lycosidae > Pardosa > Pardosa pseudoannulata. Next base: position 163,788,026 of record CM063508.1, on the reverse strand, counting down.
AATGGTTTCATTGGTCCAATATCCGGTAGGTGGAGCCATAATATCATTTATAACTATGACTCGGGTATTCTGAAAATTAGTCACGCATTAATGAATAGATGACTTAACTTTTCTGATCATTATACATGAAATATTTTTAATATTTATTGTACTCTTACACAGAAAACACCGCAAACGAAACTATTCAACAACACTTCGCTACTTTACATTTTAATTTTTTTTTAATTCTATGCATATTCGGTCTGAAAAATATTTTCTTAAATCGGATGCAGATTTTTTTTAAATTCATACGAATAAAATTTTGACCATCTATTGAAATTAGTAAAACAAAATTTTAAATTACTTAACACTAAACTACCAACACTTAATACATACCTATTTCTACCATACCCGGTCAAATGACCTGATTTTAATTTTTTGATTATAAATGTATGAAACGTGAGAATTAGAAGGAAATAGACAAACTTTATTATAATTAAACAAAATTGTATATTGTCAATTTTTATGTATTGCAAACACAAAGAATAAATTTTAATTCATTTTCCATCGCATTTTTTACATAAACCTTTTGGGTCATTTAACCCGTTATATGGTATGTTTAGTGTTAATGAATTATTAAAAATAAAGACACTTAGATATATGTTAATTTATAAAAATAAAAGATAGTCCTTATTTGCAATTTAGATTTCAATATTGCAGATCACGGTGGTATTTCAAGTAGTTCCATAAATTAAACGAAGTCTTCGAAAAAATTACACACAGATCTAAATTGCAAATCAATATATTTTCACTTATTTTGCCATTTTCATCCCCGGTACACCAAAACAGCTAAACATTGCTTTTTGTTACATTTTTTTATAATTTTATGATACAATCATCACTATTCCAAGCATTCAGTTTTAATCCTGATAATCAAACAAAACACCCTACACCTAATATATTAGTAGAAGAT
>CM063508.1:163769574-163782074 GCA_032207245.1 Pardosa pseudoannulata | reverse complement strand
ACAACCCTCCCGAGTGGAACGTCGAGATTGACAGAACACAGACTTAAGCTGGACGGTACCGAGTGCAGACGGCACTACTGACTGATCGCCAAGACGGGCGCTTATGTTATGCCAGACGGGCACCGATGTCAACTCTCATTCCCTAGACACCATATAATTTGTACATAAGTTGTAAATAGTTTTTATTAAACAAGTTAGTGTTTGTTAAGCTTTGGAGCATCTTTTCACCGTGGGAATAAATCTCCCACATATATATATATATATATATATATATATATATATATATATGTATATATATGTATATATATATATATATAAGAATAATTCATAAATCAGTAGAAAATAATTACTTGCAATATAGGCTTTTTTGCTTGTTTTAATTATCTATATCATAATTTAAATAAAGGATGCTTCATGTTAATTTACACATTTTACTCCTTCAACCATAGAATTATTAAAAAGATGAGGGTAGACTAAGGGCTAAGTAATTACAATAATTTTTATTTTTTATGAAAATTTTACAACTTTTTATTTTGTGACTGGTTAAAATTTTTGAATTTTAAATAAAAAAAAGCTTAGTTGCTTTATCGTTTCTAAGTCTGTTTCGAAGTTTAGATCGCACTGGTCCATATATGTTGAAAAAAACCCTCGATAGAAGCAGCCCTGGAGTGAATTTGAGTTAAACTTGCTACATGCCCCAAACAAGGTTTATAAATAGGTAAAGCGAATAAATTCCAGAATTTTTCCCAGGTTCATAAAAATAAATAAAAGCAGTGGGGATAACACTTATTACATTTTTGGTTGCACTTGATTTTATTTTTTAGAGGCACTTGATATTTAAAAAGTCAGGGCATTCTTTTCAAGGTATAATGAAATTTTTATTGTGCCAGTAATTTAATACAAAAGACGAAAACAACATTTGACTCAGAGATAAGAGATAGGGGAGAAAAAAAAATTAATAGCAAGTAGGTTGCTATTAAAATAATACAAGGACAAGCGGGATGCAGCAACCTTCTGAAATCATCTGATAGCAACTCTGGGTTGTCAATGTTTTCTTATTGTGCTTATTACTAACAGCTTTCTTTTAAAAATTCAATCTCTAAAAACTGATTTAAATCAATGATTTTTTAAATCAACTGATTTAAATCGCTCAACCCTGGATAAAAGTTTTTTTCTCGCAAAAATAGGTTGCTGAAAATTGAATTAGTTTTTAGCGATTTCTCACTCAGTGATGGGTATATATATTTTTTATATGGACAAAGATGACCAAAATATAGCTTTGAGATCTAAGTCGCAAGAGAGATCGACTAGGTAGTTTGGAATTCAAGCTTAAATACTATTTATTTCGTCAATAAATAGTACCAAAGATAAAAAAATAATTCATATGTTCTGTTGATTTTCGTTTTTTAATATAAATTGTATGAAAAATTGTTAGTTGTGTTGAAACCTACAATAAATCCGTTTTTTCTGAGGGCTATCAAACATTCATCTTTCGTGATTTATTATTTGATGTTTCTTTTGTTTTTGTATATTTTACTATAATTTATAAAACTTGCTTGGCTCAATATGTTCCCGGACGATATTGCGCCAATAAACGCAAATCCATTAAGTACAAATCAAACATTCACAGACCACTAGAGTTTCGTGGACCACCATTCGGCGACTGCTGTTCTAAACTGCTCGAAAGTTTGGCGTATATGTCAGAGGGAAGAGGTGAGAAGGGAGTTTTGACCAAATCCTGAAGACAGATGGTCAATTGACTTAAGATGTTAAAATAACTGGGGTAATTTCCCAGATGTAAGTTATTTGATCAAACCCTTTAACTGTTGTATAGAAAAGACGAAATAAAAAGTCATTATTCATACGGCTCTGTTTCACTTGTTACCACTCCCCTTTACTACTTTTTATGTTGTGTTGAACGTGGAATGCCTGGACCCATTAGGCCGAGTAAGCGATTGCCTACGGGCCCTACGTTTTTAGGCGCCCTGCAACATGAAACTGCATACACACCATACATACATAATTACAACAAAGAAATGTTTGATTGCAGTATTAACAAATCTTACTGAATGGAAGAACTTAATCCTACAAACAACTAACCAACATCAGGGTCAATTAACAATAAATAAGAAATATTTACGCATGTAATTCATTTCTTAGTTTTAATACAACATATCCCAACTTGTGCTACGCGTACCATTGGTATTTCACTAGTAGCTGTTTGGTGGCACACGAAAATTAATGGAGACAAACATTTAAAAAATACCATACATGCAGACAGATCTTTACAAGTAGAATTCAAACGACATATTCAAATTAATATTTGGTTAAGTACTGATAAAGAATATGAAGAAATATCTGAGAAAGCCCTTAAATCATTACCGTTTACTAGTACTAAATTAGTAGAAAGATTTTTCTTCCTACATTTTCATGAAACTTTGAACAAATACACATACACATATACGTATAAGGAAACTAGACCGGGAAACCAATGTAGGTATTTTTCGTGTAAGATTCCAAAGACGATCCGAGAAGATTTGAAAACACCTAAAAACTGTAAAGGAAAAAAAACGGCGACATTTTGCTTTCCACTTTCCAACCCCTAACCTAAATTGATCACTGGGTCTACAGGGGGATACATGTATATAAGGAAAAGTAAAAAAGATCGAGAAACTAATCTAGATATTTTATATAAAACCCAAAGACCAAGAAGAGAAAATCTTCAGGGGTTTTCATATCTTAAGTCAATGGCTAAAGTTCCCACGTCCTTTTGCTTTTCCCTTTTTAACCCCTAACCTAACTTGATCACTGGGGCTACAGTTAAAGCCCTCAGAAAAGGAAGGGTCTTACTATTTATGACTATTGTCCTAGCGACCAATTTAGAAAATTCTCAAACAAAATGATTCATGATTTCGAAGGCAGATTTCCCCCCAGAAATTTTGACAGATGTTGACCCAGGTGTTAAGGGCCTTTTACTTATAACATCCTGTTAACTAACTCCATTTTATCTGATCCCTATGATAAATTCGAAAACCGTCCACCAAATTCTGCTAATAAAAGTTCGACTAAAATGATGTCATATTTATGGCCGTAACTGCAACTACCTATCGTAAAGACCTTAGTACATTATTTTAAATATATAAATTTAAATTGATTTTATAATTTACGGGAGATTATAATTCGGCATGACGTTTAGATATAATTTGTCTCATTATGTGATGTAAATACAAGGTCTCCCTATGAGAAATTTATAATGGCAATATATAAACACTCGCAATGACAAATTGCAAGAAATACATTCTTACTAAGTGGTACAAATCATTCTTACAAAGTGGTATAATTGAGCACTATGAACAACGAAGTGGTACGGAAGCCAAAGAAAACAAAGGTTGAGAAACGCTTGTTGTAATATATGCTAGTTTTTTCTACATTAACATATTTATTATAACAAATATGAGTATATATCATTTTAATCCTACATAGGATTCCTAGTTTATTCTTAATCCGTAGTTGATTTTCTTTAATTTTCTTTTTAACATTTCTTATTAATATTTATGTTTGTTGATAATTTTTCATTTTTTTGTGTATTAAAATTACATTTCAAAAACTTGTGTAATAAAATCATGTTCGTAAATTTATTAGATGACAGTGCCTCAAAATTTCGACTACCTGCGTCTATTTTGTTTAACCCACTTTATCACAAATTATTTATTATGTTCAAATTTGAGAATAATTGTACTTTCTGAAGTATATTAAACCTAATTAGACTAAACATAACAGAATTTGAAATTTTTTAATTTTTTATAAGAAATTTAACCCCTCCTCCACATAGGACATTGGTATGAAAGGAATAATATTTGCTCTTAGCGATTTCAGAGTTCTCTTCATTAGTGAAAAGTAATTCCAGCCTACAAACTTTTACAATTTATATATAATACTCCTTTATTCACTTTAAGAGTTCCATTTTTAGTCGATTATAACACTAAACTTGGTTCAAAGGTCTAAAGCAAGCCTGACAATGTATTTTACTGCATTTCCTGCAGTATGCTGTTGTATTTATAAAGTTAGAAACAGCGCATCAATTGCACGTGTATCGTCCACTAAAAGTAATGCGCTGCAACTTACCTATTACTATTAAAAATTTAACTAACCACCAGGATTATAAAGAAAGAGTACTCTTGCTTACAAAATACACCGCTAAGTACCTGAAGCAAACTGAAAAGGAATTCTGCAACCGCAAAAAGATAATTATGCTCATTGCAGTGGGAAATAAGAGTTTCTAGACTGTTGTGATGGACAGAAGATACATAACTGTTCCTAGCAGAAGCTTAAATGCACCTCTACCTATTCCAGCTGATAAAATATTAGCAACAAATACCGATTTCCATTTGCTATTTTTCAGCTGTCCTCAGGATAAGACAGTCGGTTAAAATGGGTTGATCCGACACTGTAAGACAACGAAACATGACATGTGAGTGAGGAAATCGTGTCATATGATGCAGAGAAATGATAAAAATGTAGATTTGATCAAATCCCTAAAGATGAACAATTCATGGAAGATGTTAAAATATTAACTCTGGGGTTTGGTTTGGTTTGAAGCGCTACGGTCTATTATCTTGTTACACAGGCTTGCAACTGCTCAGGTACTTTGAAAAATGTGAGAAAAGTGACAAATAATACAGGATAAGTGACTAAAAAGTGACTAAATATTGAAAAAAAAAAGTTTTTTTTCTCCTCTTGACTACAGATGCTATTATTAAGATTTTTCTATTTATTTTAACTCTAAATCAAACGACATGATTTTAGCATCAAATACAAAATAGGTTAAAAATTTTGCTTAACATAACTCAACATTGCTTCTTATTCTAGAAAATCTATAAATTAGATTTGAATACATACAATACATTAATTTTATAATCACAATTTCCTGCATATATTAATGATGTTTTGAAATATGTACATATCAAGATTAGAGTATCTAAACAAAAACTGAAGAAAAAGAAAGAGAGAAATGTATGCTTTGACGTAAGTTACTTTAATATATTAAATTCACATTTCAGTACAAATGTAGATTTCAGGAAATTCTTTGCGACTTTTTAAAATCACTAAATTCTGGAAACCATGACAATTACATTTTAATAAAAAAATAAGATTAGAGCATACCATTTTGGTCTTTTATTTAAATATTTTGGTATTAATTATGATTTTTTTTCAACACTTGACTTTTGCTGTGATACACCAAGAAAAAAGTGACTGTTTACTTAAAAAAGTGACTAAAAGTGATCAATTGTAAAAAAAGTGACTAAAGGTGAGAAAAGTGACAAGCCTGTGTTACACGATGGCTAAAGAGACCGAGATATACTGCGTAAAGCCTATTCCGAACGGCTACAAACATCCATCCCACTGTGGGATTCGTATTCATGAATTGCAGTACCGAAGATCAGCGCCCTAACCATTCGGCCTTCGTTCGGCGAAGTGTACATGCAATAACGCTAATTATATGGTTGACGTTAAATTAGAAAATATTAATAAGTTGTTTACAGTAACAAAATGACTGAAGATATATCGAACCGAAATAAACCGGTATTGTCGGTTCCATTCCGGTCCGAAGTTCCGTCTTAAATGGACATAGCAGAATAAAATAAATATAAAGTCTAAACAACTTTGAATACTACAGAACGTACATCAAGGGGATAGGATGGAGAGCAGATGTTTTAATATTGACAGTTCTTATTTCGCGATATATATATATGAATGATGTCCATATTTTTGCGAATTGATTGCAAACCGTGCCGTTATGTATAAAAAAGCAAACACATTAACGAACAAACTTAATTTTAAAAGATATAACTTAAACGCTAGATATTAATCCTCGAAATAGATCCTAGACTTTTATGAAGAGAATTTGTTAATACCAGTTTAAATTTTCATTGCAACAAAATATAAACAATTAAATTTAAAATTATCACATCTGTACCTAATCTATTATATTTAAGCCAAATACAGAAGAAAATTATTTACGTAATATATCAGTTCAGTGATAAATCGTATGAAAATGCGATTTTTAACACATTTAAATTTAAAATAATGAAATGAGAGGAATCACGTCATAATGCTAGAAAAAAAATTATTTTTACCTATTTATTATGTGATAAATTTAACGTCTGCTTTTAACCGGGGAAAATAGGGATTGAAATAATGGCATTAAACGAAAATATTTATACCAATTTATTTTAAAATCTGATAGACAGTTTAGGAGGAGATAAACTTCACTCGCATGGATTTTTGCTAACCCTAATTCATCAAGAATCCAATATGATGCCTCTATCCATTCCAGGTCCAATTGCTTCATAAATGTGATTTATCGCTTACCAAATATCAATACATTAATATGTTCTAATATACACCACCTTATTATAGAGTTGTAAGTATAAGTGTTCTGTATAAAATAGTACAAACACATATCAATGTGTGTGTTGGTCATCTAGAAAACAAAAATTCAATTTCTTAATCTGGACATATAAATTTGAATTTTAAGATATTGCTTTAAAAAATCACAGAACATATTTCTGTTCTTCGGTAGAAAAGATTTATGCCATTGCAAAGAAAAAAGTGTGAGAAAAGGTACAACTTTCTGATTATCTTCCAAATTCATTTATATATTTTTCCTCTGGAGCTGAAGACGTTTAAAAAACTTCCTTTTTAATTTTCAAAACTTAAAAAATATTTATCATTTTCGAAACAAGCTCACACAAATACTCGGAAAATTCGGATCAGAATCACCCCTGAACGAGAACCACAAATACTTATCCTCAAGTGGGTCTTGGTCATTTAGAAGGAACCAAGCAGAAGACATTGGCTTGGCCTACCACTCCCAGAGGTATTGATTGAGAACTTGAGGACATTGTGATCACGAACCTATTTTACGTGCCCCAGTCACCTTTAACAAACAAGGTGGATCTTAAGGCCCCTCCACACTATGGTCCGCTGCAAGCCATTACCACCGTATGGAGGGGGTATGGCTTATCGTGGTCGATGGTGGCAGACGATAAAATAGCCTTGGCGGACGATGGCGGTTTTTTTTTTTCCAAAGATCAAAGGCAGCCAGATGTGCAACTAAAGTGCGCAGTAGATTCTATGGACGAATCCACGTGCACAGCTCATTTAGTGGCCCAGAGTGTGGATGCAATCCGTGAACCATCGTCCAAGGTCACCATCAGGAAAAGGTGAACAATTGGCCATAGTGTGGAGGCTACATTAGACCTGCAGCCCTCCAGTTATAAGAGGGTTGCCTTAGCCGACTGGGCTACCGCGGTTCGCTATCTACTGTTAAATGTAATCAAGACGCAATCATTATCAGTCGTACTTCTAACGTGATAAAGTCCTTGGTGAAAAGTCCAATCTCTGAAAATTGTATTAATACTATTTTTGTCAATTCCAGGCAATAAACTGTTTTTAATATAATTGTTCAAGAACTGTTTTAATATAATTGTTCAGACAAAAAAGTAAGCAGGACAGTACCTATGTTTCTTTCATTTGGGGGCCTAATTAGAGATTTCTAATGGGTTTTTATAGAGGACAAACGTCTGTCAAAACTATACTTTTGTTCCGACGACTTTGTGACGTCATCGTTCACGAAGACACCGACCGCCTATGTTGTTTACATGTTAAAAGGCGACTTTTAAATTTATTTTTGGGTAAAGTATCGCATATAATAGAATTTTTTTTATTATGTCTAGCATTAAAAATCATATTATAAATATTGTATTGTGCTACTCTGTAAAAATACAACAACTAATTGCAACGAGAAGATATTTTTCAGCGTTCCCAAATATCCACTTACACGTAAAATCTGGACAAATGCAATGAAAAGGGATAAGAAATTAAACCCCAAATTATCATATAAATCATCTCTATGGATTTGTGAAGACCATTTTTCGTTAAGTAAATGCTTGCTTTTGTTTAAATATTACTAATTTAGAACAATTAAAATATATAAAAATACATCTATACCTTTAAAAGGACTGTTGATTAACCAGTGCTATTTAACTTTTAAAACTGCTAATTTTCGAGCATTATCTCAGAGTCCAAGTACAATAAATGTTCGATAAAGCATATAATATCATAATAATAAGCGTATAATTATCTATTAAATAACTCGTGGGAGGGGAAGGTTATACATTTTCAAGTATTAAGGTTATGTATTAAGGTAGGTATTTATAAGGTTATGTATTTTTCATAATTATTTTCTTCAGAGATGCATACTTTCTTAAGTGTATCAATTCACAGCGACATTTTTCGATTAAATTGGTGACTAATTTGAAAAAGTATAATAGTTTTAAAATAATTAATGACATTACTTTAAAAATTTAATTTAATTTCAGAAACTATACATTCAATTTAACATTAATATTAAATGCAATAAAATTGTATTGCTATTTAAAAATGTAAATAATTAAGTAAAGCATTTTAGATATTTTAAATTTGATAAGAAATTTAAAATCTTTAAGAATTGGTTTGGTTTAGGTTTGGAGCGCTACGGTCTATTTTTTTTTTTTTTTTTTTTGGCAACACGACAGCTAATGAGCGATATTGCGAGACCACAAATACCTCCTAATTTTTATTTTAATATTACATCCATCTATTTATAAAAAGCGACGCTACTACAAATGTATGTATATGATATACGTATATTTATTTGACTTGTCTGTGTCTACAAACAGAAGAACTGTCATTAGCATGAATAAAATATTAATACATGTTAAGTAAAAATGGATAAATATATAAATGATTTTACATACTTTTGGGTTTTAATTTCCCGTATTTCTGGTCCCATAAAATCATGTTCCCCCCCCCAAGAACGAAAGCATTGACATGTCAATTTTGGGACATTGTCTGGCTGTCCTTTGGTAAATCCAGTTAGAAGAGACATTTATAACAAATGGAGATAATTAAGCTAGCGAAATCGATAAAAAAAACCCCTTCAGGTTTAAATAAAAATAAATTTTGACAGCTAGAAAATTCCAAGAACTTGCAAAAACAAAATCGGAAAATAGTGCTCGCTTACAAGCAATAAAATATTGGTTATCGGGAACGATGACGTCACAAGCAATCGCAGAGTGTTTTTATGTCACGTGATTTTCGTTTAACTTTAAAATTAATTTTTAAAATGATGGACCCTGTTTTTCATTTTTGAGAACATTCTTGGAATCTACGAGTCTGGAATTATCAAAAAAATACGAAGTTGTTCGAATCCCCCACATGTGCAAATTCCTCATTACAATACACGGTTGTGCGATACGCAGCTTGACTGGACTCGCGGTGCGGCAACCGTAACAGACTTTCACTCGTCTAAAGGCGCCTATACACTATGGTCCACTGCAAGCCATCAGCACCGTCTGGAGGGGCTTTGGCTTATCGTGGCCGATGGCGGCAGACGATAAAATAGCCTTGGCTGACGATGGCTTCGGAGGCTGTTTTTCTCCAAAGATCAAAGGCAGCCAGATGCGAAACTAAAGTGCGCAGTAGACTATGGACGAATCAATGCGCTCATCTCATTTAGTGGCCCAGCGTGTGGATGCGACCCGTGAACCACCATTCGAGGTCACCATCAGGAAGTGGTGAACAACTGGCCATAGTGTGGAGGCTACATAAGAATCACCCCGCCATAGACTAAGAGCTTGGCTTGGAGCGCTACGGTCTACTGTTTTGCACACGAGGGCTAATGAGACCGGGACCTACTGCTTAGAGCAGATTCCGAACGGCTACGAACATCCATGCCATAGCGGGATTCGAACCCACGAACTCCGGTACCGACGATCAGCGCCCTAACCAATCGGCCATCGTTCGGCATAGACTAAGAGCGCTTTCCCACTTACCGACACGATAACGTCTGTATCGGCCGGCAAATAATGCAACGACAAAATGGTATCGTGTTGTCTAGTAAGCAGTTTTTCCATTCTACCGATATCGTTTTTTATTTAAAGATGGCGGTAAGCTCGCACAAGTTTAATGACTGAAGTAGCAACTTTTATAGATTTACTACAATTATTGTAGGAAAAGTAAATTTTAACGTTGTTTCATTGCACACATTTTAAAAACATTGGATGCAATACTAGGCACCAATTTCTTATATTCTTTCCACCGGTGGTATACTAGCGAAGATTTGGTTCCACCTCTTTTTTGTGAAAGGGTCAATTTAAAACTCAACGTACGAGTTGTTTTGGCGTAGTGTAGCACGTTGCGCTAGCCTTTTCCGCCTCGTTTTCGAATTCAGGTGTTTTTTTTTTAACTATTTCATTAAATTTTTGTTACTCTTAAATCTGCTAAAATTCTGGCACCTCTAATAATTAAATTGATTTTTGTTTTAAACAATATATTAAAAAAATACGAATTAAAATTTTTTCAATTTTAATTGCTCTTTTCTAATTTTATGTAATTAATTTTGTCCTTTTCATTTTCCTTTTTAAATCTATTTAATTTTAACTATTAACACATTTACCAGATCATTTTTCTTTAGTAACTTTACCTCTTTAAATTTATTAAACAATCTTAAATAAAAATTATATACACTCAGTAATTTGCTTTCAAAAGCAACAGTATGTGATAAATTAATTTATTAATTATTGCAGATGAGAACTTAATATAACAGATGTGAAATTCAAACAGTAATGATAGCAAATCTACGATAAAAGTGCATTTTATGATCAAGCAAATGAGAACAACATAACAAAAATCTGAGCAGAGTGTGTCAATTTAATGCGTAAGAAATCTAGGTATTTAATTATATTAATAATGAATTTAAAAATAAAGTCATGTAACAACTGTATTACAAAAAATATAATTAATCCAAAGCAAACAACGTGAGTAGCGATAACTCTCAAAATGTCGGACCGATTCAAAAGGAATAATAGCGCTTGCGGAACGACAAAACTGCCCGATAAACGATATCGGCCGTTCGAAAACAAAATCGTCATTGAATCGGTTGGTGGGAAAGCGATTAGCTATCTTAGTGCATTTTACGTGCGCCGATGTCGGAGAACGACAGTCGTCTAAGATTTATCGCTGTCGTGTCGGTAAGTGGAAAAGCGCTCTAACACGGGATACCCGGTAATTCGGCCTATATTTGCCAGGTGTCAGACCATCTGAACTAATTGGCGCTTTGGCAGTGGTCTGGGACCTTGGCGATGGTCTGCTGCTATATCTTTACATTGAAGGTCCTAATCCGTTGGCGATTCTAAACGGTTACCAGAAATCTTTCCCTGTTGTTGCTTTGGACTTGGAAAATTTTGAGGCCGAAAGCGATTGTGCTTTGTATTGAGATTTGTATATTAATCAAATCAACCGAAAGTAAGGGTTTGAATTACTTATATTCACAATTAAGTGTTAATATTTACATTATTTATATTAACTATTAACTGTCTTTATTTTCCAGCATTTTCGTTTGAAAAAGCAAGAGAATTTCATTTCTTAGTTCGCGAACGTTCTAACTGATTTAAAATTACTTTTCCTGCTACATTTTACTACTGCATTTGCATATGCCTTGCTAATAACCTTTTTAATAGCATTTCTGTTTGAAAAATAATTGCTATAAATATTAACTAAGACATTCGGCCAATATTTAAATCCCGTCAACCGAATTTAACGGTTTGAATTATCTTATTACCACTTTATTGCGAATATTATTTACATGGTTTCCTAATAACTATGTATTTTTTATATTTTTTAAGGTTTTTTGTATTTGAAAAACACAAAGAATTCCATTACTTTTTTTAGCAAATGTTCTAACGGATATTTTAAAATTTCTTAATGTGATACATTATATAAATACACTTAATATGATACATAAATATTCGTAAGAATTTTATTAATTGCTGTTAAGCGGATATATATCTATCAAACGTACATTTTAATTTTAGTTACATTTTGTTATTCTAACCGCTATTTTATTTAAATTTAAATGATTTGTTTTCTTTTAGCTGTTTTATAAAGTAGTTTATTAAGGTTGTAATTCAGGGGGAAAGGGGTAAAACTTCTTTTTTTTCTTTCCATTTGTTTCTTGTAGTATTTCCAGCTGTTGGAGCTGTGTTATTAGGATTGAATTACCGGTATAATACTAAGAAAAAATATATCACCTTTAAATCTTGAGATAAGCAGTTTAAAATTCACATTTAAGAAATTATATACAGCTAAAACTTTAAAGATTCTATGACATTTTTATACAAAAAAATTTTACTTAAAATTATTTCTGTGTAATATGTGGCCTAAAAATATTTATAAAGATTTTTTTTTAATGTGAATGGTTTAGTTTGGGAGTGCTATGGTCTTTTAATTTTTTTCAACACGAGGGATAATGAGACCAGGATCTAGAACTTAAAGGCAATTCCGAATGGCTACGAAAATCCATGCCACTGTGGGATTCGAACTCACGAACTCCTGTACCGTAGGCCAACACCCTAAACAATTGGCCATCGTTCGGCTTAATGTGAATGAGTTATGTA
>CM063508.1:163732074-163764574 GCA_032207245.1 Pardosa pseudoannulata | reverse complement strand
GAGAACTTATGAAATTTTGTGGATATAATAATCATTTTTGTAATTCTTTTTAAATATTATTACAATAAAAAAATGTATTTAATTTTTGTTTTCTTAATAAAAAAATAACTCATTTTTAATTTCAATTTTTACATTATCTGATAGCAAATAGAAAAATACTATATAGTCATTTTGAAGTAAAAGCAGTAATCTTTTACCCAATACACAGAATATTCTCAGAAATATTTCAGTTTATAGAAAAGTGCAATGTTGAAAGATCAATTAAAAGGGTAAATTTCATAAATGATATTCAGTCTACACAAATAGTGTCAATATTAGATAAACATAAAAAATTAGAATACTAAAGAATTAATTATAAACTGATAAATTTGTATTATATTCTATACAATCTAACTATATAGAATATATTAGAGATAGACAGAGCTACATAAAAGCATTCTAGAAAAGCAATTATGATTGGTTTTGTTTTTAATAGCTTAATTTATAAAATAAAAAGGTCAATAAAACGTATAAAAAGCAACCCTACACTATTTTATTTTTAAATTTTAAAAAGTAGCCAAAAGAGCGTTGAACATATCTAGTAACCATGCTTTAGTTCCCATGGTCTGACACCGGGGGCGCCACTTTCTATGCGAGTCCCATGTTACAGAAGTGTATCGCTATGGCCTATGGGAGTGAGCTGTCTGAATGTATCTAGTCTGTGCACCCCGCTTTGTTAACGTGATCTAGTGTACCAAATGGAGTTCTATCTGTAGCCCGATCCTTCGTTCACGCTTATCTTTATTTCTGATTAAATATTTGTTAAGTTTATAAATTATAGTGCCGTCCTTCCCTAATGACCATGTGTATCTAGTTGTCGGAGATTGTGTATATATCGTATTGATCGTACACCCAAATTCCGCAGTTACAATTCTTTTGATCTTATTTTGCCCAAAAACACCACAATTATTAATTACATTATCTAAAATTGATTACAAATAAAAACCTTTATAAAATAATTTTATCATCCCAAGTACGTCCTTTTGTTAATTCGTTTCGAACATGTAATTTGTGTTTCAATCAAGGCTTCGAACCAATTTTTTTTTTGTTCCGGTTTTCGTTCCGATTCAACTAAAAAATTAATATCGGTTCAGTTCCGGTTTTCTCTGCCAAAAATAACGGTTTTCGGTTCAGTTCCGGTTTTCGCTCCGCCAAAAATAACTGTTTTCGTTTCAGTTCCAAATGAATAATTTCATTTTATGTATATTCTTATTTGTACTAAAAATATAATTCTATCATAAACAAAAAATGTAATTCTATCAAAATTTAGAAGATTTTATTCTTTTTTTAATTGGTATACTATGTGAATTGATACAAACAGCAGGTACGATAAGAGCGGCGAGCATTGGCATTGTTATCCATTATCAAAATCGCATTTGACAACTAGGTTCATGATTACCCACATTCGTCGTTTGACTCTCACATCGTGCACTTGGCCTTGCAATAATTATGTAAAAAATCTATTATTTATTTAACATATGAAAATTGCCTCTAATTATTAATATATCTTCTAACGTGGTTTCACTGAGATTACTTTCAAACCTGAAAACGCTCTTTCAACACTAACTTGTGTAGCTGGAGCTGCCAAAACCACCATTGCAATCTTATACAAGTGCGGATATGTAATTATAAAGTTGACGTTAAATTAGAAAATATTGATAAGTTGGTAACAGTAACAAAATGACTGAAAGATATATCGAACCGAAATAAACCGATATTTTTTTCGGTTCAGTTCCGGTTTTCGTTCCGACCAAAATAACGGTTTTTTCCGGTTTTCGGTTCAGTTCCGGTTCGAAGCCCTGGTTTCAATGACTTAGGTTTTATTACCTTCTCTACATTTAACAGTGCATAGTTTACTAAAATACTTTTAATGTCTAAAAAATTTTGCTTCATTTTTTCCCTAAAACAGTTAAGAGATTTATCAAATCTTTAGGGACTAAAGAAACTAAAATAATTGTGGGGTAATTTCCCTAAACTTTAGAAACATCAGAACCACAGAGTTCTTTTAACAACGTAAATTAAGGACCTACCTTAAGGATTTGATGAAATCTACATTTTCATCATTTCCCTATAACATATACACTAAAGAGCTAAGACATTATGACCTCCCTCCGTATTTTCCTGGGCTCGCCCAGGAACAAAACCACTGCGCGTGCGCGGATGATGTTCGAGTATATAAAAGGCAACATCAAAACAGGGAATAGAGAAGCAATGGGCATGTAGTTTGATTTGGACCGCTACGGTCTTTTTAAAACGAGGGCTAATCAGACCGACCCTTACTGCTTAAAGCCGATTCCTAAGAGCTTCGAACATCAATGCCAGAGTGAGATTCGAGAACACAAACTCCGGTACCGAATATCAGCACCCTATCCACTCTGTCATCGTTAGGCATATTGTAATGTTTTGACGATAATTATATGGTTGGAGTTAAATTAGAAAATATTGATAAATTGGTTACTTTAACAAAATTACTGAAGATATATCGAACCGAAATTTTTTATTCGGTTCAGTTCAGGCGGAAGTAAAGGTTTTTTTTTCCGGTTCGAAGCCCTGCTTAAAATTAAATGGAAAAATAATTTTATCGGAAAGTAATACCTCTTCATAAAAAAAATGATTTTTAAAAATATTCACCAAAAAACTATGAATATTCACCTTAAGAAGTCTAACTTCGGTAACTTCCACTTTAGTGCAGTGCCAGCCACAATAACCAAACAATGGATGTTCCAGATTTTTGCTCTTGTAAAGAACTCCAGTATAAGATTCAACATGGAAGACAAAAAGATTAGATTGTCAAATATAAGTTGCATACATTGCGTAAATATACAATCAAATACAACACTAACGTAAATTAAAAATTTAAATCCTCGTTTCTAATGCTACTTGGACAAACTAAGCACGATTTGAGACACACGCTACTCGTACTAAGGCAAAGGGATGAGCCTTTGGTATTAATGAACACCGCTAGAGTGAAAGGACTTTGCTCAAATGGGTTCTCTTAATGTAGAAGCAGGAAGCAGACGACCTATAGGCTTGGCCTGCCACCCCAAGAGGTATTTCATGAGAACTTGAGGGACATTGGAACACATTTTAAGTGTTTCAGTCCCCTTTATTGAACACGCCGAATCTTAAGCCGGCTCGAGGTCCGAAACCGCAACCTTCTAGAAATCGCTGACTTTGCCAACTGAGCTGCAACGCTCTCTAAAACAAAACATTTATCTTCACCTTGCTGATGATCTTTAACATCTTGTACCATGTGTACAGAAAGGTTAAAAATATTGTACACAGTTAGGGATAGTTATGAAGCTATTAACATGCTTGGCCATTATAAAAACGTTAAGTATTTTAGCAGTTCTGGTTTACAGACAGTGGCGTACCTTGTTTTGGTTTGGAGAGCACTAGTCTGTTTTGTTTACTAAAGACATTCAAATTTGAAGACTGCTCTTCCGGAAAGGTATACAATTTAAAAGTGCTAGAAATAAAGTTTCATCCAGTTTTGAGATAGTTGGTAATAATTTTTAAATTAATATTGTTTTTCATTGAGAAATCGCAATTTCTCTTTTTTGAGTATTATATTTTTGTGTAAATATTGTCTGGCTAATAAATCTAATCGTTTCATTCTTATAAGTACTGAATTAACTTTAATACGAATATAAACACCGGAATTCAGAGAATAACCAAAATCATTTGTTTCTTACGTTGGTTTGTAAATTTAGATTCAACTCTCAAAATATTTAAAAAACATGATGTTGGTAATTTAAATGGAATAACTTCCTTATTTAGTATACCATATGCTTCAAGTACATAAAACTTATAGAACTTCCTACTATAGTCAAATTCCTATTATACTTCAAAACTATAGATATTCTTGTTTAAAAGTTTCAATGCAACACTCGTGAAACGGCGCAGCAACCTCCTATAGCAAATTTCGACATTTCAACTATAGATCTGCTTTATTTTGCCGGAAACATCAGTTGCTTCGCAGAAATGTCAGTAAGACAGCCCTAACATTTAACATGAGTGCACTGAATATGAGTAGACATACTTTTTGAATAATCTGGCGTTGCAACAGTGTCGTAACAAAGGTAGAAATAAATATGAAACATGACAAGTACTGCAGTGTAAAAAATATTGAATACAACCGGCAATACTGCAATTGGAAATTCTGACATTTCAACTATAGGTTTGCTTCTTGTTGGGAAGATCAGTTGCTCAGCACATATGTCAATATGACTGCCCTAACGTTTAATATGTGTGTACTAAATATGAGTACACATAGTTTTGGAATAATCTAGCTTTGCAAATTGTCTTCTAGTAATACAGTTAGACATAAATATGAAACAAAACAAATACTGCAGTGTAATATTGAATATAACTAGAAATACTGCTATTGGAAATTCTAACATTTCAAACTATAGGTTTGCTACTTGCCGGGAAAGTCAGTTGCTCAGCACATATGTGAATAAGACATTCCTAACATTTAATATGGGTGTACTGAAATTGAGTACACATACATTTTGAAAAATCTGGCGTTGCAACTGTCTTCTAATAATACAGGTAGACATAAGTATAAAATATGACAAATAGTGCAGGGTAATAAATAAATTGAACAGGCAAAAATTACTGTAGGAAATAATGATATTTCCATCTATACATTTATATATATATATTTTTTTTTTGCCGGGAAGATCAGTTGCTTAGCACATGACAATAAGACAGCCCTAACATTTAATATGGGTGTACTAAATATGAGTATACATACTTTTTGAATAATCTGGCTTTGCAACTGTCTTCTAGTAATACAGTTATACATAAGAAATAAATGACATACTGCAGTGTAATAAATAAATTCGACCGGAAAAATTACTATAGGAAACTATGATATTTCAAACTATAGATTTATTTATTTATTTTTATTTTTTTATTTTTATTATTTTTTTTTTTTGGCCGGGAAGATCAGTTGCTCAGCACCAATGTCAACAAGACAGCCTAACATTTAATAAGGGTGCACTGAATATGAGTACATATACTTTTTGAATAATCTGGCTTTGCAACTGTCTTCTAGTAATACAAGTTAGACATAAGCATAAAATATGAGAAATACTGCAGTGAAATAAATAGTAAATTGAACCGGCAAAATTACTATTGGAAACAAATATTTCAAACTATAGATTTATTTAATTATTTATTTATTTGCTGGGAAGATCAGTTGCTCAGCACATATGTCGATATGACTGCCCTAACATTTAATATGGGTGCACTGAATATGAGTACACGTAGTTTTTGAATAATCTGGCTTTGCAACTGTCTTCTAGTAATACAGGTAGACATAAGTATAAAATATGACAAATACTGCAGTGTAATAAATAATAAATTCAACCGGCAAAATTACTGTAGAAAATAATGATATTTACATCTATATTTATTTTTATTTTATTTATTTATTTATTTATTTTAATTTTAATTTAATTTTTTTTGCCGGGAAGATCAGTTGCTTAGCACATATGTCAATAAGACAGCCCTAATATTTAACATGGGTGCACTGAATATGAGTACATACTTTTTGAATAATCTGGCTTTGCAATTGCCTTCTAGTAATACAGGTAGACATAAGTTTAAAATATGACAAATACTGCTGTGTAATAAATAATAAATTTAACCTGCAAAATTACTGTAGTAAATAATGATATTTCCATTTACAGATTTATTTTAATTTAATTTAATTTTTTTTTGCCGGGAAGGTCAGTTGCTCAGCACATGTCAATAAGACAGCCCTAACATTTAATATGGGTGCACTGAATATTAGTACACTTGCTTTTTGAATAATCTAGCGTTGCAACTGTCTTCTAGTAATACAGGTAGAAATAAGTATAAGATATGACAAGTACTTCAGTGTAGTAAATAAATTCAACCGGCAAAATTACTGTAGGAAATGATATTTCCATCTATAGATTTTTTATTTATTTTTATTATTTTATTTATTTTTTTTTTGCCGGGAAGATCAGTTGCTCAGCACAAATGTCAATAAGACAGCCCTAACATTTAATATGGTTGCACTGTATATTAGTACATTTACTTTTTGAATAATCTGGATTTGCAACTGTCTTCTAGTAATACATGTAGAAATAAGTATAAAATATGACATATACTGCAGTGTAATAAATGCAACCGGCAAAATTACTTCAGGAAATAATGATATTTCGACCTACAGTTTTTAATTTTTCTTTTATTTATTTATTTTTGCCGGGAAAATCAGTTGCTTAACACATATGTCACTAATACAGCCTAAAATTTAATATGGGTACACTGAATATGAGTACACATACTTTTCGAATAATATGACTTTGCAACTGTCTTCTAGTAATACGGTTAGACAAACATAAAATATGGCAAATACTGCAGTGTAATAAATATTCAATTCAAACCGCAAAATTACTATAGGCAACTATGGTATTTCAAACAATAGATTTAATTTAATTTATTTTATTTTATTTTATTTTATTTTTTGCCGGGAAGATCAGTTGCTCAGCATATATGTCAATAAGACTGCCCTAACATTTAATATGGGTGTACTGAATATGAGTACACATACTTTTTGAATAATCTCGCTTTGCAACTGTCTTCTATTAATACAGGTAGACATAAATAAGAAATATGACAAATACTGCAGAGTAATAAATTCAACCGGCAAAATTACTGCAGGAAATAATGATATTTCCACCTACAGATTTTTTTTTCTTTTTCTTTTCTTTTATTTTAATTTTTTAATTTTTTTTCTTTTGCCGGGAAGATCAGTTGCTCAACACATATGTCAATAAGACAGCCTAATATTTAATATGGGTGCAGTGAATATAAGTACACATACTTTTTGAATAATCTCGCTTTGCAACTGTCTTCTAGTAATACGGTTAGACATAAGCATAAAACAAGGCAAATACTGCAATGTAATAAATATTCAATTCAACCCGCAAAGTTACTATAGGAAACTATGATATTTCAAACCACAGACTTATTTTTTATATATATTATATTATATATATATATATATTTTTATATATTATATTATAGTAATACATTAGATATATATATATATATTATATATTAAATTTATATATATATATATATATATATATATATATATATATATATATATATATATATATATATATATATATATATTTTGCCGGGAAGATCAGTTGCTTAGCACCAATGTCAATATGACTGCCCTTACGTTTAATATGTGTGTACTAAATATGAGTACACGTAGTTTTTGAATAATCTGGCTTTGCAACTGTCTTCTAGTAATACAGATAGACAAATATGAAACATGACAAATACTGCAGTGTAATAAATATTGAATGCAACCGGCAATATTGCTATTGGAAATTTTGACATTTCAACTATAGGTTTGCTTCTTGCCTTGAAGATCAGTTGCTTCGCAGAAATGTCAGTAATGCAGCCCTAACATTTAATATGGGTGTACTGAATATGAGTACACATACTTTTTGAATAGTCTGGCGTTGCAACTGTCTTGTAGTAATACAGTTAGACATAAACATACAAAATGACAAAGACAGCAGTGTAATCATATTAAATTGTGACATTTCATATTATAGATTTACTTTCTTTTGCCGGTATAATTAATTGCTCAGGTGAAATATCAATACAACTGTCTTAACATTCAATGCTGACAAACGCTAAATATAAATGCACATGTTTTAGAATCGAATACAATATAGCAATATGAAAATACTCGGAGTTACAAGTAAACAATTTATTAAATATGTATAATTATAAAACAGTAAATTTTGCACTTTTTGCTTGATAAAAGAAAATATGTAAAGAATTAATAAAATGATAAAGTAGTTCTGTGCTTATGCAGATTTTTAAAAGTTAGAGAAATTTATAGCTAGTATACTTCAATACACTTTCCTATAACTATCATTTTTGCCATGCATATATCGCGAAATTAAGGTTTTTTTTTACCAAACTTGATGTCATTAATTTTTGTTACATTGCAATAGTGAAACTGGGTGTTGTTTTAAAATAAATTATGAACTCTGCGTCAGATACTAATAGAATGATAAACAGAATTTGCGGCAGATGTTTCACGTTTGTATTTCTCTTGAACCGTGGGGAACGATAATATGCTTAGCTTCGCATTTTCGATTATATTGCTTAGAACCTTTTTAAAAACAATGTTTAAGTTCTAATAAGATTTGTTTACTGGATACGCATGCTATACGAAATAGGAAGCTATTCTATTTAATACCCACCACATCTTCTCTTTAAGAGTTAAAATTAAATTTACTAATCAACATTTGAAGGACAGAAGAAATAACTTTGAATGGTTTCTGAATTTAGTGTTTAATTTTTTCTATTAAAGATGATTACATGCTTATAAGAATGAAGAGATTCGTTATATTAACCAGACAAATGTTAATATATACATACTCACACATAAAGTTGCATGATATTGTCCATTGAAAAATCATTTTAATGTTAAAAATATGACCAAAAATCCCTTAAAACTGGCTGAAACTTAAAACTTTATTCATGGCACTTTCAAATTACATCCCTATCCAGGAATTCATTAGTCTCCAAATGCGAATGCATTCGGTTCAATTTGGTTCGTTTCGAGAGCTGTCGTCTGTTTTTTATTTCAACATGAGGCTAATTACACCAAGGACTAAAGTCAAATTCAAATAACTACTTACATCCACGTCAGTAGAGGGGTTCGAATCTATGACTCCTGAATTTATCATGGGATTGTAATATGAATACATTTTTATCAATATGGGGAACTTGTCTTGATTCAACATTCGCCCATTGATTATTTTAGAACGAGAACACCATATAGGCTGTCAGTATTACTCGTCACGAGGGCACGATACAAACCCATTTCAACCATTCTTTGGAATAATGCCCAAACCTACTGGATTTCGTTTGGAACGCTTCGACCTACTGCATTGCTACAGGACTGCTATTCAAGTCGGGACCAACTGCTTAAAGACTATTCCGAACCGCTACGATCATCCATGACATTAGCAGGAATCGATCCTGCGAACTCCGGTACCGAAGACCAGCGCTCTACCATTGGGCCAAGCCCACTGGGTAAAATTTTGACAAAACCACGATACAGGTGGTATCAGTTCCAGACGACTACCCTCAGTCTCCCAGAAAAGGTGATTATAAGGCTGAGCATGAATGTGTATTTACAACTCTCAGTAACAAAGTGGTTCTGATTTATTTCGAATTTTAAATTTCCACAACTAAGACGATAAATAAAAGAAGTATTATCTCACCTTAAACTTCTAAAAGAAATGCACTGGAACAAAATGAAGAGCATTTTCCTAAAAAAAGAAAAAAAAATTAAGTTTTACAATGGTAAAGGTTTTATTCTCTTAGAACCTTTACATTTCAAGGAACTTTAGAAAACATTCCTTTTTTTGTGTCTATGGGTTGAAGAGTCGACCTGATTTGATTAGATATACCTTGGAATATCTTAACATTTTATGTTAATATCAGACCAGTATCGAAGAGCAGCACCCTATCATAGGGTCCCACATCGTTTGCCTCAAGGAAAGGTTGGGAACCTCTGCTTTATATCATAGAATAGCGAGTTAGAAACATTTAAAAAAATCAGTTAAAAATTTGGTTAATATTTTTATTAGTACATAAGGTATACACTACCTTTCGATATTTTAAAGCAGATTTAGAAAAGACTATATTCAATAGGATTTAAAATAAGTTCTGTTTAGAATACGATTTTTTCCTTAGTCTTTAATAAGTTCTAAATATGTAAAAAAAATTAACTTTGTTAAATGAAAAGGTAAATATTTTAGAAATTTAAACACCAAAGGTAAAAGAAATTACCCACAACAAAACAAAATTTGAAAATTTGAAATTAGATCAGAAGCTTATCTTTTTTATTGAACCTCAAACATGATTACGAGCTGGTCTGATTTTATTGAAATTTTAAATTTCTCAACCAGTTTTATTTTTATGTTTATAAGTGAGAAATATCCTTGAGAACAAATAAAAGTACAAAGAAAAGCCTAAACCATCAGTATTAAAATAGCAAAAAACACTTTGGATAAAATTTAGACAGATTGAATAAAATTTATATGCTTTGAGTGCATTTCAGTTTAATTAAATTATTCTATTAAATAAACAAATGGTCTTATACTCTGCAGTAGACGGAATAAATGCTCACAAGCGCAGCTGAAAATGGCGTTATCTTAGACCACGTGAGAGATAACCATGTAAAGTGCCAAGCCAGGCAAAATTAAAATATGCATGATAATAGTTTATATAGGCATGATAATAGTTTATATAGGCATATGTAATTGATAAATTATGTACATGTTAATCAAGACAGTTTTACAATATTTAAATGCTCAAAATGTATAAAATTAAATGTATTTACTGTAAAATGTATACTATTATTTTTATAAAATTAACTCTGCAACTAAAAAGGCATATCTTAATTAAAAAATTTAAACTACATAGTGTAAAATATGAATGAAAATGTATATGTAAAATACATAGTGTAAAAATGTAAATATGATGTAAAATTATAGGGAGGAAATATGCTTATAATGTAAATGCTTATAATGCAACATAAGAGTACAAAATTGGGTAATGGATTAAAATTAAGACTGCATATAATGTAAATGAAAAATTGAAACTAAGTTGTAAATTTTAAGGAGTTAATAAAATTATATAAAACGTTTGAAATGATGTAAAAAGTACTATAATAATTTTGGAAAGTGTACAAAAGGGAGAAACGGTGAAATATATGCTTGATAAATATAAAAGTAAAAATTATTTAAATTTATTTGAAATTTACTGATATTGAAATCGTGAAAATTCTGCAGTAGTATGTACAAACCGCAGAAAAAATGTTCTAAAAAAAAGTTCGGTCACAAACACGGTACCAAAAATATTAATACGAGAAAAAAATTAAGCTTACGAAAAACCAAGGACAAAATATATTTTTAATAAAATAAAATAGACATTTGATTGCAAAAGATTTCACTTATTTAAATAGGTGTATATATACTTCAGTTTTTTTTTTTCAAGGAAAAAAAGCATTTTATTTTGCAAGTCTTGTGTACCCTTAAATAACCAAATATCAAATTATGAAAAGTAAACGTGCTGCTGCATGTTGAATTTAACTCAAACATTTCCTTCAGTTTTTGAACTGCTATCAATTTATTGTATGATTAACATCAATTGATAAGTAGCTAAAATGTAGTGACCGTTTTTATATTATGGTCAAAGATGTAACCAAAAATAGGCAAAAATAAACTTTGTAAGTAGTGAATAAAATGTTTATCAATGTGAAGGAGAAAAACGTAGAAAAAAGGCTGAGTATAAAAAATTCTAAATAAAAAGAAAAAGCTTTTGTATCCGGTAAATACGCACAAGTCTTCTCGTATATTCATCAGGCCTAGGCAACCCAAAAGATATTAAGGGCAGCATTAGGTTTGGTTTGGAACTATGCGGTCTACTGATTTGCTATAGGAGGGCTAATGAGACCGGTGCCAAATTCTTAAAGCCAATTCTTAAAGCGAACATCCATACTAACAGCATGATTCGAATTCCCGAATTCTCTATCATTCGACAATCGTTCTGTTAAGGGCCGCTTTAGAAAAGTATCTTCTGCAAGTAGGCCGAACATTATAGATCAGGGGTCGGCAACCTGTTTGTCCTTAAGGGCGCAATACTAAATTTGAAAATCACCGAGGGCGCATATTTTACAGATAATCAACAGGTATAAATAGGCTTTAAAAAAAACAGATTTTTTATAACTTTTTTTTGTTGGTGTCACACCTAATGATACCTATAATTAAGTGTGAAACTTGAGTGTCTTGCAACGTGTTTATAGCTGAAACTATTTCTTTTTTATTTTTAAATTCTTCAAAAAGTGAATCAGCAGCTTCTAACATGGCTTCTTTCACTAATTCTCCATCTGTAAATGGTTTTTTATTCTTAGCTAGCAAATGCGATATTTTATATGACGCGATCGTTGCTGCTTTATGTTGTTGCAGTGGTTTAGTAAAAAAACTTTGCTGGTTAGTTATTGAACATTTTAAAGAAATAATTTTTTTTTCTAATTTCAGAGATCATTGGATAGTCAGTATCAAAATTAGTATGAACGGTCTTAAAATGTCGTTCAATATTACTTTTCTTGGGAATGGCAACACTATTATTACACAACAAGCAAATACACTTCCCTTTGTAATCAACGAAACAATATAGATGTTCCCATTCATCGTTAAAATATGTTCTTTTTCTTTTACATTTATTCATGAAGGGTTTTGAAAGAAAAGAATTATTTCGGATTACTTGGTAGTTTTAAATGCACGGTCTACGCGTGGTCTATTCGAAATACGATCACACACTAACAAAAAATACGTGCGTGTCATTAGATAAGCTCAAGGTTAGCAAACTGCTAATCTATGCACAATCCTAAACTCAACTGGCTGCTTGCTGTATATCGCCGTTTGACAAAAGTAAACCGCTCTGGCTATCATACATTTACATTAGTCCAGCGAGGGCGCATTAAAAATCGATCGGGGGCGCCATGGCGCCCACAGGAGCAGCGTTGCCTACCCCTGTTATAGAGTATATGCTATATGAAAATTGAAAACAATACATTAAAGTACTTGCTATACATAAAACAGTAAACATTAAAAATTATAAAGATAGTGATGATCAGTAAATCAATTAAACTTCCAAAATTTACCATCCATGTTAAATACATAAAAAAATTTTAAGTAGGAGTACAAGGAATTTTATACTAGTATTACTTAGATTTGCTAGTATCATACAATTAACTATTAACTGAACTTTTTTCATTCTTCCAACTTGCCTTATTAGCATTTAATAATTTAAGAGAACAATATACCTTACATATCAGTTTTCAGAATAGTAAACTTTCGACAAGAGAATTTTTTTAATATAATGCAAAACGAACCAAGAAATACATTCATTAAAGATGTTCGTAATGAATTACATATTGGCAAATTATTTTTTTTTCCTCACAATGTGTTTAGCTTTGATACAGAAACAAAACTAAGTACAAATTTTTACTTAAGTCAACAGTTTATACAGAACAGCTACATTAAATTATAGGAATAATTTTAGCTGTTACGCGTTATTGAGCCTCTAACTTGACAAAATACTTTTGCATTTAAAGCTCAACTAGTTTTACCAATAACACATAATATACACTGCAAAGTTTTCTACGAAAAGTAATTATAACGTCACTTTAAATATACAAAATACCAAACTAAGAATTAGGTTATAAAATACAGATATACGACATAAGATTTATAGAATTAAAATAATCATTTGTCTGCTATTTTTCAGGCATATGACATTTTGCATTTTTCAGGATCACAAAACAATAAAATATTTAATTAAATTCAATTAATTCGAAGACTCTTCGTCCATGAAAACTAGTTCATGTAAATTTAAGGGCTTGCAGACAACAAAACAAGCTTCCTGTTTTTAAAATTTGAAGCAGATAATACCAGGTCTATGTGCAAGTTGTTTGTTGCATTCTTATAGAATTTTAAAATACATCAAATTATGTTTATAAAAATTTATATATTAACGTTAAACTAAAATAAACAGGTTTATCTACAATTTTACAAAGCAATAAAAGCGGAAATACTAATGATTAAAATATGTTACAAATACATATAAAGCAGAACAATAGCCTAAGACTTATAACGGTTTTTTGAAGACAGAAATAGAATATTATTCTTTAAAAGAATATTTTTTTCTATCAACGTGATATGCTAGTATAATATATGAACTACTATATACTACTGTCATTATACACTATACATACACCTATCAAATAATGCATGCTTACCTTTGAAAGTTCGAATATTGTAAAATTCAATTGTAGTCAGCAGACATCACAAGCAAGAACATTCCGGGCGTCGTGAACGCGCGACACCTGGAAACCTAATTAACTATTCAAATAAAAGAGGGTGACGTCATAAGTTACAACCAATCGCATCCATGCTCTTCGTATTACCATTAAAATTATGAACATCAGCCTCAACAAAATCCACAGCTTTTTTTAGAAAAAAAATTAAAATACCGTTACTATATCAAATGCAAATATATATTTATCTGCACTATTAAAACTTTATTTCTGCAATATTTACATTAAATTTTACAGACGGCCATATGCGTTTATATATTAATTGTTTGTAACATACACACACGCACATCTCTTTTAAAAATTTGCATAAACTTTAAGAAAAGAAACTGTTTTATTAACATGATATTCATAACTATACTAAGATGGATAATTAATACGTGAAATAAAAATAATTGTTACATTTAGCATTTATATAGATGGTATACATTTAGAATCTGTACCTATTAATTATGCTATTACTTAGAAAACTCTGTCAGATTGGATTCTGAGGTTAAATTCTTACATAAAATAGATTGTCTGCATTAATGGTAAGTGATAGCCAACGATTAGCTACGATTTAATGGTTGGTGTGTAATCTGGAACCGACTCACAACGTTTTTTTTAAGCGGCTTTAAATGTTAAAATGTATTTTATTACTAGCTTTAAATCTTAATTATCGCGAATACAGGTGATTTTCATTATTTGTTCCCTATTTTGATTAATTAGGTTAACTGGATTTAATTTCTGTATAAAGCTCTTTATGCAGTGAAGAAAGCTATCATGTTTCACATATATGTATATGTATATGTATATACTTCAACTTCTATACTAGTTGAGAAGGTAATTGAGCCTCTTAGCACAAATCTGCATCCGTTTTATGAACGAAATTTGTCTCTCGGCTTTCATCATCAGACTTTAAAATTAGACTTTTTAAAATCAGACGTTATTGATTTTATACAAATACTTCATTGTTTAAAACATGGGACATTTTAATAATAAATAATAAAAGTTGAACCAATAAAATGTTCCTTTAAAATCGATGGCTGTCGTGATATTAAACAAGTTAATTATATCTAACGTTATCAGGTAATGATTTTAAATATTCTAAAAATTGTTTTTTTTTCAATGGGTACAAATAATATTCATTTCATGGTGAATAACTTTATTTATTTTTAAATTAAACTAATAAACTGTATTTTAAAAAATAAATAAATAAACTCTGCGATGTTGCTGTAAATAATATTAGTTTGAAAATAAAATATTTAAAAAAATTCCTTTTTAAATCAAGAAATGTTTTAAGGAAGATAAGCGATTTTGAAGAATTGTTTTCATAGCATTCAACTTTTAACTTGATTCCTAAGATGAGCATAAAGGATACCCTTATATAAGTCATATAAGGCACCAATATCCATCAGAAATAAGATTTAGATTAAAATAAAATATTTTTGCAAAAGTTGAGTACCCCGACAACATTTTATAGAAACTTTTCTTGTGCGCTGCATATTAACAACTTATTGTTTTTTTCATAAGTTTTCACTCTATGTGGAGAAAAATTTCGTATCTATTTTTATTTACATTAAATGCTATTGATATAAAAAAGAATTATATTATATGCTGCTATAAGGAATTATTTAGTTGTTTCGAGAAGTTAAACACTGTGTAACTCGATAAAACTCTGTTTTAAAACCTTACCCATTTTCATGAAAAACGCATTAATAGACAATGCACACAATTTGAGGAAGCCTGAAAAAAAAATGCATGCACTTGAATCATTCTAAAGCCAATAATTCGTAAAATAAAACCAAAAACACAAAACGGGAAAATATAATTAAGTTTAGTTCTAAAATAAAGATGGGGAGTTAAAGTAAGATTTTAGTGAAAAAATCATTACATTATAAATCACTTTATTTTATTATGAAGGGGAACACTTAGCTCGTCTTATTAAGTGGGGGGAATATATTTTTGGGGGAAATTATGATATTTTGCCCTTCTACTGTCCCTTTAGATGTATATTGGAACTAAATATTCCAAAATATTAAAGTTATATTAGAATAAGAAATTATTTCGAGTGGAAAGGCTAGAAGCCAACATGCTATTGCAAACTCTTACGAGAAAAATCCTACCAGAGGTAATCGAACAGACAAATTTTTCTGCTTGTCAGCTCAAAGCGGAAGAGTAAAGGCCCCTCCACACTATAGTCCACTACAAGACATCACCACCGTCTGGTTCATAGAGTGCGTTTATCTATGGTCTGGTTATGGTGTATCGTGGTCGATGCCTGCAGATGATAAAATAGCCTTGGCGAATGATGGCTTCGGAGGCGGTTTTTCTACAAAGATCAAAGGCAGCCAGATGCGCAACTTAAGTGCGCAGTAGACCTTATGGACGAATCCACGCTCTCGGCTCATTTAGTGGCCCATCTTGTGGATGCAATCCCTGAACCATCGTTCAAGGTAACCATCAGGAAGTGGTGAACAATTGGCCACAGTGTGGAGGCTACATAACAAAAGGCTACTTTACGAGGAATGGACAATGATGGAAAGTGGGAGGTATAACTGTCACCGTTCCCGTCAAAGCAGGGGGAAATAAAATCAACTATCTTGGACTCCGGCGGCTTTAGGATGGGACAAGTTCTAAACAGTCGGGCCATTTTTAGAGAGAGAATTTCTTTAAGATACTTCCGCTTAGAAGGCTAAAATTATTTTCTAATTTATTACGAAAAGTTTTAATCAGTTTTTGAAAAAACTCGATTTTTTTTATCAAATGATTAATTTTTTATGTTACATACCTTTCTCTATATTTACAAGTTATCCCTGACGTTTAAATGATTTATTTGCAAAATATTATTAAATATAATAGCATTTCACATTGCAAAAAAATATTTCTGGCACTTAAAACTGGATACATTTTTTATAATTTATTAACAAAAAAGATGAAATATTTTCCAGCCATGTTTTTGAAAAGCTCGCTTTCTTTGTAACAAATGCTTAATTTCATGGCTCGATGTAAACTTTTTTGTTTTACTTGAAATATGTTTATTTTCTCCATCACGGCGTAACACTGTTTGAAGCCCAATTTAATAAAATTTCTGAGCACACTCTAGAGATATAAAACAGCGAAAACTTAAAATTTCATTTCTTCAGGAAGTCGAAATACCCTTGGGAGCAAGAAATAGCTTCAGTCCGGGAAAGAATCTTGTATAATACGATGAATACTTTATTGGTTTAACAAAAATACTGGATGATCAGTATATGTTGAGCAAAAATAAATCTTGTGTATTTTAAGTAAAATTTTAGCAAGAAATGTAATAATTTTATTATTTATTCGTTTTTTAAGGAACTCCAATTTATCGAAATATTTCAAATTTAATTTATTAAATATTAATGATCTAGACGTGTTTAGAGGAAGTCTCCATTTAAAACTATTTCTCAAAAGGTTTTTAGCAGCTTTAATATCTTATATTTCAAAACCAATTTACATGGAAATTTATTAATTTATTACCTCTATTCTATTTATTTAACAGTTTACAAAGATGTATGTCACATTTTGCAGTATAGTTCCTAATTGATAATAGATCTATTTCTTACATCAAAATTTTTTCAAGATCATGACTAATTTTAAGCCCCTAGGTAATAAAGCGTTTTCATTTACATTTAAATATATATATATATATATATATACATATATATATATATATATATATATATATATATATGTATATATACACACACACATATATATATATATATATATATATATATATGTAATGAGACTGACTTCTCGATGGGGAGTTGCAGTCATGGCCATAAAAATGATACCGTTTCAGCTAAAGACCTTTATTATGATTTATTTGCAAAATATTATTAAATATAATAGCATTTCACATTGCAAAAAAATATTTCTGGCACTTAAAACTGGATACATTTTTTATAATTTATTAACAAAAAAGATGAAATATTTTCCAGCCATGTTTTTGAAATGCTCGCTTTCTTTGTAACAAATGCTTAATTTCATGGCTCGATGTAAACTTTTTTGTTTTACTTGAAATATGTTTATTTTCTCCATCACGGCGTAACACTGTTTGAAGCCCAATTTAATAAAATTTCTGAGCACACTCTAGAGATATAAAACAGCGAAAACTTAAAATTTCATTTCTTCAGGAAGTCGAAATACCCGTGGGAGCAAGAAATAGCTTCAGTCCGGGAAAGAATCTTGTATAATACGATGAATACTTTATTGGTTTAACAAAAATACTGGATGATCAGTATATGTTGAGCAAAAATAAATCGTGTGTATTTTAAGTAAAATTTTAGCAAGAAATGTAATAATTTTATTATTTATTCGTTTTTTAAGGAACTCCAATTTATCGAAATATTTCAAATTTAATTTATTAAATATTAATGATCTAGACGTGTTTAGAGGAAGTCTCCATTTAAAACTATTTCTCAAAAGGTTTTTAGCAGCTTTAATATCTTATATTTCAAAACCAATTTACATGGAAATTTATTAATTTATTACCTCTATTCTATTTATTTAACAGTTTACAAAGATGTATGTCACATTTTGCAGTATAGTTCCTAATTGATAATAGATCTATTTCTTACATCAAAATTTTTCAAGATCATGACTAATTTTAAGCCCCTAGGTAATAAAGCGTTTTCCTTTACATTTAAATATATATATATATATATATATATATATATATATATATATATATATATATATATATATATATATATATATATATATATATATATATATATATATATATATATATAATATATATATATATATATATGTGTGTGTGTGTGTGTGTGTGTGTGTAATGAGACTGACTTCTCGATGGGGGGGGGTTGCAGTCATGGCCATAAAAATGATACCGTTTCAGCTAAAGACCTTTATTAAGATAACTTTGAAGGACGGGTTCCCACTTCATCATAGGGACAAACTGAAGGGTCAGCTAGCATGAAGTTCTATGTACAAGACAAGTAACACCTGGGTCAACATCTGTGGGAAAAAATCTCTAGAAAAATCTGTCTCCGCTAGCGTGTATCTCCTTTTTATTTGGAAATTTCCTAAATTGTCCGCTAGGGCCATGTAGGTTTATAATTGGCCAGGCCCCTTCTCTGAGGGCGTAACCTGTAGCCCTAGTGGTCAATTTAGGTTAGGGGTTAAAAAGGGGAATGCAAAATGACGCCGGAAATTTTAACCCTTGATTTAAGTTTTGAAAACCCCTGAGAATTTTCCTTACATATATATATATATATATATATATATATATATATATATATATATATGTATATATATATATATACATATATATGTGTGTGTGTAATATTAAAATCCCTTATTTACATATTTTAATATTAATTTAATAGCTTTTGTTCATAAAGTACGTTGGGGGTTTGCTCGGTAATTCTGATTTTTTCCTCCAGACACGCTATAGACTTAATTCAGCCTCTGTCTGTACTACTTTAGCCAATAGTTAGCTCGTTCTCTTTAAACATAGGTATTTTAATCACCTGATCAATTGTCTTTAGGGATTATTCGTATTCTTTTTATCTGAGAAATCCCTGCTTGAAAAGTGTGTGTGTGTGCAGGATCACATTGCACGATGACATCTTTGTGCATGATGTTGTAAAAGTGCTTGCCTGTATGGATTTCATGTATCTCACCAGAAATAAAATGTCTTGTGATTTTGAATGAATCCCTCCCATATTACACACACACATCTATCTATCTATCTATCTATCTATCTATCTATCTATCTATATATATATATATATATATATATATATATATATATATATATATATACAAACATAAACTGCTATTTATACAGAACTATTGGATGCACTTTTCAAACATGTTACAAACATTTTCTATATGATTAAGATGCAAGGTTTGCGATTTAAAGCTTTTAGAAATCTCTTTGTTGTTCAGTGATCCATCCTTGTTTCTAGCACTGCGTATTGTTGAATAATCGTTAATGGATTATCTTCTACCTGCAAAGTATAAAGGAATTTTGCAGGATGCACTTATTCTACTACTAGCCCCGTTTACATGTGCCAGTCATGTACCCTTCTTTTTACCCGGGTAAAGGGATTTTGCTTGGAGGGTAGGAGAAACCCGTTTACATGGTCATGGTCAATTATTTCTACCCTCTTTTTCGCCGGGATCGTCGCTAGAAGTCACGTGATCATACGGGACGGCAATTATCTGTAAGCGCAAAGGATGATGGGAAAGGAGAGTAAACTCTGCTCTTACCGGGGTAGAAAGGTGGGTTCTTTCTACCCCTCAGTTTTTTCCCTAGCTAAGGCTAATTCTTGAAAGGGGAGTACAATTCGCGTATCTACCCTGCATTCAACGCTGCTTTTGGCACATGTAAACGGGGCTACTATATCCAAACATTACTTCGTTTTACGTTTAACCTTAACAAACACTTTTCACTCTAGCAAAAAATGCCTCACACAATGATACTCATCAGGACTTTTTAAGGTCAGCAGAAGGAAAACAATGTATGATGGATTCATGTCTTCACTAGTTTCTTGTTCATCATCAAGCCAAAATAAGGTTCAACGTGATTGTCTAACCACATACCATTTTTCCAGCCCTATTTTGTGAAATCTCTTCTTTCCAGTCACCAGTGCAAAAGAATTCTGTCTCCGGGAAGAAATGAGGGCATTTTCCTTACAAGCATTTGACTACGTATTTGAACTGTACGTATATATCTGATTATACACCGAAATTGGTTAGGACGAAGCTTGGTTGAAAGATTTTTTCAGATGAATCTGAGTAATGTTAAGCATGTACCTGGAACATATGCTTCGTACCCCAGGGTTCTTAGCCTCGGAAACAGAGATTGGTACCTAGGTCCTGGCCCCTTAGAGCTGTTGCGCCGAGGAGTTTAGTTTTTTCTTTAACCTTTCTATTCTACAATCCTTCACAGAAAGCGTCCCAAAGTTCAATTTAACTGTGTTCGAACCGCTGCTCTGGGCCGTAACTAGGGCGTGGTAAAGGTGGCATTTGCTACGGGCACATCAGTCTTTGGGACGCCGCACCGTGAGGAAAATGGAGTCCGAAAGAGGACTATTCGCCCCAAGTAGAAATAAGGTAAAGATGAAAAACAATTTATTTTTATTATAAAATCCAATGTGCTTAAAAATTATTTTTTAAGAATTTTCTGATTTTTTTTAAATGTTTCTAGACACTAAACTTCTTATTCTTGCAAAGGATTTACCAAACACTCCTAATATGCTCTAATATAAATCCGGGTATTTGTTTTAAATTTTGAATTTATTAAAGTTATTTATTAAAACTTTTACTTAAATTTATAAATGTGCCACTTTTTTTATGAAAATTCAGCGTCTAAATAAAAAACATTTCCCTCAAATAAATGATTCAATTTAACAAAATAATATGCCCAAAGAGTTCAAAGATATTTTTTTACGTATTAACCCCTTCCGGTAAAATGACGAGTCTAGCTCGTCATTGGTTTCTTATTAACAAAATGACGAGCTACACTTCATGATAAAGTTAATAGCAATAAAAAATTTTTATATATTTTTCTACATTCTTGTAGGAGCGCAACAGTTTTTTACAGGCGATAGGACCTAGTTACATGTTGTATTTAGAAAGGAGTAGAAGTGGCGCCCCCTCGATTTTTAATGCTCCCTCGCTGCTAGTGTAAATGAATACCAATTAGCGATTACTTAACTCTTGTCAAACGGCGATATACAGCAAGTATAGTTGATTAGATTGTGCATAGATTACAAGTTTTAACCTTTTTATATAATAAAAACGCACGTTTTTTGTTATTAGATTTCGAATAATATAAATGTAAAAATAAAGTAATCCGAAATAATTTTTTCTTTAAATTATGGATAAAATGAAAGAAAAAGAAAATATTTTTTCATTTAACATGAATAGCAATCTATATTGTTTCGTTGATTACAAAAAAGTGTATTTGTTTGTTGTGTAATAATAGTGTCGCGATTCCAAGAAAAGTAATATGAACGCCTAGACCGTTCATACCAATTTTATAGTGACTAATCCAAAGTTATCTGAAATTAGAGAAAAAAATTATTTCTTTAAAATCTTCAATAACTAACCAGCAAAGTTTTTTTAACCACTACATAAAGAAGACGATCTCTTGGGAAAATTCTACACTTTCAAGAGCTAAGAATAAAAAATAGAAATAGTGAAAGAAGCCATGTTAAGATGATTCACATGTTTGCGTGAATAGGTAAAAAATAAAAAAGAAATAGTTTCAGCTATAAACACGTTGCAATCCTTTATAAGAAATTAGCTGAAATATGGAACCCAAAACACGGAAAAAACCGTTATTTTTCGGAACGACAACCAAAATAAAGAAAAAAATTTATATTTTCGATATATCTATCAATTTTAAAAATTATTTTTTATCTATTTATACTGTTATAATCAACTTTAATTACATATCCGCACTTGTATATACAATGGTGGTTTTGGCAGCTCCAGGACAAAACAGTGTTGCCGAGGTTTGAAATTTGGTTCTGCTTCCGACAATTTCCCTGAAGTAATAAATAATACAGGTTTTATGTTAAAAAAAATTATTTATAAAGATTTACATATTATTGCAAAAGGGGTACGAAAGAGAAAAAATGTGTATCATGAACGTAGTTGTCAAATTATTTTGCCATATAATAACAATGCATGCTCGCCTCTTATCGTACCATTTTATCAATTCAAGAGTATATATAAAAAAAAATAAAATCTTCTAAATTTTGATAGAATCATTTTTAGATGATAATATTTAGTAATTAGGTCGAAAATTAATTTTTTTTCTACTTAAACCTAAATTGTTTTAAGGATTTTTGGCGGAAACAAAAACCGATATTAATTTTTTAGTTGAACCGGAACGAAAACCGGAACAAAAAAAAATTACGGTTCGAAGCCCTGGGAAAAATAACATCTCTGAGTTACCAGAACACAACTATATTCATTCCCTTTTATAAAAAAAACTGTATCATAGCTAAATGTTCTATAAAAATATAGGATATTCTAATAATCCTTATAAGATAATCTTACTAACTCTTCTTTAGATACAATTCGAATATCAGAAAATAACTTACAGTACAAACATATATTTAAATGAACTCTCCAGAAACTTTAGATTTTTCAAGTATTCTATTTCATACGATCTTTGAAAACAATGGTTTGAACTGGTTTTAAGAACTAATAAAAAAGTTTTAAAGTAACTTCACTTTGAAGAAACAAATTTTTCTTTCGTTAAAGGAACGTACTTCAGGAAGCAATTGTGATAACTGCCAAAGACCATGAATAGGAAGAGAAAACAAAATCTACAAAACTTTGTTTTTACTCAAATCATTATTTTTATTGTAGTCGAAAGTTTTAAACATTTGTACAGGAGTGTATAAGCAGCTGAATTTTATTTTGTGTAATAGAAAAAATGAGAAAAAAATTAAGAAAAGCAAACACATTCTTTGTTTGGGATACAATTTTATTCTTCTTCATTAAAAAAGTCTAGCTTTAAAACAAATATTTAGTTTTGTTCCATGAATCAATACATTTTTAAAGTCATAATACATTTTTTAATTGAAAGAAATGGAATTAAGCATATCTGCTAAATAACTATTGAAATTTGTAAATTATAAACTACTATTTTTAATATTTTAAGTAGAAGGTATTTACCAATTTTATTCTTTAAAACTAGTATTTTAAAATCAGAAATTATCATTTAATGCTCAAAAATTCTCAAAGTTAAGTGATAATAATATACTCATAAGTTTTAAAGTCATTTCAGAATTAACTTGAATCAGATTTATTACAGAGATTATCTGTGGTACTTATTAACGAGACATCAAATATAATATCTCAAAAATGAGCATTTATACTTTAGGATAAATATTTCACTGAAAAGATTGAGCATTAAATGATAA
Source organism: Pardosa pseudoannulata (assembly GCA_032207245.1). NCBI lineage: Eukaryota > Metazoa > Arthropoda > Arachnida > Araneae > Lycosidae > Pardosa > Pardosa pseudoannulata. Next base: position 163,740,649 of record CM063508.1, on the reverse strand, counting down.
TTCAGATGGAATCAGAAATTATCATTTAATGCTCAAATTCAAAGTTCAGTGAGAATAATATACTCATAAGTTTTTTAAAGTCATTTCAGAATTAACTGTTCAGATTTATTACAGAGATCTGTTCTTTTAACGAAATCATTTCAAATAATCAAATGAAAGACTTATTCTCAATAGATAGATATATTACCAGTTGCATCCAAATTCATTTAAACTATTTGAAATATAGGCTAGTTAATCAAATGACATATTTAAATTACGTTTGGTTGAAATGTTCAACAATCTTTTTACTCAATGTTCAGATATATTATCGTTCAGTCATAGTTTAAAAATCTACAATCTGTTCTATTTCCGTTAAAAATACCTCTTATTTCTTTCCTTTATACTGTCCACTGTTTAACTTTCATATGTTGTGGATCAGAACTGTGGTTATCAACCACTTCTAATATCTGTCCTGTTTCCCTTAGAGTTACTTCCCCTTCCCCTATAAAAATATTTATTATTCCTTTCCTTTATACTGTTCACTGTTTAGTTCTCTTGTTAGAGTTGTGGTTATCAGTCAGTTCTATTATATGTCCTGTTGGAGTAGGGTCAATACTTGTAATTGTCTCCTCATAAAAAATTTTTCTGAAAATGAAAAAACCAAATTTGAAACTTAAAATTATAATAAATAAAATCTAATAAGAAATCATTTTAAACAATGTTTCATTTATTTTTTAACAGTAATAGAATAAAATTTCACAAAATTTTATTTTACTTTTGGCAATTTTTATTAATTATATATATATATATATATATTATATATATATATATATAATATAAAAAATTACATAAATATTCATTTTATAATATTTTAGTATAAAAAATATATAAATTAAATTTTTATATTATATAGCAATAATTTTAATTACTATCTATCTTTTAATTAAACAAAAAAAATAATGGTTCTCAATTTTAATTGCTAATATAAAATAAATATGTGATTTTTTTTACCAAGTTTTTTTTATGTAAATTGATGTTAAATTTTTTCTTTTATAATATAAAAATAAATTTAATTTAAAATAAAATTTATTTTTTTTGTTATGTTTTTTTAAATGTAATCAAATGGATGTACATTATGTTTGCACTTCTACACACATGCGGCTCTGGAACTTTTTTATAATATAATATGTTTATATATATATATATATATATATATATATATATATTTATATATATAAAATAACAAATACTATATATATAATATATATATGTATATTTATATTATATTTTTTTTTAATATAAATTTTTACATTTTGTATGGTTTAATTTATATTAAAATTAAAATTTCTAATATAAAATATACAATGAAAAAAATAATTCATATAAAAAGTGAAAAATATAAGAAAAAAATAAAAAGATGTAAATAAAAGTAACAATATGATTGACAAAAAAAAAATTTTTTTTTTTTTATATTTTTTCAATGTTAATTATATTTTAGATAGGGGGAAAAAAAAAAAAAAAAAGTTTTCTAAAATAATGAAATTTTTTTTACACTATAGAAATTTTTTTTTTATTTTGGTTTTTGCTTCCATAGAAATATTTACAAATAAATTAAAGAGATAATATCATTTAATTTTCTATAAATATAATAATATTTTATATGCTAAAGGAAAAAAATTGTTTTATTTATAAAAAATAATATAAATATTTTTAGAAAATTAAATTAAAATTAATAAAATATTAATGAAAAAAATTTTATTTTATATTTATTAGCATATACGATAAATTTCGTTTATCATAGTTAAAAAGTATATTTAATTAAAGCTTGGACTAATGCAAAAAATTGAAATAAATATAATAAAAGGTGAAATAGTAAAAGCAACATCAACATAAATGACGAACTTGAAAGTAATCAACTATGGTAAAGCATGCCACCAAACCAACTATGGCAACATTTACCTCCATGTTGCTCTTAATGCATGAACTAGATCAGGGGTGGGTGGGAAAATACTTTTAAGCGCATGTCAAAATGAAATTTTAAAAATGGCTCCCGGGCCGGAGGATTATACCGCGTACGCTGTGCACACGCGAATGTTTTGGGTGGAGTTTTCTCCCTGCCCAAGAAATTTTTTTGACAAAAACACTATATAAGTATCATATTAAAGCATTGGGACAGAGAAACTTGACAGTTAATAAAAGATTATACTAATAATAAATTGTCTTACTTAGGTGTATATGGGTACAATTTGTGCCCCGTAAAGTATGTCACGTCATTTTTGTAGAAATAGGATCCATTATATGAAATTAATGGTCATCCAACAAATCAGTTAATGAAAGATTTTATTTTGATATTTATTTATATCTTAACGATACAACTTATTTTATTTTGATCATAGTTATTACCTTTTTATATTTATATTATATTTGGTAAATATAATAGTAAATAAAATTATAAAAAGAAAAGACAAACATCAAACGTTAAAATATAATAGTTTTAGTTAATGGGAAACGTGAAATCTGGAATGTTCATTTGATATTATTATTTCTTCAAAATTTGGATCCAAATCACTTGTAGCAGTCCTTAATACCGAGTGTAGATTTTCGTCAGTAATTTGTGATCGATATTTATTTTTCGTGTAAATCATTAACGAAAAAGTTCTTTCACAAATATATGTTGTGCACTACGCATACAAATACTGTTGATTTCAACAAAATCGCATATAAGAGATTAGAAAAATTGCATGCAGGATTTTTCAACGGACCGGATAAAGTAAGCAAAAGGGCCAGATTTGACCCGCGGGCCGGCTTTTGACCCACCTCTGAACTAGATGAATAAAACTAAAACTGGAAAAAGGTTTAGTTAAGAGAAATTGAACATAATAACAGCAATTCGGCATTAAATGAAAATAAAAAAAGCCGCAAGCAATGAAACTACCATTTCAGTACTGGGTCGTATGTAAACAAGTTATGATGCATAAATCATTCGTGGTAACCTCATATGTCAATATTGATTCTTTTTAATGCTTCACATTCAATTTCAAGACATTATGTTTTACAAAAAGTTGCCTACATAGCAAATGCGCGTATTTCTTTTCAAAAAATATAAAAATATAAAAACAACGTATGGCAAGATTAAATAAAATTGCTTGTGATTGCCATTTCACTATCATAGCATTTGACAGATAAAGTACACGCACAATAAAAACTGCAATGCTTTGAGGCAAGCAAATAATTCTAAAGCTTTTCTTTGCACAATAAAATGCATTTTTTTTTACAGAGTAGAGAAAATAAGATAACAGAGGAAGAAATAAAAGCTTTGAATTACACGATTCAAAAAATAGCTTCCAAAAGAGAAGGCAGAGTATATTTCCATAATTTCCCCTTTTTCTTTTTTGAATAGAAGAAGAATAAAAAATTTAGACAACATATTATTCCCTGAAGTTCCTTTTAGTAGCTAAGCGGCTAACGTCTTCTTTTATTTATTCTAATTTATGAAGAGCGTAGAAGAGACAACGTTTTAGACAAATCTGAGCATCTGCTAATTGACCTTGAATAGAAATAGCCGACTACAGTTAATGACGCTTGAAATTTTTACTCTTATCTGTAGAGATAGAACGCTGTAAGTGGAACTAAGGCACAAAGAATAATACATCGGATTACATTTAAAATGAATGCAAGACATTTTTTTTAAAAATAGTAGCTATATTTTTCTCTTCTTGTCTTAAAAGAAAGAGTACTTTTCTACTAAAAGAGATACATATACATCATCTTAATTTTACTCTTCTTCCTACAGTCGTAAATGAAAAACCGTAATGAGTATGCCACAATGTGTCGATTTTTAAAAATCAATTCAAATTCATTTCTTTTGCTATAAGTTATTATTCCCTAAATGAAATGTCATTTCTTAGTCAAAATAAATTTCTCGTTTCACTGTAAAATAATTTACTTTAGTAACTGGGTTCTTTTATTTTTCAAGAAACTGAACAATTCGAATATTTTCATTCCTAAAAAAATTATTTTAAAGATTTTTATCTTTTCACATAAAATGATTGAAAAAATTACTATAAAAAACTAATAGCCAATTGATAGAAAAATTTATAAATTTAGAAGTTTCATTGTTTGGTTTTGAAGCGCTACGGTCTACTTTTTGCAACACGAAGGATAATGAGACCGGGACCTTCTACTTAAAGCCGATTCCGAACAGCTGCGAACATCTATGCCATAGTGGGATTCGAACCCATGAACTCCGGTTCCGAAGAACAGCACCCTAACCAATCGGCCATCGTTCGGCCTTATACAACTGGATATGGGTGGATAAATTTAAAGAAATGAGGCAAGTGGCATATTGTGTAAGAAATGTTTGGAAGGCAAATATAATTTTAACTGTGTTAAAAAAACGTACATTATTTATTTTTCTGAAATTCCTTAAATCCGAACATCCATGCCATAGTGGGACTCGAACCCACGAACTCGGGTTCTGAAGCCAGCACCCTAACCATTCGGCCATCGTTCGACAAATTTTATTATTAGGTATATTAGTAAGACAACTATACTTTTGGTAATTTTCTAATTCCCTGTTTTAAATACTACTGTTTAGCTGTTTAACTTAGTCAAAAAAGGTCATAAATTTAACCTATAGATTAAAAATTTCAATATCACAGACACTCAAGCTCGGCACATTGTAGTTTTATTTATGTGTGTGTAGAAAGTTTCTGACGCCTTTCAGAAAAAAAAATAAAGATAAAGGGAGGGAAATAATTGTTATTTATCCTAATATATACAAACTTTTACAAAGCATTCTTTATTATTTTAAAAAAATCGTATTACAAAAAAAGGACATATCGAGCTTTTACATTTCGAGAGTCCACTCTTGGATTTCACATAGATTGTCGGTATTTATTGATAATATACTTTTAATAACATTGCGAAGCCATTCAAATACATTTATCATTCTTGATCTCTAATATTTTTTATTAGTTTTAATTTTAGAACGTTCTCACCATTTACAATAATTTCAAATAAAATTAGCAAAATACTTAGACGAATTAATATGATGGGAATACCTCTTCAAGATTGTAATGGATATCTAAAGGCCTATCCACACTATGGTCCACTGCAAGCCATCACCACCGTCTAGACGGGGTATGGTTTATCGTGGTTGATGGTAGCAGACGATAAAATAGTATTGGCGGACGATGGCTTCCGAGGCAGTTTTTCTCCAAAGACCAAAGTTCAGCCAGATGCGCAACTAAACTGCACAGTATACCCTATGGACGATTCCATGAGTTTGTATCATTTAGTGGCCCAGCGTGTGGATGCAACCCGTAAACCATCGTTCAAGGTCCCCATCAGGAAATGGTGAACAATTGTCCATAGTGTGGAGGCTATATAGCAGATATCCATTTCAAAACTTCCCATGGCTAATTAGTATTCATAAATTTTCTCCATAATTTTAATTCTTATTCCAATTTTTCTCTGTCAGTATCTTTTTTTCTTGTCGGTCAAGGTATTTTCTATCGATTTACAATTTTCTTTCATTTTCTCATTCAGTCATCTCACAAAACCTTTATATTTTGAAAAATTTCGAAGGATTTCAAAAATTTTACAGATGGATTTAAATTGATTTTACGTAGCAGCAGTTGCAGTTGAAAAGGAAGTGTTAAGTAAGATTTTTCGCGGTTTAATAATTTCAAACATAGGTGGTTAAATAATTTGTCTATTTACATATTACCACGAATCCTTTTCTCATGAATTTCTGAATGACATTTAGGCTTGTTCACATCATTACAAAAGGTACTATTATAAGGAAAATATACACAGCAAATCGTTGAGAGAAAAACGCTTTATGCTGGCAATATACTTTTATTAACAATAGTATTAGGTTCATTTCTCAAAGAATACTGTGACCTATTTATATTGATCTCTCACAAGGGAGGGAGGATAATTATTATTCATAATTCTGGCTAATTAGTATTCATAAATTTTCTCCATAATTTTAATTCTTATTCCAACTTTTCCCTGTCAGTACCTTTTTTTCTTGTCGGTCAAGCTAATTTCTATTTATTTACAATTTTTTTTCATTTTCTTCTTCTGACATCTCACAAAGCCTTTATATTTTGAAAAATTTCGAAGGATTTCAAAACACCACTGATGGATTCAAATGGATTTTACGTAGCAGCAATTGCAGTTGAAAAGGAAGTGTTAGGCTGGTTGCGCACACACACACACCGGATTTTTTACCGAGAAGAGAATGTACCGTCGCTGCTCAACGAAATTAACAACGTTGATTGGTTGATTTCGTTAATCGGCGACGGTAAATTCTCCGCTCGATAAAATATCAGCTGTGTGTGCAACCAACTTTAAGTAAGATTTTTCGGCGTCCAACAATTTCAAACATAGATTGTTAAATAACTTGTCTATTTACATATTATCAAGAATCCGTTTCTCAAGAACGAACAATATTTATGTTTGTACACCTCAATACACGAACTATACTATAAGGAAAATATACTCAGCACATCGTGGGGAGCAAAACGCTTTCTGCTGGCAATATACTTTTATTAACAATAGTTTGAGATTCATTTCTGAAAGAATACTATGGCCTGTTTATTTTAATCTTTGATAAAGAAGGGGAAATAATTTTTTCTAATCAGCGATTTCAATTTGTGGTTGTAACTACAAATAGTTCCCAAGGCAGAGTATTTCACTCTCGTAAATGTAATTCAGATACATGAATTGAAAGAAATATTAGTCATAATTTCTACATTATCTCTAATTTAACATTTTGAAGCAAAAATATAAAACTGTAATACTACTTTAATTAGCCGTAAATGTATATAAATTTTAAAATGTACATATAATTCATGCCTCAAATTTCTATCCCGATAGAAAAAAATAAAGAGAATTTTGCTACTGGTCAGCGTTGTATAAAAAATAGATCTAGAAAGAGAAAAATCTTCGTTAAACAAAATCAGGTCAAGTGATTTTGCTTCACCAGTAAGAAAAAAGCAAACTGCTACTCCTTTCTTAGAACATAAAATTTATTATTTTAAAAATATAAATTATTGATAGATACAAACCTATGAAACTGGAATAGTTTTTGAAAAAAAAAATTGTAGCAAAAATGGATATTTATTGAAAATCATCATATGGACTAAAAAACTAAACGAAGACAAAAAATGATACTCCAATCTTTTATAATACCAAAAATCTTTAAATATTGGGTAATCGTTTTTTAAAAAATTGATTCTGAGATTTTTCCATTTTCTCGAGCAATGTCTGGGATACAGAAGTATAGAATATTGGGTTATTTTATTAAACATACCTTTCTTATCTATGTGTTCTGTAGGTTTATAAATATTTTTAGCTTTTAAATAAAGAGGCACAAACTGGTAATTTTTATCGAAAGAAAAAAATGGATGTATATGAATTTTGATTACATAGCATTTATGATATCAATATCTTTACATAACATATAAAATACGCCGAACGATGGCCGAATGGTAGAGTGCTGCTCTTCGGAACCGGAGTTCGTGGGTTCGAATCCCGCTGCTGGCATGGATGTTTGTAGCCGTTCGGAATCGGCTTTAAACTGTAGGTCCCGGTCTCATTAGCCCTCGTGTGCAAAACAGTAGACCGTAGCGCTCCAAACCAAACCAAAACATATAAAATACCTGTAGGGACAGGCGAGTAATAGCGATCGGCCAGAGAGCGCCATCTATGAAGGAGGTTAAGTAGATTGGGGGAGAATGTTGGAGGTGATTGTAGACTCCGGACATGTAAACAAGGCTCTTAGGATAGATACTTGAGTTGATATAATTGGTTACTGTAAATATTGTAATATTTGTATATATAATTGTTCGGTAGTAGTTTGTGCTCTGTCTTAAAATAAACCTTAATGTTGAAAAAATAAATCTACTGTTTGGATGTGAATTTATACAACGGCTCGGCGATCTTCACAATACCTACCCTAAATTTTTTCACCCTACACAAGTGTCCGGGTTTCTACCCTTAGATTGGGATTTGAGGTAAGGTATTTTATATAAAATTTTGAAATAAGCAATTAAAATCTCGTGGTGTACAGTGTTCCCTCACCACTTTGCGTTTCATGTTTTGCGGCTTCAGTGTTTTGCAGGTTTTTCCAAAATATTCATTAAAAAATAAAAATGAAAAAAATACACCATATCTGCAGCCTCATTGCGGAAAGGAGAGTTGTTTCATGTTGATGCGCGAGAGAGAAGGACCCCTGCATGTCAAACAAAGAGATGAGTTGTCTCAGAGTACATACCACGGGCTCTTGAGATGACAAAGTCTGCAAATGAAGAAAATGAAGAGGAAGAGGAAGAACAAACTGAAAAGCGTGGCCTTACCCTGGAGAATCTTCAACAATTGTGCAACATGGTAAGAATTTGAGCAAGACATTGACGACAATATGGTTCGAGCTGTCGAGTTTAGCAATCGCATTGACGGGGTTATGTCTTTGCACAGAGGAATTTTGAAGGAAAAGAAAAAGCAAAGACAACAACTACCCGTCACCATGTTTCTCTCCAAGTTAAAGACCCCTGGTTCTACCTTCAGCGTCTCCAGCAGAAGAGTG
>CM063508.1:163709574-163719574 GCA_032207245.1 Pardosa pseudoannulata | reverse complement strand
TTAAGAGCATATTCATCACATTTATACAACTAGTTGTTAAATTTATCATAGAATTATATTAATTTGTTTAATTTTTTATGGTATTTGGTTTCTGACGGTATTTAGATTAAGCGCAGTTTATCTCAAGTATTTTCTCTTATTCTTCGAACTAGTCTATTTATATGTGATCCTATCTATTAAAAACATATAAATTCCATTGCTCCGGATTGATTTTTCATGGTTGAATAGCGTTCTCCACTGCAATGAATAGCAGCATACTTTAAAAAAATATTTCTATTTCAATACACGACGAGGTATCTAAACATAGAAACAAGTTGATATGCTTTTGTAATCCTGAAATATACGTTTCCTGTTTTTCTAACGGTCTTTTATGTTAACATAGCTCTGCTAGTCAGTCTTCTTAAAATATTCTTAGGAGCAAAGAGAGTCTCGACATTATCTGTTGCTTAGCAACGGGGATAGAATGAGCATATCTTATAATTTTTAAAAAAGAAAAATGTTCTTATAAAAGTAGAATATTTTCCTTGGGGCTACATCATTTGATGTTTATTTTCATTGGAAATTCTGGAGTTTGTTTAGTATTTTGAATGTTTCTCACAAATTTGCTCGTTCAAAGAATCTTCTATACAAATAAATAAAATAAACTAAAGTTTCGATGATTAAATAATAATTTGCAGTTTAAAAATATTGTAAGCAAGTTCCGAAAAATGTAAAATTCATATTAAAATTTGAAGTTTTGAAGGTTTTTGAAAGGAATGGCAAAATAAATAAAACGGAGTGCTGAAACTTTATAAAGTAAAACACTCTGAAGTAAAACATGATTAAGTTTACTATAGAAAATGAATTATCTGATTAATCATACATTACATTAATATTCATTACACTTCGTAAAATATAGAAATTTAATTATTAACCGTTTAGCGAATTTAAAAGTGTTATCACGGGAGTTCTAAGCTGAGCACTGTTTTGATTGTTATGCAATATACGAGAAGAAAAGAAAATATTTGTATGTGCAATTTCAGTAGTAACATGTATTTACTTCATTTCAGTAAGATTTTCCTTGTTTAGCCAAGCCTATTTTATTTTTATTGGCTTTGTTTCTGTTCATAAAATTAACATTTAGTTCTCTAAAACCATCTCTGAAATTTTTATGGACCGAATTTCTACATTTGCTGATTAGTTATAACTGTTTAATTGTGGAACAAAAATAATGGTGTTTTAGTGTAACATTTTGGTAAATTAATAGGTATGTTCAGTGATTAAAAGTTTGAATTTACCATTAAAATTCCGCTGCAATTTTACTGCAAGAGTTCATTGCAGTTCCGCTGGATTTATCCTTTCCGCATTGATCGCTCGATTCATTTTTTTTTTCTACAGAATCAATATTATTTTCCCTTGCATTTATCATTTGCAAATTTTTAATTTTCCAACATCTATCGTCAAAACATCTTTATCTTCTTAGAACTGTCGTTTGTAAAATATTTAATCCCCGAGGACGCGCGCCTGGCCTTGGAGATGAGATGCAACATTTTTCCGCCAAATACCAACAACATTACTTTTGATGATGAATAGAAAATTTGTATTACCAAAAACGCTTTATTGAGCGTTTAAAATATACTTCGGATTATTTGAAATATAAGTTTTTAAAAGTGTTTTTGACTGTAGATCATTTTTATTAGCATTCCAAAAGCATAAACATAAGACACACTCAAGTTAAAAACTTAAATCACATCTTCATATTTCATCATTTTAATCAAATAACGATGAATTTTGGGTAGCATCTCTCTTCCGACACAAACACTAAATAAAAATGTAAAAGGCAATGCACTTGCATTAAGTCCGTGTAACCCGAATAAATTAAAATTATCTCTTTCTGAGAAAAATACCCAGAGAACATTGCGGAAAGGCTTGTTATTGGGGTCTAGAACAGTGGTGCGCAAACTATTTTCATTTGCTACCCCCTGTTTTGTGTAACATTTTGTCGCGACCCCTGGATAGACAGTAGACGTATTGTTTAATCGTCAACGAAGTTACATTGAAATTCTTTCTGGGATTTACTCTTACAGATTGTTTTTAAAATAGTGTCTTGACGCGTATTTTAAATAGTGTATTGAAATAACGCCTATTTAAAATAGCGCACCACACTTATAAACTATCATAAAAATGTTACCTCACCGCTTCAAATTCGGCATTGTCCCTTAGGGACTCATAAATAACTCCACAAAGGTACATTCTTATTTAGTGTCATGTACGGAGACGTGATTCTAATCTGGGACTGGGATCGGAACCCTGCCCGAGAATCCCACATACGACTCTGTTTAATTAACTTTTATGGGTCTCTCCCCTTTACAAAAGATATGATGAGGTCAGATTTAGATCCCAAGTATTTCACTTCTCATTTTATTTGTAGCAATTTATTTTAATTAATTGCATTAATTATATGAATTATATTAATGATCTAAATCGCCTCATCACAGTACAGTGTTAGTAACATAACAATAAGTGGGGGGTCACAATTGTTACGGATGTACGCGCAGCCTAAAAGTTATATTATAAGGAGGGAGACGAAAATGAACCTGATTCAATACTGTGCTCTTCTGAAGCACACGAATCTCCATTAAAGTTATAATTATTTAAATACGTGCAGAGTGATATTGATACTGTACTTGCAGAGGAATAAGTTCGAGAATGCCCAATCCTCGCAGTCTGGCGATCTGCTTGAATAGAATTGAAGTTATCAATTACAAAATATTTTCTAAGTATTAAGGATTACTCAAAATATAAATAATAATTTATAAAATTTGAAACACTTAAAATCCGTGTTGCAAAGGAAAAAAAAAAACAACCTTTCACACATTTTATCGAACTTCTAGGTCATTTTCTCCCATATATCGTTTTCGATTACCGTCCCTTGAAAAATGATATATCGAGGTTTCACCATATTCGTATTAAATCTTTCCTCATTATACAAGAGGTCATTTTGAGATATTCCATTAGTATAAATGTAGGTATTCGGTATTCAATTCAATCAGTGGGTTTCATTAGTATTGCAGTATTAAAATATTGATCGCATTGGTCTGTATCCACCAACAACACCTGAATTTAGCCGATACGCAGTGTGTTTAAATCAAATGTCCCAAATTCATTTTGAAACTACATAATATAGAAACTACTTAAAAAATCAATATTAAATATTTAGAGTGTGTATTGAAATATGAAATTTTGTTCTATTAGTATTAATATGAAATATAAACTTCCAAAAGACGAAAATAAGGATTGTAGTCAGTAAAACTCATAGTCTTCCATTGTTGGTATAAGGATTTTGGTGTTTCTCTGACATAGTTACATATTTTATCGAATTTCTAGATACATTTCCCGCATATATCGTTTTCTATTTATGTATTGTTTGGAAACGATCTACTGGAACGGGATTCCATTGTATTTGAAGTACGTTTTCCTCATGATACTAAGAATAGTTTTAAGATCTTTCATTAGTATGCATGTAGATATCTGGTAATCTGTTGAAGTAGTTGGATGTCTCCCTGATTAGTAATAAATTATCGAAATATTGATTGTATTGGTTTGCATGCACCAGAAGCACCCGAATTTAGCCGGTATGCAGTGTATTCAAATCGAATGCCCCAAATTCGCCTAAAACTACATAATATTGTAATTAATTAAAAATCAATATTAAATATTCAAACTTTGAGTTCAAATAGGAAACTTTATATTCCTAGAATTAATATGAAAAAAAAATGATTAAAATTAAGATTTTAGGCAGTAACGCTCAGAGCGAATAGGCTCACATTGATAGTGTAAGGCTTTTTTGGTGTTTCTTAGGCAGATTAATTTGTCAAAAACAATAATATAAAAAAGTATTTTAATCGCTTTTATTTAATAAGAAAAGTGATAAAAATGCATTAAAAAGTATTCATTTAGTTTTTAGTTATGCAGCTTGCCAATAGATGGCGATACTAGTTTAAAATCTCTGCAATGGGAATTCCAAGTACGATGAACATCCTTTTTAGCATTTACCAAACTGATTTTGTTGTTTACTCCACTCTACTTCTTTATAATTGAATATTGTAGTTCACCGCAATTGAACATATGTACATAATATAATACTGAAACTAATTAAAAATCAATATTAAAAATTCAGACTGTCTATTGAAATATGAAATTTTTTTCCCGTATTAATATGAAATATAAACTTCTAAAAGACAAAATTTTAGACTTTTTTTAGATTTTTAAAATTTTTAGATTATAGACAGTAAAACTCATAGCCTTCCATCATTGGTATAAGGATTTTGGTATTCCTTCGACATAGTTATTATAGAATTTCTAGATATGTTTTCCGCATATATCGTTTCCTGTTTATGTATTTTTGTAAACTACTGGATCGGGATTCCATTGTATTTGATGCAAATTTTCCCTCAAGATACTAGAAGGGGTTCTGAGATTTTTCATTAGTATGCATGTAGATATCTGGTATTATGTTGAAGTAGTTGGATGTCTCTCTCATTAGTAATAAAGTATCGAAATATTGATTGTATTGTTTTGAACGCATCAGCAGCATCCGAATTTAGCCGATATGCAGTGTATTCAAATCGAATGCCCAAATTCATCTTAAAACTACATAATATTGAAATTAATTAAAAATCAATATTAATATTCAAGCTGTGTGTTCAAATATGAAACTTTATATTCCTAGAATTAATATGAAATAAAAAGGATGAAAATTAAGATTTATTGCAGTAACGCTCAGAGCGAATAGGCTTTCATTGCTAGTGTAAGGCTGTTTTGGTGGGTTTTTTGGCATATTAATTTGTTAAAAACAATAATATAAAAAAGTGTTTTAATCGCTTTTATTTAACAAGAAAAGCGATCAAAATGCATTAAAAAGTAAAAGTATTGATTTAGTTTTTAGTTATGCAGCTTGCAAATAGATGGCGATACTAGTTTAAAATCTCTGCAACTGGAATTCCAAGTAAGATGAACATCCTTTTTAGCATTTACCAAATTGAATTTGTTGTGTACTCCACTCTACTTCTTTATAATTGAATATTATAGTTCACCGCAATTGAACCTATGTATAAAATTTAAGATCTCTAACTAGTCAAAAAGGTCGTTAACAGTTGATTTCAAAATATCATCCGACACACAAGTGAAATTAAATAAATGATATTCTACAAGCGTTCCCACTGACAGAACAGCTATCCTAAATGACAAAATTAAGAAAATGGAAAAAATATTCTAAAAAAAAAAAAAAAATTTAATTAGGATAAATTGTTTGGAGGTCAACATCATGATGTTTTTTACTCTTCATAACGCATGGTGATAATTTAGTTTATCCCCATTCAATATATATATTTCTTTTAATTACATGCTACAAAAAATTATTTTAAGTATTTTAATTTATGTGATAAAATTTTAAATGTGCTTCAAAGTAAAATGAGTGTTAGCAAAATTTTTTGAATTCTTTATTTAGATGTTTAATAAAAATTTAAATTCCATATTTTGTATATTTCTTTTTGCTTAAAAGATTTCGCCTTTTTTTCACACCAATCTATTATTAACAGCATGATTGCTTGCAAAATTAAAAGTGTTGTGACAACCAGGTTCTCTTAATCTAGCCAAAAGTGCAATTTTTATAACAAAATATCTACTTTTTTTATTGGTTTAAATTATCGGCCTAATTTATCATCCTAGGCATGCAAAATTTGAAATCTATATCTTCAATACTTCAAAAGTTGTAATGCAATATGATAGATGACAGATGTTCAACCTGAATGCATGATACGTATCATGAAAGATCGAGTTAGACTCATGGTATCGAGTTGCAAGGCATCAAAAGGTATAGTTAGAATATGTGATAAATCAAAATATTAGTTAATGTTCATCATATGTGATCTATTGCAAGACAATAAAGCATTTATATTTGCACAGAATTCAACTTCATGTCAATTGATTACTCTCTTCAAAAACTGGTTTCAACATAATCATATTCCGATCAAATAGGTTAGTTAAGAAACTTAAAAATAACTTAAGAATAAGTAAGTTAGGTGAATGAGAAATAATCCAGCAAAAAATTAATGACAAACCAATTAAATATTCGTTTCACATTATAACAGCTGATGAGTTTATAAACTTAGTTCACTCCATAAAAAGGCGTTGAGAGCCCGTAAATAAAGCTAAGGGTTACCCAACTAAATATTACTTAAATTGTCAGATTGTTTGAATATCCCATTCATATTTCGATCAAAAGGGTTAGTTAAGAAATTTAAGAATAACTTAAGAATAAGTGAGTTAGGTTAATGAGAAACAATACTGCAAAAAATTAATGACAAACTAATTAAATATTGGTTTCACATAATAACAGCTGATGAGTTTATAAACTTAGTTCACTCCATAAAAAGGCGTTATAGGCCCATAAATAAAGCTAAGGGTTACCCAACTAAATATTACTTAAATTGTCAGATTGTTTGAATATTCCAATCTTTCTATTTGCTTTCCTTTTTTAGAACTTACGTCGTAATAATATTACTTAAATAACAACTAATTAATAAATATTTTGATTAAATTATCTTTCGTATGATACGTAAATTTAGTATTATTTTTTTTTAATTTCCCAAGAATTAACTTACAACGTCAGATGGTTTGTAAATCTCATTCTTTCGATATGATTCGTTTATCTTTTGAGAACTTATGTCGTAATAAAATTTCACTATTTAATAACTATTTTTATTAAATTTTTTTCTTGCAATATGTTAATTTCGAATTAATTTTAAAAAACTTATAGTTCGGAACACTCAAATCTAAAAAACAGGTGTCACATTTTTAAAAAGCTGTTGTAATGCGCCATCTTCACTTCATTCAACGGTACTTACAATTCGATAATAACCAAACTTTCGTATAAGAAACAAAATGTAAAACAGGGGGCACCCGGGTTTGAACCGGGGACCTCTCGATCTGCAGTCGAATGCTCTACCACTGAGCTATACCCCCGACAGTAAAAGTTGCTTTTAAAAGACTTGTAAATCAACTCTTCTTGATACGCTTCGTTTAACATTTTCGTCTCTATACTGATAACGTGGGAGGGCTAAAAACCCATCGAGCAAGTGATAGGTCGTCAGCTCCCAAGGCTGTTTCAAAAGGGAAATATTAAGCAGACAAAATGATGATTGCATCAGACGTTTTACATGGAAGCTGTGGCGCAGACACGGGTTGAGCTAGGGAGCTATAACCTTCCCCCACGTGTTAAAATTTTTCATTTCTTAACTTTTTAAGTGTATAGATTCTGTAATAGAAAAAGAATAAAAGTATTACACTTTAAAATTTTTCTAACCATAAAAAAGAGGGATAACTGATTGCGTCGTTTGCAATGAGATATAAATATGTAACCTTTTATGTTAGCTCGTTGTTCCTAAAACTAAAGAGAAAAACTGATGAAAGTCTGAACTATGGTGTCAGTTATAAAAATATCTGTATTTTAACTGTATGAGGAAAAGGTACATTATATCTCAGTTTTTTAATTTTCAGTTATTAATAGTATTATATTATATTATATATGATATTATTAATAGTATTATATTATATATGATCATTTTTGGCAAGAGTTTATTATGTTCCACTAAACTTCTATTATGACCGTTACAAAAGATTAACACTTTAGGTAACATTAGATGTATTTTTAAGAGCATGATTTGTAACAAATAAATAACCTCCTTAACAAATAAAACATTTTAACCTAGCACAATTGCAAGAATTCTCAAAAATATGGTGTCAAGAATTTGATTATTATTGGCAAGAGTTTATTATGTTCCACTAAACTTCTATTATGACCGTTACAAAAGATTAACACTTTAGGTAACATTAGATGCCTTTTTAAAAGTATGATTTGTAACAAATAAATAACCTCCTTAACAAATAAAACATTTTAAGCTAGCAAAATTGCAAGAATTCTCAAAAATATGGTGTCAAGAATTTGATAATTATTGGCAAGGGTTTATTATGTTCCGCTAAACTTCTTTTATGACCGTTACAAAAGATTAACACTTTAGGTAACATTAGATACCTTTTTAAAAGTACGAATTGTAACAAATAAACAATCTTTTAATCCTTAAAAAATAAAACATTTTAAGCTAGCATAATTGCAAGAATTCTCAAAAATATGGTATCAAGAATTTGTTGACTATTGACGAGAGTTTAACATGTTCTGCTAAACTTCTAATTTGACCGTTACAAAAGATTAACACTTTAGGTAACATTTGATGCCTTTTTAAATGTACGATTTGTAACGCTATAATTCAGGTAATTTCAACAATTTGCATCAATGGTATATAATCTTAGAGTATTTTGAATTTTATTAATAGTATCAGAAACACATATTCTTAAAGAATACCATAATTTTTAATTTAAGAATGTTACAAAGTATTTAAAATGAAATAAGAAATATATGTATGGATTAAGGCTTTTATTAAATACAGGAAACATACACAAAAAATAATATGATAAAAACAAAAAATTTGTAAGAATTCTTTATAAATTTTATGCATCTTAAATACTATTTAACTCAAACATAATTCAGCATCAAAATGGTCTTTAAGTCCTAATTATAAAATATAGCTATAAATATCTATTATAAATAAATGAATTTTTGCAATTATTTAATAAACATACTTTTTTTAGACAATACATGTATATTTTCTCTTCATATGTTTAAAGCTTCAAGTAGTAGCTACTTTCCTATGAGAAGAAATTTTGAGAAAGAAAAGGTCTTGTTATACAGGAAAAAGCATTCAAGATGGAACCCGAGTATCTTCTGAAATTTATTTTTATGTAGCCGAATGTAATATTTCAGAGTTTCTCCTAGTAGCCTCTCGAAAAGTAGTTATATACTGTGCTGGTGCATATATCTATTTTCATATGTGTATCAAGTGGGCTCTTTACTGAAGAATTTTTAGAAAAGAAATTCTTATTACGATAGAGAAAACGTCAAAAGAGCAAAGGATATTATAATGGGGAAACTTATCTATATGTAGTTCAACATGCAACCGTAAAACTCATATTCCCAATGTTGAAACATGACGTCTCGAGCAGTAACTTCATATTTGTGTAGATTCAACCAAATATTATTCAGGGTTATGTGTAAACTAGTAAAAAGCGAGAAAATATTAAATTTATTTTAATTTTTTGTCACAGTCTTCTTAGAATGCAAATTGCCAATTTAAATATTGAAAAAGGTCACAAATAACCCTGAAAATTTTTCATTCTATTCTGAGTTAAAACTTGTTTTAAAAAAAGATCAATTACAACTGACTCCATTGGCATACGCAGAATTTTTTCAAGGGGAGGCTCATAATTTTCAAGGGGGGGGGGCTCATAATTCTAAAAAATAATAGCACGTATAGTTTCTACTAAAATTTTTATTTTTTCCATTTTGTCTGAGCTCAAGGGGGTGTTTAAACCCCTAACCTTCCTCTTGCGTACGCCCCTGACTCTCCCCTTAAAAATCATTTATCCCCATACTTTTATGCAGATACAGAAGAATAAATATAGCCAGAAAACAAAGAGAAATTGTAGAATAATAAAACTATTGTGACGTTAAAAATCTTACAGAAAAATCCATAAATAACATTACAATACATCGTTGTAAAGTTTATATAGCTTTCAGAATCATATAATTTTCCCTAAGAAATCCAGCCGAAGGGTGTAAAACTTTCCTCTCAATTTATTTCATTTTATACTCCTCGTCCCTTAAAACTTTTTTTCTAAATTTAACTGTTTCTACTCGTGAAGAGTGTTATCTTTAATTAATACAATACCATAAAGAGTTTTACATTAACTTGAAAAATAATATGAAAGCTCTAATGCCCGACTATCCCTAATTATATAAACAAACAACTTTCTTACAGACGTCGTTACAAAAGTTCCAAAGAAAAATCTTTTCTCTTACTGGGAGTTACCGAAATAAGTAACTCAATACCGCATCACAGTAAAA
>CM063508.1:163697074-163704574 GCA_032207245.1 Pardosa pseudoannulata | reverse complement strand
CTAGAAAACTTGTTATTTTTACTTATTTATTACGTGATAAATTGATGAATAACCTGCTCTTAACCGGGAAAAATAGAGCTTGAAATAATGGCATTAAACTCTCGAAAAGTGGAGAAGGGGTGGATTTCGAACGTTTTAAAGACGACAGTATTTTTCGCTGTGATATGAAGCACATTTATGCCAATTTATTTTAGAAACTGATCGATCATTTAGGAGAAGAAAAATTTTAGGAGAAGCTTTGAATTTTGTTAACCCTAACTTATCAAGAATCTAATATGGATCCCTCTATCTATTCCAGGTCCAATCGTTTCATAAACTCGAGGGCAGACGGACAGATAACTTAGGCTATTATTATATAGGGAATTTTCAGTAATAATACATTTGTAAAAATGAAAATATGAAATATGTAACCACTTTATTTACAATATTATAATCTATTTATGTTTATTCCCTGAACTAATTATTAGACCGTAGTGCGCCAGATCTAATTAAACTAAGCCAAACGTGTATTATTTTAAACTAACCACTGTATGACTAGCATTGCATACATATTATAGAAGATATTCTAATTAAAAACATGTTTTCTGTGTTTAAAAAAGCTAAATTCTCTTTACGTAGTCGTCTTACAAACCAGATGAAAAGCATTAATAACACAGGTAGAAAATATAACAACGAGATATGCAATATTTGAACCTTATTTGAGACTAGAACAGTGCTTCTCAACGTGGGCTATTTGTTTTCTCAGATAGACATTTGGTGAGAGACACTATGACTCTGTGTTGAGACAGGTTAACCGATATTGGACCGCTGTCCTATAAACAGGACAGCAAATAAAATTCCATTTAATAATAAAGTTATAAATAGTTTCTGAGTGGATTTTAACACCTTTAAAATAGACACACTTTAGAATAGTAAAAAAAAACAACTAAAAAATCAAATTATATTTTATTGTAAAATTTATTTTCAGCAACTTCTTAAAAATTGTCATTTTTTAATCTTTAATTTTATATTTATTATTATTATTTTTCAAACATTGTGGATGTTACTTTTAGTTTAAAAACGGAGCTAATAATGTAGTTGAAAGCTTTTGTTGAAAAATATATTTTACACGTGTAATTTGTAAGTGTAAAAAAGGTGCCCTAAAATTAAGACGATGGTCATATTCCGATTATTTTTCCATGAATTCGATATTGCTTTGATAGCACACATTCTTTTCTTATCTTTCAACGAAAACCAGTGCAAACACCTGCTCACACACCTGGACACAACAAGGGGTAAATAGATGTCTATTCTATTGGTTTAGAATAGATGTCTATTCTAAAAACTGGAGATTGCAAGATAAACTTACTCTCTTACTGCCAGTTCTATAACTGTAAGGGAAAACCAACAACAGTATAATTAAAATGTAATGTTGGACTTAAGTTTTGACTATTTCCCCAAATTTGATCTATGAATCAGCCTAATACAATGTAAGTGATATTTGTTAAGCTTTAGGTAGTGTATTGGATCGTTGTCCTATTTATAGGACAGCCAGTTATATAAAAGTTAAAAATATTTTTTCAAAATTTTGGTTTTATATACTTAGTTACACCATATTAATGATATAGATTAAGTTTTAATAACTTACAGAAATATTTAGTTGGTGTGGTACAATATGGGTTAAACACTCAACCTCAAGTAGCTTTGCAAAAAACTGTTATTACCATTTTCATTTTCTTATTCAGTTGAATGGGGCTTAGTACTGTAAATGATTTGCTACTGAAGAAAAGAAGTTCTTTATATGTCAGCAAACAAGGAAATTTATGTCTGTAGCTTACTAAATGTCTATCTAACTAAAATTCTCTTTGCAGCAGGCATCAAGAACAAGGCTTTCACTTCCTTTTTTTTTCTTTTCCTTATTTTTTAACATCTACACTCAGAGCTAAAACATTATGACCACCTGTCAATAACGAGTTGGTCCACCTTTGGCGCACAACACAGCTTCAACCCGCTTTGGCATGGATGCTAAAAGTCCGGTAGATACGATAAATGGTCGGAGACATATTGTACCAGATGTTTAAGCAACGGTTAAGCAAATCCGAGATATTGTGAATTGGTGGTCTTTGAACTCTGAGCTGCCGTCCCATGACATCCCAAATGTGTTCTATCGGATTGAGATCCGGTGAGTTAGGTGGCCAAAACATTAACTGGAATTCAGCATCATGTTCCTGGAACCACTCCAACACAATTTTAGCCTTGTGAAACGGGGCGTCGTCCTGTTGGAACATTCCATTTCCAGCTGTAAAAACAGATTCATTGTAAGAGTGCAACTGGTCCTCAATGATGTTCAGATACAATGAAGCATTCATGGTCTACTCTACCTCAACCATGGGACCCACATACTCCCAAGAGAACGTTCCTCAAAGCATAGTATCTCCACCATCGGCCTGTGTATGACCTACTGTATATTGAGGAAGCAAAAGTTCGCCTGGAAAACGGCGTATCCTGACACGGCCATCGGCGTGATGAATGACAAACTGTGATTCATTTGACCATGCAAATCTCTCCTACTAATCCATGGACCAGTCATGATGTTCCCGGGCCCATCGTTGGCGCAGTTGGCGATGACGCTTGATCAGCAAAGGCACACGAGTGGGACGTTTGCTGTGTAGCACCATATCCAACAGTGTCCGCTGAACAGTGTGCTCCGATACTATTATACTTGGCCCTTCATTGCATTGGGTTGTCAGCTGAGCCACTGTCTGGCGTCGGTTTTGCTTCACCATTCCAGACAATCTCCGACCTTTTTCTTTGATAGAGTGTGGACGTCCAACACTATGTCGTCCACTGCTGGTTTCACCATCATTCATCCACTTTGCATAAGAACTAACAACTGTAGATCGCGAAAAACCCACGAGTCGTGCAGTTTCAAAAATACTTGTTCCTAGCCTTCGAGTCATTACAAACTGCCCTCTATCAAAATCGCTTAGATCCGCTGCCTTTCCCAAACAGAAGCAAGTGAAAGAATGATTCTTCAGACTCTCCAGCAGCAATTAAATACCACTTCCAACTGATCAAGTGCCTTCCACGTCATCCAGGTTAGTTAATTGTAAAATGTAGGGGTGATCATAATGTTTTGGGCCTTGAGTATAATTTAGTAGCCTGCATTCGATACTTACCTTCAGTTTATTTTACTTGAATAAAATAAAACAAAATTATCTGCTTTATACTAACTCTAAATTTTCCTTTATCCATTTGTCATATTAAAAACCTACTTCATTTTTTAAATATTTTTCTTTTTAAATTTATATTAACAGAAATTGCAGCGCAGCGTAGCTGGTGTGATGAGGCGATTTAGATCTGATATATAATTGCGTCATTCATAAAAGAAGTAATATGTTCGGGATCTAAACCTGACCTCATCACATCGTTGTAGGTAGACCAAGGGCCATAAATTTCGATAAAACGGATATTGTAAAAAAAGAAGTTGCTCGATACTCCAGCCAAGTCCGCGAGAAAGTTTCCTGCACAAAGTAGTACGGCCGCACCCCAGAGACTCAGGAGAAAGCCCCTGACGATGTCTGTAACAGATCAACGGATGATGTAAAGATTCCCTCTCATACCTTTCAACCAGAAGTGTTTCGGGCCCAACACTTTAGACCTACAAAGGTAACCATTTTTTTTTGCATTACATTTTGAAATTGAGATTAGGTCCTCTCTCTACTTACAAAGATTTTTCTAAGTGTATAAAAAATTTGCCAGAAGTAATTTGAATAGATTGACTAAGCTTACTTATTTATTTATTATTTATTACTGTTTTTTTGTAAATAGATGTATAAACATTTTATAATAAATCTACCTTTTTTATATTAAGCTAGTCTCAGTTGCTATCCTTTTAGAGGTTAGTTTATTCTTCATATTTATGTCTGTAGTTGCTCATAACCTGTGGTTAAATTTTAGTAAAACAAATATTTAACACAACGCAATTTAAAATAAATCCCACTATACATTTGATCACAGGTTGATACTTAAATATATAACGAGGACTACACAACAGCTGGTTGACGCAAGATCAGTACAAATTGGGCCTCACTGAATTCACCATTTGGAAACTCCAATTGTTAAATATGCGAACCATATCGGGGCACCGGAACTTTTAAATTGTTTTGGTAGAGCATAGTCCAGAAAAAGTGAAGAAGCATTGGATGAGAACTACTCTTCTGTTAAATTTTTGCTCTAATGATAGCGTATATTTTTCCTTAGGTGATTCAGCGCATGGCATTTTATTTTAATTCATCTCTTTACGGCGGAAATGTGATGCTTGCTTTTTAGCCCTTTGTACCTTTAATTTTGAAAAGGAAGCACCGAGGATATTGGTTTTCGGAATTCAATTTCATTTTAAGTAGCGAAGCGGGAAGCTGAAGTTGATTTCCTCGCTATGCCATCGAAGTCTTTGATCTTGCAACCCTTCACAGTAACAGCATTAATAAATGAATTATAAAAACTAATTTTCTGAATTTTAAGTAGAAAAAGAAGGGTTTTTTAAATATTGTGTTTTATAACTGTTTCTAAATAAAGATCAAAAGACGAACTTTGATCATATTACTTTTACAGTCAATTATTTCTCTGGTTCGGTAACAATAGATTTATAAAGGAATTATACGATGATGTGTTTAATCATTTATTTACAATTATGGGTATCAATCTATATTTTTTCAAGATTATTTATTAGACCGGGGCACACCAAACCTGAATTATTTTTAACTTATCGAAGCATGAACTCGTTTTTGTTATATATCTTACTTTGTAAAACCACTCCGGTAAAAATGTCAAATGTGTAAGTTATTACCATTACCTGTTATTATGAAGGGCACTGAGAGATCAGTAAAATATTTAAGCCATGGCTGAATTTTAAATTCGTAAAGCAATACCTAAAACATCACGGTTAAAAACACATATAACAGTTATATTAGCTTTACATATAACAGTTTATTTGTTCCAATGTAATACTTTTAATTTCAAATACACAAAGAGGGTTGGTTTTAAAATAAATTTTTCATGATTGTTAAATAAAGATCCAAATTTGAACTTTATTAATATTATTTTCATATTTAATTACTTTTAAAAGTTTTCATTAATAATGATTTGTATAGACATTATAAGATATAGCATTTAACCACTCTATTTTCAATTATTTTTTATTTAATTTCGTTTTTTCATCAATTTGTTTGAATTAGTAAAAAAAAAAGCACTGCTGCTTTTGTTTTATATTTTACATTGTTAAACAACTGAACTAAAAATGTCGAATGTAAGAAATGTTACCATTGACAAAGAATTTTTACTTGCTAGCTAAGCTTCTAGTTAAACAGTTGGTCCATTAAATAGAAAGTTTAGATATAAAAAAAAGTTTATTTGCTTTTAAATAAAATATTTTTTTTAAACTTATTTATCTTATTGTGAAAAAGTGAGGTATAATTACAAGCAAAATAAAAGTTTTTTTTCGTGTGTTTTAATATTTACTAATTTGGACAATTGGACATCTTAATTTAATCTATTATACTTAATAATTGGTTAGGTTAGGAATATTTTGGTTTGGATACTAAGGTCGATTTACTTTCGCAATAAGATGGCTAATTATACAAGGACCTACTAAAGTATTACGAATAGTTATAGACACTCATTCCAGAAGCGTAATTCAATCCTACGGACTTTACATCGCTATTGGATACACTTACCAAAGAATGAGTTATGCATTTTGTTAAATCTGATATTTTTCTAAGTCGTTCGAATATAGCTGACTTTTTAATTGCTGTAGATTGATTTATAGTAGCAGTCGCAATAAATTTTAGTAATTTTGATACTTCTTTACCTTATTATGTTTTTTCGAATTGTCAGATATTTTTACATATGGAAAAACAGATATGTGAGATTTATATGTGAAAATAGATAAATACAATACAGACGGAGAAAAAACGAAACCTTTTCGACGCACTCTATTTTTATAATAGATGTGTTTATTTCTTTTGCTTTGTGCGTGAAGCTGTCATTTCGTAAAAGGGCTGCGTGTGCAAAATCAGAGTGTTTAATTAAAGTTAATGACCTAAAACTACAATAGTATATTACAGTACAAGTGAAGAAACTGATAGTTTCACTCACGCTTGTGTTGAATCCGGCAATGCTTATGAGCCTCAAAAATTTTTCGTCAATGTTATGCGGTATCAGTTATTTTAAATCATTGAAAAAACTGAAAAAAAATCTCTATTGAGAATAATTGAAAAAATATATACTAAAAGTGCAAAAACAGCAAACACGAAAAATTAATGCTTTATTATATATATATATATATATATATATATATATATATATATATATATATATATATATATATATATATATATAATATATATATATATATATATATATATATATATATATATATATATATATATATATATATATATATATATATATATATCCATTAAAATAATTAAATGTAATTAATTTATTTCGATAAGAAATGCAAAATTATGAAAATCAAAAAATTAGTTTTCATTATTTTTCCTAATATTGCTAAAAAGAAAATATAATAATATCAGAAATTATTCAATATATTATATAATATATAATATATATACAATATATAGTATATATATATATATATATATATATATATATATATATATATATATATATATATATATATATATATATGTATGTATAATAATTCAATATTCAATATATAAAGTTAAAATAATTTAAAAATAAGCAAGTATAAATTTTCTATTAAAATAACTAAATATAACTAATTATTTCGATTAGAAGAAATCCTCAAAATAAAAAAAAATTAGTTTTCATTATATTGACTAATATTACTAAAAAGAAAATATAATAATATCTGTTATTTAATTCATTGAAAAAATTGCAAAAAAATCTCTATTGAGAATAATTGAAAAACTATGTACTAAACATGCAAAAACAGCGAAGACGAAAAATTAATGCTTTATTATTTTTCCCAATCTTTATAAAAGGAAAAGAAATTAGAAAGTTTATGGCAGGATGAATCCATTCTTATGAAAACACACTTGAAGAAATATGTCTTTACAGGAAATTTTGAGTAATATTAACGCTAAAAAGTTCTTAAGCGAATAAGAGGTATAGAACTATTGGAAAGATATTTGATGTAAGAATTTTTTTCTTTAATATTTTGAGTCACCGCTATTTTAAAAGGTTTAAGAATCACTGGAATATTGTAAACCTTCGGCTACAGCAAACAAAAACTTTAGTCTTTTTAGTTTGACCAAATCTACCTCCACGAATAAAAAATATCGTTCTAAGAAACACACACATAAAAAAAAGATATAGAAGAATTTTTTAACTGCCTACAAACAGATACAAGAAGAGTTAACATAATCCATTATAGTAATTTGGAAATATCCTTAATGATTTAAAAAACTGAAAAATAACAATAATGTCAAAGGAAAAAATTCATATGTGTCTAAGCGCTGTTAAAAGGAAAACTAT
>CM063508.1:163682074-163692074 GCA_032207245.1 Pardosa pseudoannulata | reverse complement strand
TTTGTATTTTTTTTTTTATAAACTCTCTAGAGTACGTTATGATTTTCTGTATTTTGCAAAGAACAGATTTAGTTTTTTCCTACGTCTCTCTGTGTGTGTTTGAGTGTATTCATCAGAAAGGATTTTGTAGTCATAATTATTTTTGTATATGCAAGTACAATTGTGTATGATATGAATTTAGAAAATTTAACATAAAAATTATAACTGAGTTTAAAAACGATAAAATAAGATTTGAGCTTTTGAGTTCAAACTGAAACTTGTACTAGCCTTCAGGTATGACCAATTCTAATCTTAGTTACTTAATCTTTAATACCTCAAAATTACTTTCTAATATTAAATGTACTTTGGCCCTTATTAAATAAATACACATTTTTTTTATTTTATTAAAAACCAGTGTTTTCGAATTTAGACCTTTTCACAGAAATCGCCGTTTCGTGTTTTTTTTTATAATTTCTCTAGATTACGTTATGATTTTCTGTAATTTAAAAGATCAGATGCAGTTATTTTTCTTTGATCTCTGTGTGTCTTTGTGTGTATTCATCAGAATGGATTTTGTAGAAATAATTATTTTTGTGTATGCAAGTACAATTGTGGATGATATGATTTTCCAAAATTTAACATAAAAATTAATTATAAGTTTACAAATGTATATATTACATATATATACATGTATATATATTATATTATATGTTATATTACATGCATCTATATTATATTACATATTATTACATGTATATATATTAGAATTTTATAACTGTGTATAGTATTGTAGTAGTTTTATAACAGTTTAAAAGTGCTAAAATAAGATTTGAGCTTTTGATTTGAATCTGAACTTGAACTAGCCTTCATGTATGAGCAATTTTATTCTTAGTTACTTAATCTTTAATACTGCAAAATTATTTGCGATTATTAAATGTACCTTGGCTCTTATTAAATAAATACCTCTTTTTTATTAAAAACCAGTGTTTTCAATTTTAGACTTTTTACCGAAATCACTGTTTCGTATTTTTTTATAAATTCTCTAGAGTACGTTATGATTTTCTGTATTTTGCAAAGAACAGATTTAGTTTTTTCCTTCGTCTCTCTGTGTGTGTTTGTGTGTATTCATCAGAAAGGATTTTGCAGTCATAATTATTTTTGTATATGCAAGTACAATTGTGTATGATATGAATTTAAAAAATTTAACATAAAAATTATAACTGAGTTTAAAAAAGATAAAATAAGATTTGAGCTTTTGAGTTCAAACTGAAACTTGTACTAGCTTTCAGATATGTCCAATTCTAATCTTAGTTACTTAATCTTTAATACTGCAAAATTACTTTCTATTATTAAATGTAATTTGGCTCTTATTAAATAAATACAAATTTTTTTCTTTTATTAAAAACCAGTGTTTTCGATTTTAGACCTTTTCACCGAAATCGCCGTTTCGTGTTTTTTTTATAATTTCTCTAGATTTAGTTATGATTTTCTGTAATTTAAAAGAACAGATATAGTTATTTTTCCTTGATCTCTTTGTGTCTTTGTATTCATCGGAATGGATTTTGTAGAAATAATTATTTTTGTGTATGCAAGTACAATTGAGGATAATATGATTTTTCAAAATTTAACATAAAAATTATTTATAAGTTTTTAACTGTATATATTACATATATATACATGTATATATATTATATATGTTATATTATATGTATATATATATTATATTACATATTATTACATGTATATATATTATAAGTTTATAACTGTATATACTATTGTAGTAGTATTATAACTGAGTTTTAAAATGCTAAAATAAGATTTGAGCTTTTGAGTTCAAATTGAACTTGTACTAGCCTTCATGTATGAGCAATTCTATTCTTAATTACTTAATCTTTAATGCTGCAATATTATTTTCGTTTATTAAATGGGCTTTGGCTCTTATTAAATAAATACACATTTTTTTTTATTTTTATTAAAAACGAGTTTTTTTTAAATTTAGACTTTTTACCGAAATCGCCGTTTCGTATTTTTTTATACATTCTCTAAATTATGTTATGATTTTCTGTATTTTGAAAAGAACAGATTTAGTTTTTTCCCGCATCTCTGTATGTGTGTTTGTGTGTATTCATCAGAACGGATTTTGTAGAAATAATTTTTTTTGTATATCCAAGTGCAATTGAGGATTATACGTATGAATTTCCAAAATTTAACGTAAAAATTAATTATAAATTAGTTTAAAAATGCTAAAATAAGATTTAAGCTTTAGAGTTCAAATTGAAACTTGTACTAACCTTCAGGTATGAGCAGTTCTATTCTTAGTTACTTAATCTTTAATACTGCAAAATTAACTCCTATTACTAAATGTACTTTGGCTAATACACATTTTTTTCCTTTTATTAAAACCAGTGTTTTCAAATTTAGACTTTTTACCGAACTCACCGTTTTGTATTTTTTTTTATAAATTCTCTAGATTACGTTTTGATTTTCTGTAATTTAATAGAAGAGATTTAGATTTTTTTTCCGCTGCTCTCTGTGTGTTTGTGTGCATTCATCAGAACGGATTTTGTAGAAATAATTATTTTTGTATATGCAAGTACAATTGTGGATGATATGATTTTCCAAAATTTAACATAAATATTAATTATAACTGAGTTTAAAAACGATAAAATAAGATTTGAGCTTTTGAGTTCAAACTGACACTTGTACTAGTCTTCACGTATGAGCAATTGTATTCTTAGTTACTTAATCTTTAGTACTGCAAAATTATCTTCGATTATTGAATGTACTTTGGCTCTTATTAAATAAATAAACATTTTTTCTTTTTTATTAAAAACTAGTGTTTCAAGTTTAGACTTCTAACAAAAATCGCCGTTTCGTATTTTTTTATAATTTCTCTAGATTACGTTATGATTTTCTGTAATTTAAAAAAACAGATATAGTTTTTTTTCCCGCGTCTCTCTGTGTGTCTTTGTGTGTATTCATCAGAATGGATTTTGTAAAAATAATTATTTTTGTATATGCAAGTACAATTCTGGATGATATGAATTTCCAAAATTTAACATAAAAATTAATTCATAACTGAATTTAAAAATGCTAAAACAGGATTTGAGCTTTTGAGTTCAAACTGACACTTGTACTAGCCTTCACGTATGAGCAATTGTATTCTTAGTTACTTAATCTTTAGTACTGCAAAATTATCTTCGATTATTAAATGTACTTTGGCTCTTATTAAATAAATAAACATTTTTTTCTTTTTATTTAAAACTAGTGTTTTCGAATTTAGACTTTTTACCAAAATTGCCGTGTTGTACCTTTTTGTAATTTTTCTAGATTAAGTTATGATTTTCTGTATTTTGAAAAGAACAAATTCAGTATTTTTACGCTTCTGTGTGTGTTTGTGTGTATTCCTTAAAACGGTTTCTACAGAAATAATTATTTTTGTATATGGAAGTACAATTCTGGATGATATGAATTTCCAAAATGTAACATAAAAATTAGTTATAACTGTATTTAAAAATGCCAAAATAAGATTTGAGCTTTTGAGTTCAAACTGAAACTTGTACTATCCTTCTTGTATCAGCGATTCTATTCTTAGTTACTTAATCTAAATACTGCAAAATTATCTGCGATTATTAAATGTACTTTGGTTCTTATTAAATAAATACACATATTTTCTTTTCATTAAAAACCAGTGTTTTCGAATTTAGACTTTTTTTAGCCGTTTCATACTTTTTCATAAATTCTCTAGAATACGTTATGATTTTATGTATTTTAAAAAGAACAAATTTATTTTTTTACCGAGTCTCTCTCTGTGTGTTTGTGTGTATTCATCAGAACGGATTTTGCAGAAATAATTATTTTTGTATATGCAAGTACAACTATGGATTATACGTATGAATTTCCAAAATGTAACATAGAAATGAATTATAACTGAGTTGCTTCTTAACGTTTACTAGAGCAGATGTTGCCAAACTTATGAAGCATCTGAGTAATGTTTCACATTAATCGTTTTCAGTCTAAGTCCGAGTGTCAATCAAACAAAAACTAGCTTTACTAAACGCATAGTATCGTGACTTATGATTGTCTATATAAAAGGAAGTACAACAAGCAGATGTTCCTTAATATGGAATACGTCCTCCCCTAAATACAATGGTTGTTTCGCACCGTCTCCGCATACTCAGAACCAGCTAGTCCAAGATTTCTTGCAGTAGGAGCGTCTATTCCACAATAAGCATCTGTTTGGGTTGTCGGCTGTTCTCCGGAGGATGTAAGCGTGCTGCAATGGTTCTTCCCAAAGCATCCCACACTTATTCGATGGGATATAAATCAAGATAATAGGCCGGTCAGTCCATTCGAGTGATATCTTCACTTTCCATAATCCCCTGTTACTTAAGTTTTGCACACTAGTGTAACTAATAGGCCCATGACAAAAACCCATAGTGTATATCAAGCTACTGCTAACCTACTAGAAGTCCGCCAGGATCCGATTTAGTAGTAGTTCAACCGGATAAGGAGCAAAGTCTACAGATATAAGCTCTACACTACCAGGAAGGACGTAGATAAAATATCACTAGGGTTCCTCGAGTGCAAGATACCCATACAAGCCTATAGAAGGCACTCCTCCGACGATGTTACTCATTTAGCTCCTACCGGAGAGTATGTGTAGCTTAAGGAACACTATGTACGCAATAAATATTGACATTAAGAGACAACTGTAAACAAAACAATCTTCAGTAAATAGAAAATTTTAACAATAATGAAAAAATACAGTGAAGAAACTTAATAGTAAAATTTATGAATCAAAGATCTTGTATTTTATTCTTTCAATATATTTTCCATAAATATCTTGAGTCCAAATTAAAATAATAACTTGAAATGGATGACATTCATTTCTACATTAAAGTTGCACTGTGGGAATAAGGAAAATAAATTTTGATGAGGAACTTGTGCTTAAAGGAAATGGACAAAATGGACAAAAGAGACAAAAATAGTACTCACTGCTTTATACTCAAGCCATAAAAGAAAATTTATTTTGCTTCATCTTTATATTCCACCACTAATTCATCCACATTGCGCATTAACACTTGATTGGGTCTGAGCACGTGCCTTACTTCGGTTGCCGATCTTGTCAATACGAACTAAGCACAAGTCTCTCTCTCTCAGGGTCAATTTTTAACTCTTTTAACTACAAAATTCTTATTTTATAAGTTTGTAGTCAGTTCAAAAAGTAACTATAAACATCCCTATTTTAAAAGAAAAAGATTAACTTTACAAGAATTGCTAAAGTTTGCAGAAGAAAAACAGAAAGACAAACAGGAATAAGACTAAGGTAAGAAACTCGAACTTGTGATCTTTGTGTACATTCGTACTTTGAGATATACCATACGGCAGCAAATTTTACCAAAAAATGTTATTTACAAATAAAAGCTAATTTGAGAGCTTTATAAACTGTTTAGTAAAGTTTTTATTCGAGTTTATTTCAAATTTCATGTTGAAAATAAGTGCGTATGCATATGCGGAAGATTATTTGTAACTTTAAAACTTGATTGTTTGAATATTTTCTCACCAAATATTAATTATTAGTAAGTTTAAATAGTTTATACATTATAAATAAAATTGGTTTGAAGTTTTTAATAGAAAAGATGTCTAAAGACTTATCTTCAAAATATTGTTAATAAGTAACTAAAATTGGTTCACAATACCCCAGACAACATTAACAATGATATATATGAAGAATAATATTGAAATATCGGAGACCTTAAAGTGTTAACTAAAAACATAAGGTATATTTCGTATAACTGTAATATATTTATACACGTATACATTACGTGTTTGTACATTTATACATAATATTTGTACAATTATGCATTATATTTGAAAATTTATACATTATGTTTGTGCAATTATACATTATATTTGTGACTATATACATTATATTTGTACAAATTACAATATAATATAATAATTAGAAAACCCTCATCAAATATAAAGCAAATGATCACAGATAACACTTTTATAACTATTCTACCATATTTCTATCACTGCTAGCTCCAAACTAATTTAAATAACAATCTGTTTACTTCATCTGTTAATATTAAAAATATTTTAAAATTTATACACTATTTTCAGAATATGACATATTGGTTTTATATTTATTTTTTAATCATATAACGTGGCTGTAATCGATTAATTTTGTATGCATTATATTTAAGCACTTCTAGAGTTAATGATGTTATAAGACTGTAGTAATGTATATGCGTGAATATCTAACTAATTAAATTTTCATTCCTGAGACATTTATTATGGAGCTGCGTGTATCTATCACTTCCGCATTGAGGCCTATTTAGCTAAAAGGGAATTTATTTTCCCACTCCATTCAGATAAAATTTTTAATAGCTTCCCCTGTGTAACTTATTTTTGCATGCACTATTAATATTTAACGACGCTCTCTTGCGATTGAAGCAAGTACATCTCTCGACAAAATAAAAATAGCCCTATGAAAAAGATATTTCTGGAATAAAACACTTAACTCTACATAAAAATACATTAAATACGACAAGCATAGCCTGGAATAATGGCCCATCCGATCGCATAAACTTGAATTATCCAAAACTGCGGACCATAAAACAATCGAGCATATAATATTAGCTTTTCCAAAAACGGCCTTGGAAACAATGTTCGATAAACTATTAGAATTTCCCTTAATGTGTTTTCAAAACCAATGGAACGCGCTGCGCTATATTCGAAACTTGACTTGTGCGAAAAATTATGAATCACAGAAAACCATTATGGGGATAATTTTTTTCTTTCTTTGAGGGACTATTTTCCCTGTTTCCTCACCATTATTAAAATAATTCATCCATCATGAGAGTAATCTAGGATCGTTTAGAAAGCGACACAACATACTTACATAGCTCCGCTGGCGCATACGAACAGAAAATTAATATAAAAAAGGGAAGGTTAGAAACACCCACCCTCAATCCTCTTTTGACAGGAAATAACCGTAATATTCGGTATTGAAATATAAGAGCTTTAAAATGAAAGCTTCTTGTTATTCACGTGCTTTTCAAAAACATTAATCTCTCCCCGAAAGCGAAGTTTAATTAGCCGAAGAGCATTTTGCTTTTGCGGAGCTGTTAGCAGGAATGTCACTTAAAAAAGAACTGAATATGTCCTAGATTCGACACAACAATAGCAGCGATGGACAGTACTGATGAGTTTTGTTCTGATACGAGGATATGCGAAAGAGAAACTAATTTTGTTAAAATTTCTGTTGTTAGATAATAAGGGTTTGAAGTTCTTTTAAACAGTGTTGATTGTTTCAATACAGGTAGACTTGGATACTGCACCAAATATTTTTTTCTTTTTTGATTCGTGTTAGAATCTGAATATGACTTAGATTCACAACTAAAGAAGTGAATAATAATACTGATTCATTTTATTCTGATAAGGGGATATGCAAAAATACAATTTTTAAAAAAATATTTGTTGTTTGATGATAAGGGTTTGGAGTTATCTCTAACAATGATCATTAATTTTAATGAAAGTATACTTAATTTTTTCGTTTATTTTTTCTTCTTTTCCCAACTGTTGTGTTAGAATCTGAATATATCATCAATTCAACATAAAAGATTACTGGATTTCAATTCTGGTGAATGATTTTCAAATACCATAGAAAATATTTCTGTTAATATTTCTGTTTTCAAATTATAAGGATTTAAAATTCTTGTTCAAGGAATTCATTACTTTAATGAAGGTAGACTAGGCTTTTTCATTTAATTTTTTTTCCTGGCTAAGGTTGTAGAATTGGAGTAAATCCTAGATTCAACATACTAAAGCAGCGATTATCAATGCTGATGTTTCTTTAGATGCCGGAAAATAATAATATCGTTAATAATTCTGTTGCAGAATTATAAGGATTCTTTCCATGGTCTTCATTTTTCAAAAACATTAATCTCTCCTCGAAAGCAAAGTTTAATTAGCCGAAGAGCATTTTGGCTTTTGCGGAGCTGTTAGCAGGAATGTCACTTATAAAAGAACTGAATATGTCCTAGATTCGACACAACAATAGCAGCGATGAACAGTACTGATGAGTTTTGTTCTGATACGAGGATATGTGAAAAGAAACTAATTTTGTTAAAATTTCTGTTGGCAGATAATAAGGGTTTGAAGTTCTTTTAAACAGTGTTGATTGTTTTAATGCAGGTAGATTTGGATACTCCATTAAAAATTTTTTTTTACTTTTTGGATTGGTGTTAGAATCTGAATATGACTTAAATTCACAACTAAAGACGCGAATAACAATACTGATGAATTTTATTCAGATAGGATGATATGCAAAAAGGTACTTAATTTTTTTCTATTTATGTTGTTAGATTATAAGGGTTTGGAGGTATCTCTAACAATGTTCATTAATTTCTATGAAAGTATACTTAATTGTTTCATTTAATTTTTCTTCTTTTCCTGAGTGCTGCCGATTCAACATAAAAGGTTAGCGAATGCCAATTCTGGTGAATACTTTTCAGATACCATAGATAATAATTTCGCTAATATTTCTGTTGTCAAATTATAAGGATTTAAAATTCTTGTTCAAGGATTTCATTACTTCAATGAAGGTAGACTAGGCTTTTTCATTTAATTTTTTCTTTTCCTGGCTGAGGTTGTAGAATTTGAGTACATCCTAGATTCAACATACTAAAGCGGCGATTCTCATTGCTGATGTTTTACAGATGCATGAAAAAAATAATATCGTTGATAATTCTGTTGCCAAATTATAAGGATTCTCTTCACTGTTTTCATTACTTCAATGAAGTTAACCACGGCTTTTTCGTTTAATTCTCTTTATTTTCCTGGCTTCGGTGTTAGAATCGGAAAACTACTAGATTCAACATCAAAAAGTAGAGAATCTCAATGCTGATATTTTTCAAATAATAGAAAAAAATAATATCGTTAAAACTGCTGTTGTTAAATTGCAAAGATTTAAAGACATATATATGTAAATATATTTATATGTTTATATATATAATACATATAAATATATATATATACATATATATATATACATATATATATATAATACATATATATATATATATATATATATATATATATATATATATACATATATATATATATATATATATATATATATATATATATATGTATATATATATATATATATATATATATATATATATATATATATATATATATATATATATATATATATATATATATATATATATATATATATATATATATATATATATATATATATATATATATATATATATATATTATATATATATATATTAAAGGATGTTGAGGCTAGTGATTTGTTTAGGTGATACATGATTAACAGATTTGATAAGCTATACGAGAAAAAAAATACACATGTTTGGCAGAAAGATGCATTTTACTAAACAATTAGTTACAAAATGATAAAAATACAAATTGGGGATACCATGAAGTCGGTAGAAACATGTGCCCGTGAAAGAAAACTGCATGATTCTTCCGGATGACCAGCAACGTTGAAAAGCTCTGAGGAATGGAGTCAATGAGGCTACTAATGAAGAACTGTGGTATTCCGTCCCATTACCCACTTCTCCAGAAGAACTATTTCCAGTTCCTGGGAAGTGTGGTTTTGGTTTGGTTTGGAGTGCTACGGTCTGCTTTTTGCAACACGAGGGCTAATGAGACCGGGACCTACAGCTTAAAGCCGATTCCGAACGGCTACGAACATCCATGCCACTGTGGGATTCGAACCCACGAACTCCGGTACCGAGGGCCAGCACTCTAACCAATCGGCCATCGTTCGGCCTTGGGAAGTGTGGAGATCGCGCAGGTCATTCTATTCGTTTGATTTCTTGCATGAAAAAAACTATTTACCTAGTTAGCACGATGTGTTCTATAATTATCAGCCATTACTATGTAGTAATCTTAAATTGCTGCAGCGTAAGGGACAACAGTGTGTCTTTGGATTTCACCCTTATCATGACAATTAGCATGAGCTCCATTTGAT
>CM063508.1:163664574-163672074 GCA_032207245.1 Pardosa pseudoannulata | reverse complement strand
ATATATATATATATATATATATATATATTAATATTAGAACTTTCAACCTTTCATCGCTTCAGTGGGTAGATGAACTGAGGACCAAGCGTGCTTGGGAACTAAACACTGGGGGTTCCGCGTTAGATGGACCACCTAATCGGAACATATGGTTGGCACCCCAGAGCCTTTGGTCTCGTAAACGGAGATTGGCACCGTAGGCTTTGGCCCCCTAGGGGCTGTTGCGCCTAGGAGAAAAAGAATTATTAGAATTTAATAATGAAAAATAAGAACAAAGTAAAGCATATAACTATAAATTAAAGATTTAATGATGTTGCATCTAACGATTCTATGAATCCATTTACCCTCAAACTTGATTAAACAAGTGGGTTATTTAAAAAAATGTTATCTATACAATCAACATCTGTTAGTATTGTACAATTCATTCACGAAAAACAACAAAAAACTATACATCAGCAATAAAAGAAGAGTTAGATAGTATAAGAATTAGTGAATCAAAGCGCTAGTTCCGTTAGTGGACCAATCTAAAATAAAGTAAAATGAAATCAATGAGTTAAAATACTAATAACAACATAAATAAGCCACATACTAATATATAAGTATTATATAATGACACTAAATCTATATTTCATTACATACCAAGGGTTGTTTATACATTCTTCTTGTGTTTCCCTCCAGTGTAATCAGCTGATCACTGGTCAGATGTTTAGATACTATGCTACCATCTTGGCTGGTTACCTGTTCAATCCACAGTCCACAAATCTTTCCACTTAAAAAAAAAACTCAACGATTAGCATGTTTCTTATGTGATACCTTTTGCACTTTAACTGAGTAGAATTGTGCCCCTTAGATTTATTTTTTTTATTCATGTGACTATGTAGATTATTGATATGTATATTACGATGACAAATAAAAATATTAGTCAGTATGCATTTCATTCATCTCTTCCCTTAAATAATAAAATTTATAATTATGCGAACTATTCATCACTTTTTAATTCATTTGTTCCTATACCTGTTTATCTATTCGTTCCAATTTTATTACTGCAATAATAAGTTTCATTCGGTTCAGCTCTTTTTACTTCTTCCCGTGAGTCATCGTCAAAGACATACTAGAACAGGACCGATTTGAATTAGAAAGAAACTTCAGACTTCTCTCAAATAATAGAAGGGTCCGTTGGTTTCATGGATTCTGACCCCCCGCAGTTCTGGAGTGGACCCCGGTTTTTTCTCCGTGGGGCAGTCGGATTTTTTTTCAGCGGACATGTTTGTTACCAGAAGAGTAGAAGGTGAAAGGCCAAATTTTTCGCCATATTGTTTTTTAGGGACGCCGCTGACTCTAGAGCAGTGTTCGATACCTACAAATGTTAAGTTGATTCCAGTTGTATTCCTTAGGCATGTATTTAATTGTATAAAAACATTTAATCAAGACGTATTTTCCATGTGTTTCTTAATGAGTTTTAATTTCTTCTTTCTCAAACATTAGGCCTAAGTAACATTATTTTTACAATTACCAAACACATGCCAGAGGAAGAAAATACAATAAAGAATTAAACTTTTCAACATGTGTTTCATAGACTTGAGTTTACTCAGATAATGCAGAGGTTTTACAAAATCTGTTATTCTATAATTTATTGCATAAGGTGCACTGCAACAAAAATTTTGCATACAGGCTTGAAATCTGTTTCAGTTATACTAGAAAATTTGCTAGGGAATAGTACTTTAATATGATTCTACTACAACTGAAATGACAATTTAAACTTGATCGGAGGTTATATGAATTAGGTATAAACCTTATATTATTTATTTGCTCGAATTCCAAAACAAATTTAAATACTTATTACCAACTTCCCTTCTTCACAAACTTTTCCGTAAAATGTATAATCAGTCAAATTTTTTTACAAAAATTATAAAGTATTATATTAAAGTAAATTTATATAAATGTCAATGTAAATTTACAATTATACAATTTACAATTTACAATTACAATTTACAATTATGTAAATTTACAATTAAAAAGTTGTAAGTTGTAAATTTACAATTTACAATTTCTGTAATCATGTAAATTTATGTAAAAACTCGTAATGCTTCTAATTACTTCTTATCAATATATTACATTATAAAGCGTATAGGAAAGAAAATTTGAAAGTTTTTGTTATATTTTCCGTTAGTTTTGGTCTAAATATTAGCCTTAAATTCAATCTAAACTTTATATATTTTTTATTAAAAGTTTGTAACGAAGTAATTATTCTGGCATTACTCCGTGGAGTCAATTATTGATTTTTATTTTCGAACAGTCCCTGTATTCTCAGAGTATGTCCACAATTAAATTTCACTTTCCAGAACCTATACAAGTGAGGCGAAAATAATAACGTAGAACTGCGAGATTAAACCAAATACTTCTATGTTATATATATTAAATTCATTTAGAACTTCTTGATTTTTTACCAACCTATGTAAAGCTAATACCTTTTTAAGCCTAAATTTTCTAATTACATTCTATCAACTAAAAGTGTGAAATTTGTGTTTTAGATCATTAATACACAAAGCACGAAAGCATAATTTTTATAACCCATGAACGCATAAACAAATATATATACATGACATGGAGGAGTGGTTAAGGCATGGAAGACACATTTCCTTTCATATATAAAAACTACTTTATTGGAATCCTTCTCTTCATAGCTATGCCATTTATAAATCCTTTGTTCTCATTATTTGCCACGTGGAGGATGTTATCAGCCATAGTTCCCGCTCAGAACTGTCTTTTTTGGAGTTGCTACCTAAGCAAAATTCCTATGTCTACCTTCTCGTCAGCTTTTTTCACTCTGTATAGTTCAGCTCGAAGGTGTATCTTTCTCCTATTAGGTTATCGTTAATGAGTTCTAAATATTTTTAATTATAACTTGCTTCATTCTTAACCCTCATTTTTAAACCTGACACACACGCACACACACACACACACAACAAATTATATTTATATATATATATATATATATATTATATATATATATATATATATATATATATATATATATATATATATATATATACATATATACATATATATATATATATATATACATATATTCATATACATATATACATATATACATACACACACACACACACACACACACATATATATATATATATATATATGTAATCCATTTTTTATAAAACTCCTTCACAAGAAGAAAGTTCAACAGCTGGCATTCATAAAGTACAAAGATGCAGTCGGGTCTCATATTTAAGAGAACTCAGAAGTCTAATTTAAAACTTTATTTCAGAGCGGCAACACGGTACATCTGTCCTTCTGGACAATACACAATCAAAAGCCACAGAGTTCACTCTGCTCTCACACAAGTACACCCAAGAGCGCTGACAACAAGAATTTTCCCACAACAAAAACAGCTTAATTAGCGAATTGACTGCAGTATCAGCAAAACACGAACACATGTTCCGCCAACACCTGGGAAACTGCTGTATAGACAGAAAGTTTACAGTTTTATGACAGAAAGGAATGTTAAGTGGAAAATACTTCGTTGATTATACCATTTAGAGGGTGATAAAGGTATTTAGATGAATTAAAATGGAAGAGAGGAGGTTTTTGAAGAAATATTAAAGTTAAATCATTTTGATATATTACATATATATATATATATATATATATATATATATATATATACCTATATACCTATATGCATATGCATGTGTAATGTATCAAAGTTAATACCACAAAATATCTGTACAAAAATCTCCTTCTTTCCCTTCTCATTTTTAATACCAAATTTCCCAACCCGTAAAATGTCAGATATAATACAGTGTTCTCCAACTTTACCCGTTTCTCCAAACTGTCGCTGGTATAAATGTTAATTTTTTGTCCACTGATTTTTCAGTTGTCCCAGGAAAGTATTTTCGTTTCTCCAAAAATTAAATTGCTTCTTCTGTGGTTTTCGAGCTAGCTTAAATCATTGAGGTTCACTGAGTCCCAAAATTTAATGAATAATCTGGCTACATAGAAAGAAAATGACATGATCTTACTCTGTGGTGAGAAATCATTGATAGATGTATTTTTTTGTACCATTCGTTGTATATCTCTTGCCCTGTAAAGACGGTTAATTGATCCATTTAATTTTATCTTCATTAAATTTAAACATCCACCATGTTTTACTTTTCTTTCTTTAATGGCAGCGTGACTACATTAAGATTAGGAATTCTTATTGCCTTGTAAGCCGGGGCAATTCAAATAATAGGGCGTAATCATCATTAAATTTTTCTAATAACAAAATATTTCATTCAATAAATGCTTATAAAATGCGTTATTGTTTAGGTAAAAATATCATTGTTCGGTTTAAAAATTTATCTGAAAATTGACATAGATCTAGGATTTAGGATATAATGTTTCATTGCGTTTTTCAGTTTCATATTTTAGGACTAACAAATTCATCTATGAGTTAAAAAATTGAACTCAAATAATTACTTCGCAGTTGAGGATATTTTCAATAAAAGTGTATACAATGGCTGAAAAATCAAAAATACAGTTGTGTGCTTTTTCAGCCGCTGACTTCGCTCACACCGATAAAGCATCTAGTACGTATCTTCAAAAATGCTATCTGTTTGTAAACATTTTAAACATGTGCCTTACTCACTTTGTATCTGCATTTATTTCCATATGGTATCTTCCTGTCATTAAAATATACCCATATCATAGTATTTATGTTACGGTAAAAATGATAAATCTGTGATTATAAAAAAATAAACCATGATTATACATATCACCACTAAATTTGGTAAATATGATAAATTATTTTATATTTATCAAATTTACCAGCTAGTTTATAAAATCCCCAACTCATCATGGAGAAGAAAATAAAAGTTCCTAACTTTACGAAAATTCGTTCAGTTTGCGCAACTGCTTGGCAAAAAATCTGGCAAACTTTGCAATTCTAAATGTCATAATAGTCTAATATGCTTAAATAAGTAAACTTAAAATATTTAGTAATTCGTAGTAACAGCATTTAACCTTATTTCAAAAAATGTTTTTTTCTCTAGAATTTCAAGTGAGTTTGTTTTTATATGTAACTGCAGTTTTTTTTATACTTGCAACCTTTTTGTACAAGCTCATGTAAATTGCATTTTTTTCATTTCACAACATCTGTCAGGCCCTTATTCAAATTTCGTTCAGGTTAGATAAATATATATGACCTAAAATTACCTTTTATTGAGTTTTTACTGTAAAATATAAAATATTGTATTTCGTTATCTCTTACACCATATTGTCCAAGCAAAAAATATCTTTTTTGAGTAGCAACTACTCAAAATAACCAGTACTCTATTCTACTGGCCCAATAAGTCAGGATATTTATCACATTTACTATTATGAGTTGGATATTTACCAAATTTAGTGCTGATTATTATGAAAAGTGCAAATGTAAAAAATTTCGTAAGCTTTGTAATTCCAAAACAGTCTAATACGTCTAAAGAAGTAAACTTACATGTAAATGCAAATAAATGATTTTTCCCCATAGAATATGGGTTTGGTTTGTTTCCACAAAATAATCCGAATTTATTAGCTTCCCCATTATGAGTTCGGAATTTCATAAACTAATCAGTAAATTTGATAAGTATGATATAATCTATCAAAAATTACCAAATTTAGTGCTGATTATTATGAAAAGTGCAAATGTAAAAAATTTCGTAAGCTTTGTAATTCCAAAACAGTCTAATACGTCTAAAGAAGTAAACTTACATGTAAATGTAAATAAAATAATTTTTCCCCATAGAATATGGGTTTGGTTTGTTTCCACAATATAATCCGAATTTATTAGCTTCTCCATTATGAGTTGGGGATTTCATAAACTAACCGGTAAATTTGATAAATATGAAATAATCTATCATATTTACCAAATTTTGGGGTGTTTATGTATAATCACCGGTAATTTTATATAATCACCGAATTTGTTACTTTTACCGTAGCATATATAATAACGTGTATCTATGGGAGATAGAGAGTTAATATTGTAAAAAATATTCAGATGTGATGAAGGAGCACAAATCAACGGTACATGTATGAAAATATGGAGGTCAAATTCTTTGATGATTACATCTATAGGCTGTCTGAAATTCAAATACAAGAAAGTAAGAACGAGTCGATAATACTTTCAAGCGTCGTGAATTTTAAAAAGTCAAAATAAAATAAAACCAGTGTTCATGTTTTCATTCTTTCCTTAAGTATCTGCTACTCCAAAAAACCATTCTTCATCGGAAAAGTAATTCAAAATCATTATAATTGATGACTTTAAAGGGAACTTTTCAATGTTTCCCGATGAGAAACCATTTAATATTTCACAATTTATCAAATGAAAGTATCAAAGTTTTTCGGAGACCCCAAACATTAATCAATTCAGTAAATACGTCCTTCATTTTGTCAGTCTTTTTGTTAAATGTTTTAAACTAAACAAAGAGATGAGAGATGAAGTGAATGCTTGTTTCTGTGTATATTTTTGAAAAGAGCAGGCCCTCAAATTACCATTTATAAATAAGTAATTTAGAAAATGGTTTGTAAAAGTATAAATTAAAAAATGGAAGGAAAATATGAAAGCATGGATCCTATTTCAAATTATTTGAAAAGTAAGAAATTAATAAATATAAATATATATTAAAAATATTCATCTCATAAAATTTATTGAGCTACTCAGTCATATTAGCAAATGAAAAGCAACAAAAGCAATGAAATATATTTTACTTGTGACGTTATTAAAATCACAAAAAAATAATTAAGAAGAAGAGAATCAAATATCCCCTGCTTTCATTTTTAAAAAGTAATAGAGTGGAAATATTTTGTGCTTTAAAACACTTAACTCCTTCCGGTAAAATGACGAGTCTAGCTCTTCATTGGTTTTTCATTCCATACCGCACAATGACGAGTTACACTCGTCATGCGACTAAAGTTAATCTTAAATATGATAATTAATTTAGTTTATAATTTCTAGCATACTGAATTTAGCAAGACTTTTGTTACTTGTGGAAATACCAGGTCACTATTACATATTGTTTATTTAGAAATTCTTGGTACAAGTCACTGCCAAATTGATGAGTCAGAATAAAAGAAGACCTATTAAGAAATGCCGTGCGTTTTACAAGAATCAAATTAGAAGTGAGACTCCCTAGCGGTGTAAACAATTCAGTAATCCTTTGCACTTTGTTTAGAAAAGTACCACTATCTTGAAGACTATTATCTGTATACCTTATTAATGTTTTGCTTTGATATTTTCTTAATTATACCTTTTCTGATATTATTTAACACTATGTAAAAAGTGGATTTTAATTAGGAATATGTAAGAATTGTAAAATGAAACAAGTTTTTTAAATAAAATATAAATGGTTATTTCACGCTCAGTTTTTCATTATTAAATCGTACCGGAAGGGGTTAATTCTTCATGTATATTTGAAGAAAAGTGCAGTTTATTTACATGATGGGTAATAATTGTAGCCCGAAATA
>CM063508.1:163657074-163659574 GCA_032207245.1 Pardosa pseudoannulata | reverse complement strand
TTTAAAAAATTTAAATATTATTAAATTAGTTATATTTAAATGTTTATTTATACAAATGTATTATTAAATAAGAAAATATGTATTTCAACATATATTACTAAGAAACAAAAATCTTATGATAAGAAAATAAACAGTCAGAAACACTTTGAAAAATAGTAAAAATTTTCAAACTATGTAATTTTAAACACTCAAATTTTATTAGGTTAGTTATACTTCAGTATATATGTATACAAAATTTTATAACTCAGTACTAATAAATATTAAATAAAGTATCTATAACGTCTACTGTTTATTGAATACAATTTCGCTTAATTTTTTATCCAATTATTTGTGTTTTAAAATTTTTGGTTACTTGCATACATTGTAAGCTCTCTTAAAACCTTTATTGAGAAAGATTTTTAATTTCAACATTTTGTGCTGCTCTTTTTGTTTAAAACTTGAATGTTTT
Source organism: Pardosa pseudoannulata (assembly GCA_032207245.1). Taxonomy (NCBI): domain Eukaryota; kingdom Metazoa; phylum Arthropoda; class Arachnida; order Araneae; family Lycosidae; genus Pardosa; species Pardosa pseudoannulata. The sequence continues at coordinate 163,659,126 of CM063508.1, read as the reverse complement.
TTTTAAAAATTAAATTACTCTCTCTACCGCGGTCATTCAGCACTTAAATCAAATTCCAAACAAGGTGGTATTGATTTTCAGTTTATTTGTAAAAAAAAAAAAATTGAAATAATGTCTAAAACAATAGAAAATTACATTACAGACAATTTTTTGCACGTCATTAGGATTTCAAATCTAAGGCTTTTTTTCAAAATACTTATAATAAATACCATATTATACCACATATGGTATTACTATATTATAATATAATAAATTATAATAATCTATTATAATACCACATATATGAATATACCAATATATTAACTATTATATATAATATGGTATTATTTTTTATTATTATACCATATAATAAAAAATGAGTAAAATAGAAAATTTTATTTTATTTTTTATATGAATTTGAAACAACTAACAATTTAATTTTTTTCCAATTCATAGGTTTTACAATGCTTAAAAAACAACTAAAGTGTTTCTGTCCATACCCTAAGTACAAACTATTTTCCTGAACCAAACTGTTTTTTTCTGATTCAGATTTCAATATTTTCTGCATTTTATAGGGCACGCTATGTTCCTACACACCACTTTGCATTATTCTGTTCAGAAAAAACTGCTATTTATGTATAAGGCTGCATGCGCTGCCTTTAAATTCTTTACTAGAAGTTTTCTTAAATCTTGGATTTTTTGCATGTAGGTTTGTAGATTATACATGCATGAAGCATTTCATGTAGACAAATATTAAGGCCCACCACGAAAATTCTTTAGTGAAAATTCATGATATTCATGAAATACAATGACCTTTACTTTTAAAAGACGAAAATTATTTGTGTGAGAGTATAAGATGCTTTTGATATTCATTGAATACGAAATCAACTGATTATTTATAACAGAAAGTCCTTATTAGGGCCCGAGAAAATTCTCAGGGGTTTTCAAATCTCAAGTTAAGAGTAAAAATTCCCGTGTTCTTTTGCTTTCCCCTTTTGAATCCCTAATCTAAACTGATTATTGCAGTTTAAGCTCTCAGGGAAGGGGTCTAACCAATTAAAACTTTACAATGCCTTAGTGGTCAAATTTAGAATTTCTGAATAAAACGAAGAGGAATGCTATGGGAGACAGATTTTTACTAAAATTTTTAATTAGCTTTTTATATATATTTTTCATGTCAGCTGACCTCTCAGTTTGTCCAGTCCAAGTGGGTACCCGTCTGACCGACGTTCTGATAATAAAGTTATTTCTATACTAAAGCTATGTCTTGTTTCTGGCCATGACTGGAAAACTATCCATCGCATAAACTGTCTTACAACCCCCCACACACATATATAACTTGCTCGCGCGCGTGTATGTATGATAGTAATAGATATTTTACAGATCCTGTGCACACATTTTTTAATCGATTTTTGTTATTGGTATTAAAAATCTTTTGTTGCAAAATAAATAACTGCAATTGTACTATGTTTTTAAAAGTCAAAATTATTGTCTGCGGCTTGAGAGGTCTGTTTTTATTCAAAATGGCGTTTTTAACGAAGCAGTGGTTCGAAGGCTGTATTTATGCTCTTTCCGAACAGAATTCATATTCCTTTATCCAGAAACGATGTAAGAGTCATGGTTTTGTGATATCTAAAGCGTCGATAGGAAATATCGTCAAAAAGAAAGAAAAAAGTCAAATTGGATCCTCAAGTGGAACGAAAATTCCAAACAAGTATCCAAGGACAAAACGATCATCTTCGACTATTGCAAAGGTACGTAGTTCAGTGTTAAAAGAAAATCACCCTAGTTAAAGGACAGTTTCAAAATCGTTAAAATGCTCGGTGTCCACTGTAAACAAAATGATAAACATCGATTTAAATATCAAGAAAGAAAAATGAAACAGAGTGCATCATCTTTCTCTAAAACATATCGCTGAACGCCGGACACGCTTCGAGAAACATTTATCCAAAGAAAAATGGATAAACGATTGTCACAATAGACGAATCATGGGTGTATTTAAATGATTTCAACAAAAAAAGAGCCATTTATTATCATAAAAGGTACATGGTTAAAAGAATCGAAAGAAAGTTT
>CM063508.1:163619574-163649574 GCA_032207245.1 Pardosa pseudoannulata | reverse complement strand
CAAAGGTAAGACATTTTACTGACAGTTTTGATAGCATCATAATAATGCTTATGTCATCCTTTGATTTTGTTCTGTAGTTTGCTCTTCAATTAGTAAAGTTTTAAATGTGTAGTATAGCATGACTTAGCTTCCTGCGATAGAAATAAATTTTAAACCCAACTGTAAAAACAGGGAACTAACTCTAGCATTGATATTATTCACAAAACATTATAAACACGCGCAAAATTACTTTACAATAATCACTTATTTCAAGATCTTGCATGATAACCGTTATTTAAGACTACCGCTTCCTTAGCTAAAATTACTTCAATTTATAGATTCTACAGTACTGAACTACATAATAGAAGCAATAGTATAATTGTGTTCTTGTCGAACCTTAATGTTGTGACCTTTTACTCTATTTGTGTTGCAATGGATAAAATGTCGAGCTTGGTTCAACACAGGATATAAGTTACTATTTCCACTTGTTGAACTCGGTATCTTCCACTTTAATTCGAAATGTCAAATTAGCTCAACTCTAACGTTTAAACTAGATTATTGGAAATTATTAAATCTAGTTTCGAGCACAACTGGTTAAATTCTAGTGATACACCAACATCTCAACTGAGTATTAAATATCCCTAGACTCATTTTGATATCCACAAACAACTTTTTTTATATATTTTACTTTACCTTTTCTACTATTTTTAAGTACTTTACTAGATATATTCAAAGTATTAGTTTATTCCATAACTATAAATGTGTAATACTTTAAAAACTTCTGAAACACACGAAAAGTCTTTAATAAAATATGTAATGATAGTAGCATTTAAAATTTCTAAGATACTTAGTGTACTTTGAAAGCCAGGAATGACTTGCTGGTAACATGTACAATTTAATCCCTTTTTATAGGTAAACTGGATGTGAAAGCAATTATTGGCGAATCCGTTGTAGGGTAGTCCAAATATATTCTATTAAGAAAAGTCATCAGTGAATCTATGTAAGAATAGGCTGGATTAAAATCTAAAAGCCAAGTAGGAGTGCGTTTCAACAATTGCATCTCTTCAAATATCCGTACATTGAGCAACTCAAATTGATGCTGAAGATAAGACGCAAGTTTCTAATTCTGAATTTTTACGTGACATATCTACAATTACAATGTAATTTACTTAGAGTCAATGTAGGTTTTTGTTTGTTACTATTTTACAATACTGAATTAATAAAACTCGTTAGTGAAATCCTTAATGACAATTCTAAGATTATCTTGACTAGTTTTGCTTAATGTCAGCGAATGATGATCGAAGAGTAGGTCGTTGCTTTTAGTTACCGGAGTTTGCAGGTTTGAATTGTGTTACTGGAACGGATGTGCGTTGCCTTCCGGATTCGGTTTTGAACAGTGGGTCTCAGTTTCATAAACCTTTGTGTAGTGAAACAGAAGTAGCTCTTTAAACTAAATGTGGTTTTTTCTGTTTTGTTATATAAATTTAAATTGACCACATGCTCTAAAAGCAAAGGGTAAGAATTTCATATTCGTTAAAAAAAGTTAACTCTGTGCAAGGTTTGTAAGAGATCTGTAAACTTAGTCGTAGGTACGCTTAAAAAGTGACAGCAAAAAGTTTTAAACAGATTTTAACGACCTCATCACATATCAATGTGAACATAAATGTATAAATCAAAATTTATTATCGCTCGAGAAATCTGCATATTCTGCTTCGGGAAAAGAAATTTTGAACGAAAGCATTGCTTTCAACATGTACATGTTCACATGCAATACGGCCTGTAGGTGATAAGTTTAACTCATTGACAAGAATAATCTTATTTTGTCAAGATGAATGTTCTAAAATTCTAATGGTGTAAAGTTGCAATAAGTAATGTTAAAAGCTCAATTTTGATAACACATAATTAATCCTATTTTTGAGGTATTAAGATAATGAAAAATTTAAAATTCTCAAATGCAATTTCAGATTTTTTATTCTTTCATTTGAAAGTAACCTATATATTAATTTTGTAATATTTTTATCTTACCATTTATAGTTACATGTTTGGAATAATACCTACGCCTGCCCTTGGGAACTTTGCAGCCGAGTTCGAAGATTGTTGAATTCTACAGATGCTATTAATTCCTCTATCATAGTCATAGCGAAGCCTTGTTTACTTGCTGAATATTTATGCAGAAAAAGACATGAGCATTAGATGAACCTTCTACATTTACTTCTTGGGGTTTGATCAAGTCTATCAAAAGTTGAATTTTATTGTGAAAACTTTTTAAATGACCCGGAACTGACGCAATTTGAAAATTTTCACTACATTTCCCCCTCTCTGTTTTATGACTTATCTTTTTTGTATGCCATTGTGTGGGAGATCAAATTATTCATTTCATTCACAACCTATATTTATCTATCGCGACACGATTTCTGAATACAAGAATCGCTTATTAACACGACATATTGATAAATATTTCTATTTGCGATATCTGGTGTTTATCTTGATATGCTTTGAAGATTTGTGGTAATTTAGGTTTAAGATTTTAACATGGCCATGTTTTTATTATAAATATTTAGTTTAGCTATTAGTATAGAGTATATATAGGATAGTAAAATAAGTATAGTATAGTATAGTATACTATAGTATTGTATAGTATAAGTAGTTTGTAGAAGAGTAAAGGATTCTGGAAACGTGCGTTATATTTCAAATCCCTGTGTTGTAAAAATAATTCACAAGTCTGTGGAGACAGTACAATTCTGACCCACTGTATATAAATGGGGAACATGTTTGTGTATGTCTGTGTTTGAAATTATCTCACAACTTTAACAAGGTTTACAGGATATGGCACTAGTCAGTCTGAATACATTAAAAGCGATTCAATTGGTAAATACTTGAAATTAATGAAAACATGAACTGGAGTATGGCTCAAATTTTTATATAAAATATTTATTATACTGAGTTATATATATACACACCTATCTGTCTTTAGCAATTATCTTAAACACGAAACTGAGATTATGTTGAATCAAATCGTTAAAGAATCGTATTTTTATATTGTTTACAAATGTTAATCTCCAATTACACTAAACACTTTCATTATGAGGAAACAATTATAGGAAGAATGTATTCGAAAAGTAATTGTAAATTTTATTTTTATTCTATGCTTAACAATTGAATATGTTGAATACAAGACTCCCTTTAGAAGGATATGAAAGTATTTTTAAAATTATTGTGTTGTATATGTATATGAAGCAAACTGTGCTTTCATTTGTATTCATATGTAGAGACGAAAAAAAAATAAAATATTTAAAAACTGTCTAAAGTCGTTTTTTTCTTTTACATTTGCTTTACATTTAATTTTGTACATTATTTGTTTACCTTTAAGCTCCTCGGTTGGGTTGGCCTTTCACAAAGATATTTAACATAACGCTTCAAAGTTTGTCTATATTATTGGCACCGAGGATTAAAAATATGAACCCATATTTGTGGGCAAATGATTGTACAGTAGGAAAAGTACCTTCTCCCATCAGACTGCACCCAATTATTAATGATATACATAAGATGTATACATCTCTATATAAACGTGGTTTTACAGTATTATTCTGGTGGGTTCCAGCTCATGCTGGAATCCTCGAGAACGAGCTTGCGGATGATGCGGCGAAGAATGCCAGTACCTTAATGCCTACGAAAATTCCCCTTTCAGACTTGAAATGTGCAATTAAACGCCAGTTGCATATTATGTGGAAAAATGAGTGGGACAAAAATGTCAGCAATAAGCTTCACATAATTACTGAGGACATTGGCTTTTTCCTGGATAATGTTAGTCGTAAGCATGACATTTTACTTACTCTCTTGCGTATTGGACACGCTCTTCTCGCACATAGTTACTACCATTTAAATGAACCCAAACCCTGATGTTCCTTTTGTCAGTCATCGCTATCTGTTTTACATATACTTACCTCTTGTAGCACTTTACAGTCTGTTTATGCCTTATTTTGTGGCACACGGCATCCTAACTTAAGGGTTTCACTGGATGAAACCACGTTCTATCTCTTTTCTCCGTTTTAGAAGTTTATTTTGGTCAATTTAACTTGTTTTAGTATTCTTCAATTTTTAATTAAAATTTATTGTGCTTTATGCTTTTAGCTTTTACCTTCTAATGATACATCATTTTACCTTTTTTCGTACCTTTCCTGTGTACTTGCGTTTATATGTATATGTATATATATATATATATATATATATATATATATATATATATATATATATATCACACACAGTAGACATTTTTATAAATTTTTTTTTTAAAATTGGTATGGCTTTACCTTTGCTGGTTTTAGCCTGTTCTGTTTTCGGATTAGGACAATTTTATCTGTTATGTCTTGTATTTATAAAAAAACACAATGTTCTTGGCGCTTATGTCCTAAATAGGACCTTGAACCGTAAAACTGTAACTAACCAACCAACCCACTATGAGACTTGTGCGGAAATGGTCACTAGAAATAAAGTAGGAATGAAAGTGGGAAATTTACCCAGACTCCCATATATCAGTACCTGAAGAACTGAGTTTGAAATTATGTTCTTAAATGAAATTCTGTCATAGCTCATTATAAAAACATAACATGCTTGGTGAGTGTATGTTTAAAAAAAATTGCAATGAGGGTTTAAAGAAATAAAGCTCTGTTCGTAGAAGGCCTATGTATGATTTGCCGATCATGCTGGTAACGCTGATATATAATTTTTTTAAAAATAGTTCTATGTATGACATGGTTTTTGGAGAATGTTCCTTTGTCTTATTTGAATTCATTAGCAGTAGGTTTAAGGAATGAAGGTTAAACTAAATTTAGTCACAAAAAAGTTATTTTTTTCCCTAATGATTCGACATATTGGAGACAAACTTTCCAATATGAAGATAGTCTCCTGATAAGCAAATAACATTAAAATTACTATCTAATATTTATCGTAGATGTCCACAATAATTCCAAACTATATATCAGAAGTTACTCTGGTTAACTTAAGAAGTTGTAGGAAAGATTACATTGATAGTCATTTGGTAGTTAAGTTCTAGGCTCGTGTGCGGTATCGATTAAAACTAGTCGGTCAGACCAATCGGTGGTATTATCTGGCAGTAGAGATGAATAGTTGTTAAAGTCCAAATCAATGAAATAGTGTCTCAGGATCTGATAGCCCCTCGGAGTTCCTGATACAACTCTATCATCGAGAATCGCCCCTACCCCGTGTTACTTCAACACAAACGAAAGCTATAAAATATCTTATTAAAAATTACATGATTCAGATCCTCTACTATCAACTACGATGAAATCGTTAATTTATACGTGAAAGCTAAATCTAGAAAAGTAAAGTTATTAATGCCCCATCTCTTTATATAATGCATAAAATAAAGTTTGTCTTTTTTATTTTGTAAATTGAAATATTATTTTGAGTATATGCTACAGATATAAAACTTGTGTGTGTGTGTGTGTGTATATATATAATTTTTTTTACTAGATTTGGCTGTAGGAGCGCTAACCAGTTTTTTTTTGGTGTGTGTGTGTGAGAGAGAGAGAGAGAGAGAGAGGATTCATGTAATAGTTAGACACAACAACCCTTAATTTATAGTTCTATGGTTTGTTTTTATTTTTCATTAACTTCTATTTTATAAATATATATTAATTATAGAAGTTATGACTGGCTTGATTGAGGAAATTTTGTAAGTAAGTTGATACGAGACAGGTTTAGATTCACAATTTGGTCCAATAGAAATTTTTTTTTATTAAATATCCAAAATTGCTCATTTATTGGGATTATTATAATGCCTATTGAAACCCTTCACTATTAATATATCTATGGCGCAGTGGTCAGCGCAACTGGCTTCAGTACGAGGAGTCTCAGGATTGAATCCCCGTACAGGAATTTTAATGTAATCTAGTTACGTTTGTGATGACTGCTCTTGTGGTGGTATAAAGTATTTTTAAAATAATTTTTTTCCCTTAATTTTCCATCGAAATGGTCAACATATTTATTTTTTTAAAATAGTTTTACAATGTTTGGATTTACAGCTTTAAAACAGCACATCTGTCAAATCGTCTAGTGTGTGTGGAGAGAGAGATATGTATGTATGTATGCACGCATGCAGAGAGATGTGTGTGTATGTATGTATGCATGCATTCAGAGAGATATATGTGTTTATATGTATGCATGCAGAAAGATATGTGTATATGTATGTAGATATGTGTATGTATGTATGCATGCAGAGAAGTATGTGTATATGTATGTAGAGATATGTGTATGTAGTTATATATATCTTAAAGATTGATATTCTCTTTGTACACATATAAAATATAGGAATATTCTGATTAATATACATACGGTTGATAGGTATTTTTAAAAAACAAACAGGGAAAAGGAAATAAGGCTAAATGGTTAGCATCAAACTAATAATATCTATATTGAAAATTAATCCCAAACGTTCCATAAGATACAATTTAATAAAGAAATGAAAAAAGTTTTGAAAGAAAACTAAAAATTGTTTATGCATAGTAAATAAAACCTTTATTAAAAACGTAAAAAGCATATGCTGCTGAGAAAAACTTCGAAAAGTAACATTTGCTTGAAACAGTTGAAAAAGATTCAGTATTTTTTGGTACAAACCTTATTTAATAAAAATCATCAAACAGAGTAACCCTGAGTGCACAAACATTATTTTTAACGCGTACGAAAAAAAAAAATTCTGTGCATGTACTGCTAACTCAAAATTAATTAGATTTTGGAATTTCTTTAATATGTTTGAATAATTAGGTTTTCAGAGGAATTCAACTTTTGTTTTGAAAACCGGTTTCTTTTTCTTCTGGAAGCAGAAAAATAGTCTGAAAAACTATCATGTATTTAACACAAAAATATACAGTGTTGAGATTTTATAAACATTTATCTCCGCCTGTAAAAAAGAAAAACTAGATAATTTATTATAAAAAAGGAAATTATTACGGAAAAAATTCTATTATATTTCTCAAATGTACTATTAGGCAATGGAAACACTTTTGTACTTATATATTAATGCTGCACAGTCCAAATTAATGAGATTTTGTGATTTTTTTTTATTATATCTGAATAATTATGTAGAAAAAAGATTTCAACATTTGTGTTGAAAAGCACACGTTTTTGTTTTCTGTTTGAACTGCAAAATAGTCAAAAACCGTCTACAAAGTAAGCAATCTAGATCACTTTATTATATCGAAAAAGTGAATTTATTGCTAATAAAACTTGATTACAAATCTAAAAAATATATTAAAATGCTGGAAAAATATTGTGTGTATAGAAATAATGTGTGTGTATATAATAGAGTTCAGCCTAAATAAATAAGATTTTACATTTACTAACTCTGAATAATTACATCTCCATGATAATTTAAGACTTATTTTTGAAAAAAAAAACGACTGTTTGTTTTCTTTTTAAGGGGGCTACTTTCTATCGGATTCTTTATTAAAAGTAAATCCCCCTTTTAAAACTTTTAGCACATTTTTTAGTAAAAAAGTAAATGAAAATGAAAAAATACAGAATTACTTATCTGTCATTACTATATTTTTTATGAATTGGTAAATTTCGAGTATTTTTAATGCGAACTGCATTTCCTTAATGAGTTGCAACTTTACTTTTAATTTAGTTATAAAAAAAGAATAGGGTTTTCAAAAGATACATTGCTTAAAGAATATAAAAATAGCCGAGATAAAAAAAGTATGACCAGAATATTAAAAAAAGATGTTTCGAACGTTGACCCTCACCTTAAAGCTATAAATAGTCAAAGAAATTAAAAATCATTTCATTTAATGCCAGAAACATACTAAGTTGTAGGCTTTACATATTAAGTTAGACATTTTTCAGTAGGTAGTAGAGATTAGATTTTAAATAACATATTCTAATATAAAAAAAGATAACTGTTTGTTAATACATAAAAGAATTCAGTTATCTTAGGTTTGATTTAGATTGGGAAGCTACGATTGCCTGCTGTGCTACACGAGAGCTAATGAAACCGGGATCTATTGCTTTAAGTCGATTCTGAAAGGCTCTGAAAACCCGTTCTAAGATAGAGAACCTGCATATTTCGGTATCGAAATTTAGCGATGTACCATTCGGCCACCGTTTCACCCTAAACAAATGACATTTTAAAATATATTTATAATACCCGAATAATTACGTCTACTGAGGAATTTTTTCTCTGTTTTTCTTAAATATGCAAATTTATATTTTCTGTTTAAATCTAAAAATAGACAGAAAAATTACAAAAAGATTATTGAAATATATATTAACACTGAAATATATGATGTTATACTCTTTATTTGCTTACGTAATACCTTGTAAAAATTATAATTTAGATTTCTTAATTAGAGAAGACAAATGAAATTATTAAAGATATGATAATAGCTCTTAACAGGTATTATAATGCAACAAAAATGCCGTTTCTATAAATTATTACTGTTGAGCCTAAATAAATAAGATTTTGAAATATCTTTACAAAATTAGAATAATTATGTCTACAGAAGAATTATATCTATATTATATTTATATTATGTTTACATTTTCTGTTTGAATCTCAAAATAGATAAAAAATATTACAAAAAGATTATTGAAATGTATATTAACCCTAAAATATAAGATGCTATACTCTATATTTGCTTACTTAATACCTTGTAAAAATTATAATTTAGATTTCTTAATTAGAAAAGATAAATGAAATTATTAAAGATATGATAACAGTTAACAGGTATTATAATGCAATAAAAAAATTGTTACTATATACTATTACTGCTCAGCTTAAATAAATAAGATTTTGAAATTTCTTTACAAAATTTGAATAATTATGTCTACTGAGGAATTATATTTAATTATATTTATATTATGATTATATTTTCTGTTTGAATCTCGAAATAGACAGAAAAATTACAAAAAGATTATTGAAATATATATTAACACTGAAATATATGGTGTCATACTTTGCTTACGTAATACTTTGTAAAAATTATAATTTAGATTTCTTAATTAGAAAGGATAAATGAAATTATTAAAGATATGATAATAGCTCTTAACAGGTATTATAATGTAATAAAAAAATTGTTTCTATATATTATTACTGCTGAGCCTAAATAAATAAGATTTTAAAATTCCTTTACAAAATTTGAATAATTATGTCTACAGAGATATTCCCCCTGTGTTTTAAAAATTAGTGTTTTTAATGTTCTATTTGGAGATCAAAATATATATAAAAAACAGCAAAATAATTCCATTCAAAGCTAAAATTATACGAATTTTCACTCTTTATATGCTTACTTAAATCGCCTGTAAAAAAATATAATTCAGATATTTTTTTAATTAGATGAGAGAAATGAAATTATTGCCTATAAAACTCGATTAGAGTTCTAAAAAGATACTTTAATGCAAAGAAAATCTCTTTTAATCTTTTTGTACTTCAAAACAAGTACGCTGTCATCATTCTTTAATACTCTAGTGCACAGAGATAATTCTATAGTTCTAGAGTGTAATAACATAATCCTATACCTCCAAAAACCCGAGCAAAGTTTTTTTTCCGGATTTAAATTTTTGCATTTTTGAAATAAGCTTCCTCCTCCCATGCATGTAATATGCATGAAAACAAGAATAAGATTCCTGTTATTAACTTTGTCTTAGTCTACGAACTTTGTTAAAAATGCAAATTAACATTGCTCTGCCTTCAGAGACGGAAGAAGAGTTCATTTTTCTTCATTGGATTAAAAACTATACTCAGCCTTTTTTTTGCGCAGAGATCTAAGGATGTAAAATGATATTAAATATAGAATAGAGTAAAAGTATTCTTTATCGGGAGTGGAAAACATGTCATTTCTTACTTTAATTTTCAAGGAGCTTTTCATTTTTATTTAGAGTTATTTTATGTGCAGAATTTTTTTCTGGCAAGATAAGTTTTTTAAAAAAAATTAATATATGTTTTGGGGATTGATTCTTACATATTAAATAAATTATTTGAAACCGATTGCATATAAAATTGTAACAAATAATATTAGCAATTATTGTTTGACTCATTCTTAATCTAATATTTTATTTATTAATTATGCATGTTTTAAATAAATATTTTATTTTATATTAATAGAATATTTAACTTTTCATATTGTATTTTATTTTTTTTCGAGATGGCTAGACTACGTTATCATCTAGATATAGTTTAAGACATAATTTATAGCTCATTTGAAGTGTGTATTTTCAAACAAATAATTCAAATATTCAACAAATGTTTAATTTCTAAAATATACAATGAAATATCTTGGAATAAAAATAAACTGAAACAATTCAAAATAGTCATTATGGACCAAAAAACCGTATATAATTATACTTTCAAACTAATAAATTGGGAGAGGTGATTTATTAAACTGTAGCTTGATAAACCCATCTTTCTGCACCAATATATATATATATATGTGTAATATTAAAATACCTTATTTGCATATTTTAATATTAATTTAATATCTTTTGTGTAAAAAGTACGTTGGGGTTTGTGTGGTAATGCCTCTGTCTGTACTACTTTAGCCAATAGTTAGCGCGTTCGCTTTAAACATAAGTATTTTTTTATCACGTGATCAATTGTGCTTGTTACCTGAGTGTCTTTTTACCTGAGAAATCCCTACTTGAAAAGTGTGTGTGTGTGCAGGAGGTTAGTCCCTGGTAGAGTTTTGCAGGGATGTTTACACCAGACTTTAACTCTTCATTGTTCAGGTTAATAAAGGCAATCTTTCAAAATCTAAAAAAAACTCCACTTATGAAATCATTTTATAATTAATGTAAATTATTCGTAAATTCTGATCTACAGATTATTAAGAGTCAAAGTTGATGGGTAGCCTTTCTTGAGTCCATAGACCCGAGATACTGTAAAGATAATGTACAGTGTGGCATTAAATCCTTCCACAGATTGGGTTATTTTTAAAGAGTTTCTCTGATCCTTTTCTGTCAGTTTCTAATCTAAATATGAGGATACTTGGATCCACAAACTCACCTTTCTCATTCACAGCCTGTAAAAATGGTTTTATAACTGCCAGCCAGGTTACACCTGACACATTAACCTTTAACTGACATTCGTATGAAATAGCCTTTTTTGTATAAAAAGAAAGATCTTGATGGTGATGTTGTAACTATGAATTACTAGTCACATGAATTCTTAACGATTTCAGCAGATTAGATTTTCAATTCGGGAAAATGAAAATTAGTTTGTAAAAATTCTATACACGACAAAATGTAGTATTTCGAGCTATGTATTTCGATTTGGAGTAATATCACGTCTTAATCGGTAAACTAACATTATTTAAAATCCCTCGGTAACATCATACAACTGTTCTAAAAATTCTAGAATACATGGATTCGAATTATTGGTTGGTTAGTTTGGATTGTTATTGTCTAGTGTTTTTGTTACATGAGAAATAAGGAGAATGGAACTCGTTGCTTAAAGACAATTCGGCTATAAACATTCTTGTCATTAGTGAGATTTGAACTCCCTAACCTTGCACTAAATAGCAGCAACCTACCCATCGGATATTATTTGGAATCTGGATTCAATAAGAACGTATCAGCTAAGCAAGTTGCGCTAAACGCATGATAATTTCCACGTTATCGATGGCAATGCGATCTACTTTTTTCACAGATTGATCAGTACTTATCCCGACTGAGAATTTGTGTCTATTGTTATAGCTTTACTGGTAGATGTCCTGTATTTTAATAAATATTTGTTCTTCTGCCCTTAGGAAATTTATTTTACCCCAAATGAGGTAATAATGACCCTGCATGGCAACCATATGCATCATAAATATTTAGATTTTCCAAACGAAAAACCTGATACATGAGTGTAGGTTTCTATGCTGACCCAGTGCACTTCACCCTGGACTCTAGGAGAGATAACGATTTCACAAACTTATATTTTGGAATGTCACTAGTATGAGTCACTAAAGGTGTTGTCAGACTCATCAAATTTGTTGCTTATTCTCATTAAGGTATCCGTCCACGTTCGGAGAAACTTTTTTCTTTAAACGTAGAAACTAGTTCATGTTTTTACATTTTTAGGTTTATGTTTTATATTACCATAGAGAATTGCACTTAAAAAATTTATTCCTGGAGAAGTTTTTATAAAATTTCCAATAAATAAAGAAAATTTGGTAAAAAAATCAGGGTTTTTCAAAAGGTCTAATATTTTAATAAATTGTATTATTTCAAGTGCTAAGCCGATCCCCTTATTTTACAAATTTTGCTTATTTAATTCTTAATAATTTATTTTAATTTAATTGACTTTAAACCCATAAGGTTACCCAGGTTCTAACCTAGTTAGTATCGACTCAGACTAATTAATTTCATTAAGACATCGAAAAATTTAGATTAAAAAATAAAAGAATTTATTTACAATTTACATATGTACACAAAATATTACTTCAATTGTCACTGCTTTAAAAAATAGTAAAAACAGAACTTACCCCACTGCAGAGAAAAAAAATCTTGACTCGGTCAAAATAATCTCACTCAATAACACGCTCAATAATAAAAGACCACAGAAAATTTTACTGCGAAAAATTAAAAGAGAAATCTCTTCCTTCTCTATGTCACTCTCTTTTTTTTTCTCTCCTCTTTTCCCTCGTATATATATCCTTTACCCTTTTCCTTAGCCCCTCCTTGGTTTCGCCCCATTTGGGAAATTATCCACTCTTGAAAATTCAGGTTGTCTGTTCTCATATTCTGATGTTTCATTGGATTAGTACCTCATGCTTGTATTTATTTATTTATTTATTTATTTATTTGCATTTTTATATTTTTATTTCTTCTAGACTCCCTTCTCGAAAACATGCCCATCTTGAAAACGTGCTCATATTATCTCCCCCCCCCTTTTTTTCCTGGGTCTCTTTTCTCAACATCTTTTGTATACTGTCCCTTCTTTTATGTATTGAAGGGGTATAGGGAGTTATTCGTAGACGCGGCTTCTTTTATGATTTTCCGAAAATACTTTCTCATTCTTAAATCTAAATACTTTCACCTATTTACTATAAGTGCGGTATCTTTGTACCTATTACACCTGGCTTAAATTCCGTTCAAATCGAGAAGTTGCTTTTCAAAAGCTCGCAGTTTTGCGTAAGTTTTACGAGCCGGTTTTCTTTTGAAGTATTGACCACAATGTTATATAACTCGAAACTCAAACTGTATTTTCTTTAATTCCATAATACCTAGCTACTAACTTCTATTTCTAAGAATGTTCGAGGCATGAGCATTTCTTATAATAACTTTTGCTTTTTCTCTACCAGGTGTAGCGGACCTACACATATGCCGCATTTTCCTTCTTTTTAGAAAAAGCCTTAAATTTCTAAAAAGGGTTTGTGAACAACATTGTAGAAGGCCGTTGTAAAATTTAGCATTATACTTTACAGGTGTGGCGTGACTTTACACCATAAGACACTTATATATTTGCGAAGAAAACTCTAAAATATGAAAGGGGTTTTCCAGCACAATATGTTTTGATGCAACACATTTCTTATACACTGGACTAGTAAATCGCCTTAAATCTTTGCTTAATTTACATTTGGTAAAAAATTTTGGTCCTTCAAAATCATACACATAGAATTTTTAATGAATTTTCATTACCTTTATATATAACTATGAGCGTAACATCATTAAAAATTATCCAAATTTAAAGTTTTTAGGTCATTTACACGTAAATAATTTCAAAAGTATTCATAATAATTTTCAACAAAATATTTTAAGAACTTTTTGAGAAATCACATTTCAAGTTTCAACATTTTATTAAAAAAAAAAAACGTTCTGAAAAAAAAAATAATTTTTTGAAGTTTATAAAAGCACTTTAACTATCAAAAAATTAAAATACTTGTTTAAAATTTCCCACACTTTCTTGATTCAAAACTTTCTAATTGCCAAGTTGCTAATTATTAAAAATGCTAGAAAAATGTTTAAACTAATCTTCATGAAAATTTAAAAAGTTTGTCCAAAAATACTCTTTAAAAGGATTTAAATTCACAACTTCCGGTTCCTAAGTCGCTACTTCCGTTTTGTTTTGACAGCTATCACTGATGTTTAAACAGCTGTAACTTTTCTTTAAAATGCTATAGAGACAAAACAAAAACATATTTAGAAGCCTAAAAGTTGTAATTTTACAATAAAGAAATAAAAAAATTATGATTTTTGGCAAAAAATGACGTATTTAATGTAGACGGATACTTTAAGGTCGCTAATGACGGATAACACTCTAAGCATATTGGTATTTCGTTCGTATGATGTATTTGACCTTGTGTTACAAAAAATAGACCATAGTGCCCCAAACTAACCTGATTTATTTGACAGCTAAAAACCATGAAAAACAGCGCCTTCAAAAAGTTATCTTTCACATATACAATAAGAGTTCTAACAATAAGATATGTTAATTTCAAAATGCATAGTTACAAAACACTAAAATATGGACAGAAAATGAATGTTTTTATATAAAATGCAAAAAGAAAAAAGAAACTAAATAAAAATATATCAGAAACGTGATGAGAGTTCGACCATTATTTTTATAAAATTAAATTCATAACGCGTTTTATTTACTCTGAATGAAATTTATGCCAGTCATTTGATATTACCATATTCTTTTTTGTGTGGTAAAGATCTTGTAGTGCTCATTACCATTTCACTTCGGCTCTAATGTCTGTTTTGGGTGCAAGCACTTTCTTTCATTTCAGGAAAAGAAACTCAAAGCACTATAAATCTTTTATGCTAAGAGCTTGATGAATATGGAATACTGAGACTGGATACTTTAATTGCATATTCTTTTATACAGAATCTCCGTCAACTATAAGAAGTAAAATCAACTGGGAATAAAATATAGGCTTCAACAGCATAAACACGGAGAATGAAAACACTACTTAAAAACATTGCAGAATCTGAATCCATCAAAAATTAAAGGTTTTTACGTTGCATGTATGCTTTAAGCCGTGAAGAAAATTTAAATGATAGTTGTGTTGAATTATTTTTTTTTTGATCATATTCGTGTACTGTTCAACGTAGTTTCACATACGTTCATTTCGTAGAAAAACGTTATAATTTTTCATAGAATGAGATTTTTGTGGTGGGTTAAAGTTAGTTTTAGCAATGCTTGGACTGATTAAAGACAGAATTTTCAACTGAAGTTAAATTAGACACACCGTATGAATGTAACAAATTTACACGACAGAAGCATTATTCAAACATATAAATTAAAAGAAAAACGTTTAATGTTTAAAAATACATAAACAGTAAAATAAATAAAAATATGCAGTAGAATATAATATAATAAAAAATGCAGTAGATGTTTCGAATTTACATGCAGCACTTTCATCTTTTGTAGGCATTCATTAACATTTTGTAATCATTCATATTAACCCTTCATTACATGCAGGGCTAGCAGGGAATACATTCCCCACTTCCAAGTACACTAGAATACGTTATATTGGTCCAAATGAGATACAACTGAAACTACATATAATTCAAATGATGCACGAGTCATTTATTATATAAAAATGTTTAGTACCAAAATACCTACAGGTGCACTGTAACATATATGGTATTTATTTAATTTCATTAAATCGAGCATTAGTTTCTGCACATCGCCTCCTTTGCAAGAAAAGCGCTACTAACAAAACGGTTTTTACCAGAGGCAGCAGAACTTCGTTGCAACTCCAATAGAATTCCGTCATATAAAGCGGCTACGAAGAGGTCCAATATCTACACATGCGGTTCGCATAATGATCTTTAGCAAGATATAACCCCTTGTGATTTTTGATAGTGGTGTTTCCTGAAAGAGAAGATCTACCGTTAAATGCCAATATCTGTGCCAGATCTGAAGTACAGCAATCGGCGACATGTTCTTGATATTCCTGCAGATTCATTCCGGTCAGCTGTGAAAAATATGTTCTGCGATTACAGCAAATTTTTGAACTTGAAAGGGAGAACATATTGAGCATTTTAATGCTACTTTTTAATAATATTTATCATTTATAAAGCATGTTAAATGTTCTTATATGTATAATAATGCGACCTGTAGGCGTACTTTTGTACTAAACTTTTTTATGCAATAAATGTCAAGCATATCCTTTGAATCATTTGTGGTTTCAATTGTGTCCCATTTGGATCCATAGAACGTATTCTAGAGTTCTCAGAAGTAGGGAACTAAATTTTTGCTATCTTAAAGTAACTCGCTTCAATGTTCCTCGACTGCTAGAGACTTAGTATAATTTAATGTGACCTGTGGACTTTAATTTTTGCCGTGTTACATTATATATATGCATGTATTATAGATTGGCATAGTTTAATAATGATAGAGTTGCACGGTTTGCACAAAGGAGTAATAAATAAGCGGATTTTGTTTAGCAGAAAAAACTAAACATTCACCGGTAGGGGACATGCAGTCAATTTATGCAATTTAATCTTGCAATAAAAACCCATGAATGACTAAGATTTCGCATTCAGTTTCAGAATGGTATCATAACTCGATCGAATGTTATTGATGAAAATGTTTTCCATAAAAGGGAGAGTTAGCAAGTTTTTCGAACTCCGGAACGAATGAAAAAGAATAAGAATGCCTCCTTATCGTGTGATGGGGTATTGAAGCTTGTAAAACGATTCGAAGGGCTACTTCAGCTTATTAGTCGAGTAGTATGTATATATATATGCCATGGAGTGCTGCAACACTTTTGCGTACTCGTGGGGTCTCTACACGAAATTAGGCAGGTGTACCAGTTTTGGTTATTTAATGAATTTATATATATATATATATATATACATATATATTCTATAAAAATATAATATCAAGTATAATTTACAGTATTTATTTTGTTTATATTAGTGTATATATATATATATATATTTATATATATATATATATATATATATATATATATATATGCATGCATATATATTCTATAAAAATATAATATCAATTATAATTTCCAGTATTTATTTTGTTTATATTATAGTATATATATATATATATATATATATATATATATATATATATATATATATATATGCATGCATATATATTCTATAAAAATATAATATCAATTATAATTTCCAGTATTTATTTTGTTTATATTAGTGTATATATATATATATATATATATATATATATATATATATATATATATGTATATATATATATATAATATATATATATATATAAATATATATATATATATATATATATATATATATATATATATATATATATATATATATATATATATATATATATATATATATATATATTAAAATAACTTTAACTTGCAAATCTTTTTTTTGAATATTCAGTATGTAGCAACATTGTATCTGTTAAATTTTTCATAAAAATTAAATAAATTTCCTAGCCAAACAAGTAAACGTGGCATGAGAGGAGGATCGAGATTTATTTTTAAAGACAATTCGTTCCTTTTAGAGAAACTTCTAAGATTTTAAAACATTTATTGATTGTTGTATGATTTATTATGGTTTATTATTGTTATCCATTGATTAATTCTTCGGAAGAAATTTGCGACTTCTTCCAACATCACTTATTGATTCAACAGTAAAGTAAACTAGAACATAAGAGATTTATCGATCAGAATGTTCATGACACTTCAGATAGAAAAAAATGACAATTAGCATGAATTGTGTAATGAGGTTTTGAACGTATAGTATTTTATTTTAAATAAAAGTAAAATCTTGAAAATGCAGAAACTGATTAAGTTTAAAGGATCGAGTTGAATTTATAATTTTAAATATTAATTACCTAATCATTGTTAGTTTACTTGCATTCGTCTTTTGAGTTACTTTTATCTATGTTGTTCCAACTATAAAAATAAGCTGGCGATGTTAAGAAATGCTTTGTTAAAAAATTCATAAGAGTTAGAAGGTTTTGAGATACTCTGATTTCATTTTGAAAAACTTGATATGCAACTGCAAATTATAGCCATGTGTAGCAGGGAAAATTAAATTAAATTAATCAAAAACCAATGACATTGATGTTGATTATTCAAATTTAACTAAATTTAGATTTTAGTATAGGTGAAACTGAAATATTAGTTTTAGTTGATAAATCATAATTTAATTTTAGTTGATTTTTACATAAATGTTTTGAATAAATTACAACAAAATAAAAAATATAATGAAAAATTTGTAAATGGAAATAAACAGCAAAAATTTTAGGAATGATAATACACTTTAATTACACAACAGCTTGAATTGGTGAGGTCAAATTATTTGTTAAAGTTAGGAACTACTTCACAATATCAGCACAGAAAAACAGTAAGAAAGACTATTTTATTAAGAATTCCTTAATTTTTTTTTATATATTGGATTTTTCTATATCAGCACCTAGCTGTATTACTGTACTAGTATTTACATATTTAACTATATGAGCCTCATGAAGAATAGAAAAGACATATTTATAAAAAAAACCTGATTATATATAAATTACTTTGAAATGAAATACAAAGTGATATTCTTTAATATTGTAAAAATGGTACTGCTCAAAATATTTCATTGGTTCATTGTAATTTTTTTAACCCCTTCCGGTATGATTTAATAATGAAAAACTGTGCATGAAATAACCATTTAATTTTTATTTAAAAAACTTGTTTCCTTTTACAATTCTTACATATTCTTAATTAAAATCCACTTTTTACATAGTGTTAAATAATATCAGAAACAGTAAAATTAAGAAAATATCAAAGCAAAACATTAATAAGGTATACACATATTAGTCTTCAAGCTAGTGGTACTTTTCAAAACAAAGTGCAAAGAATTCTTAATTGTTTATATAGCCAAGTAGTCTGACTTTTAATTTGATTATTGTAACACACACGGCATTTCTTAGTAGGTTTCCTTTTATTCTGACTCATTAAGTTGGCAATGACTTGTACCAAGTAAACAATATGCAATAGTGACTTGTGATTTTCACAAGTGATAAAAGTGTTGCCAAATTCAGTACACTAGAAATTTTAAACTAAATTAATTATCATATTTAACAGTAACTTTAATCGCATGAGGAGTGTAGCTCGTCATTGTGCGGTATGGAATGAAAAACTAATGACGAGCTAGACTCGTCATTTTACCGGAAGGGATTAAACTGTCAGGATCAAAACGTGATTAACAGGTAAGACTTTCAGCAGCAATTTAAGTAATTGCAAATTATTTAAATTAATCTGAGATTAATAAATTAATCTGAGTCTAATTTGGTTTGTTTTAATTTAGAGCACCCGGTCCAATTTACAACAAGAATGTCAAACAAATACCACTTCGTCGAAAGCGATCTGTTTTCATTGGTGAATAGAAAATACTAGCAAAAAAGGTAAATAGCAGAAAAATATCTTCTAGATCAGTAATTGCTTCCTTTTTCTAATCTTATTCCTCCCAACACAAAGTGAAGAATGGGTAGACACTAATTTAAAACCTGTTTCACTTTTTGCTAGTGAAACATGGACCATAAACTATAATATAACTCTCACTGGATTTGTTTGAGAGAAATATTTTCAGAGGAGTCTTTTATAAGGTGAAAGTATGGCGGATGTAGTTTTCGACTGTACAGGCTTTATAGAAAACCACAAGTAATGCAAATCATTCGTAGTAATAGATTAAAATCTATGGGATATATTTAGAAAAGCTCGGAAAATAATTACAAAAAGATCTTGATATTGAAAAACGTAAGAGCATCCTGAGCTAATAACAGACCACCAAATACATAGATAAATTTAGAACAGATTTTAAAAGTTTGACAATTAAGAAATTGAAAAGAGTGTCTACAGACAGAAAACGCTGCAAAAACCGTGTTTTTGAGGTAGCCAAGGATTGTAAGAGGATTTTGCAATTTTGAAGAAGAGGAAACACTATAGGTATTTTTTTCCTTTTAAATAATAATTTTAAATTATTTACTTCACTTCCTTTTTGTTCTAAAATTTTGTAATAATCCATTTATTTCTATAAAGATGTGATTTATATTTCTAAAATTTTGAATTTTCAATTTTAAACCCCTATATAATAAAAGATGGTTTACTGAAAAGCTAAATTCTTAAATGTTAATTCTATACAAAACTACTGTAAAATATATCTAGCGGCAATAGCTGAAAAAAATTGGTTACACGTTTAGGGATTTCGATCGCATTAGTATACAAAAAATTGCAGCAGAATTTTTAAGCCCTAAAAGTCTCTTTTTGATGCAAATTTTGTTTACTTTAAAAAGCTTCCGCCATTTCACAGAAATGTAAACAGTAGATACGTTACCTGATTTCTCTAGAGTTTACCTTCCGGCGATGCAGGATCTGGTAAAAATGATAAGGAATTAAAATTATAAAGATGGTCTGACGTAACCAGCACAAGTGATAGTCGATTACTGAATCATATCATATTTTTAAAATATATGTTTAATGGTCACTCTTTTAAATATATATATATATATATATATATATATATATATATATGTGTATGTGTATGTGTATTATATATATATATAATATATATATATATATATATATATATATATATTATATATATACATATATATATATATATATATATATATATATATATATATATATAATATATATATATATATATATATATATATAATACATATATATATATATATATATATATATATATATATATATATATATATATATATATATATATATATATATATATATATATATATATATATACATACATATATATAATATATATATATATATATATATATATATATATATATATATATAATATATATATATATATATATATATATATATATATAAAATATAAAAATATATATATATATATATATATATATACATATATATATATATATATATATTTATATACATATATATAATATATATATATATATATTTATATATATATAATATATATATATATATATATTTTTTGCATTTAAAAATATTATACAAGATAAATATTATATTTTTTTTATATATAATTATATTAATATTATAAATAAATTTTTCATAAAAAATATCCTCCCAATATATATTTTGTAATCTCTTTAAAATAACAAAAAAATGGATAATGCAGTTTTCAAAAACAAGATTTTCTTTTGAAGAATTGTAAATTTTCACAAATTACAATACGTTTTTCTTCTTTCGATTAAATTATTCGTTGTCTTGTAAAATTAATCTAGGAAAGATCACGTTCTTGAGAATTCTATTTAGTATCCATTATAATTTTTGAAAAAAAATCTTTGATGCTTTTTTATATGAATTGAAGGTTTAATTTTCAAAATATTAATATTATGTTGATTCTTTTTACGTTTTAAAATGTTTTTCTGTGATCGCAGATTTCATTTTATAGATAAAATCGTCCTCGTTTCTTAGCACTAAATTTTCGTCTACGCAAGACTCATCAAAAGATAATTGAAGATTTAGTTATTATATATTTAAGCAAACACAAAAAGAGGCTTTTTTTTAAGTTGCACCCGTACATATTTTAAATAGCCACTTGCTCATATTCTGCGGTCTAAAATTTGTTCTAAGAAAAAAATACTCTTTTCGTTGTAATGATTCAAAATTAACATTATCTATGGTAAGTAATATTCTTTTTAAGATGGTCGTTCTAACGAATCTTGTATGTAGTTAAAAAGATTCTACTGTAGTTTTAAAACGTTGTTAAAAACAAAATATAGCATTTTATGAATTTTTAAATATTTTTATCAGTCATATCTATTTGAAATTTATCAACTATTTATTTTAAGCATACAAAATAAAAATTTGTTAAAACTTACATATTTTGAAAAACAAATCTATATTTCTGCGGTAACTTCTCTTTAAAAATGGTAATTTTTCTGGATTTGGTTTGGTTTCGTTAGGTTTTACTTACATTCTGCTTTTTTGCAACACGAGGGCTAATGAGACTATCTACTGCTTAAAAACAATTTCGAACACGAAAAACCCATGCCATAGTGGGATTCGAACCCAAGAATTCCGGTTCCAAAGGCCAGAACCTTAACCATTCGGCCATCGTTCGGCTATACTTTGTATAGAGGATACTTCAAATATGCCCAACCTATATACTTCATATGTTTAATATTGTATATGTTACAGTTTATATTCTTTATATATTTAGTAATTTAAATATATACATCTTATATGCCTATTTCACGTATTCTCTGGTAGGCCAGTAAGCAAAAGCAAATATCTCCTAACCTTCCTCCTAATTTTTTCTGGAAGGAAATACAGTATGTAAGTGAGTGCGTGTAAAACACATAAAATATTCTGTTAAAGAAAAAGTTTGATATTCTCTTTAGTCTAAAGACTGTATTAAAGTTTTTTCTGTATATTTGCAGTCTTTGTTAACTCCATAAAATACTTCAACAGTACACACGAATTTTGTTATAACCCTCATTTAATTAGCTTACATTATCGAGCAATATAAATTTTAGCATTTTGCTTGGCTTCTTTATACATTGACATGCAAATGAACCTAATTCCTAAAATTTCTGTTAGAGATGATAAGCGTGGAGGATGAAATTTATTATTCAGTTTATGATGTTTGATCTCCAAGCGTCGTAAATTGGAATTCTGAAAAAAAGAATGAAATTTCTACTCATGTTTCGATCCCCCATAACGCCTGCTTGCTGTTTTCCTTTCTCCAGGGACACTCAAACGCTTTATAAAATAAACAGAACTTGTTTGTATAAAAATCAATTTCTATGCAAATATTGCTATATCTCATCGTGAGTTGAAATCTGCAGATGCAGTTGAAATCTGAAATTCGTTGTTAATATGAGTTTCAATGCTGCAAAATCCTTTTCATTGATTTTGATCATAAAAAAAATTTGAAGTAACAGAATATATAAGGGTTTCTTTAAAAAGTTTGAAATTATGGCATTTTTCTAGAAAGATCGGTGTAAAAAGATAAGATATTATAATTTTTTCATCTATAGCACTAAATATTCTTTTTCTTTACAGAATTGCTTAAAAAAAAATAAATCGTTCCGAAAAGTCATTTTTTATTTTACGGTTTATATATTTAACCCTCCGAGTGAAACACATCTAGAAAAAAATTCTCCAAAATACGCTAATGTCAGTGGATAAAGAGTTCTATGATTTTTACCTTCAGTCTTTGTCGACTAGAATGGAATATAGAAAACCCACCCTCGTTATTTTCCCTCTACTTCTGGTTACATATAGATATATAAATAGATATTACAGATTGTTAATTTTTAATACCCATAAAGCTCTTCAAGTCTGGAATATTATCCCATAAGAAATAATGGATACTAAAAGTACAAATAAAAATATTCTTTGAGAGACTTGTTTATATTTTTTACGAAAGTCATCCAAGATATTTAAGTGGTGCAATTAGAGATACATCTATTACCGCAAATGAAATACTTCAAAATAGAGATTTACAAAGCCATGAAAAGCTATCAACGTCTTTGTGCCTCAGGAGGTAGGGTTGCATCCCTCAAGAAACGTCAGTGAAATATGGGTGCAGTTCCCAATCAATAGACCTGACCCTCCTACTTCATAACTCTATGGGGGAAAGCACTGGCAAAATTGTATCTTACATCCATTTTCGTTTGTTATTGGAGGTCGAAAATTCTACGTTTTGAAGACATCATCGGTTTGGCGGAATTGTACGTGCGAACCGCTTAGAGGGTTAAAAATTGTAAAATTGATTTTGGTAACTTGTTTCTTCTCTCATATACTTGTATTAAACTGCAACTTGAACAGTTCTATAAAAATTTTATGCATTCTGTATATTTATAACGACTGTGATTTTTGGCTTAAATCATGCACCGGTAATGTTATTTCTTTCATTTAAGTTATGTTAAGCTTCAAAAAAATTGTTTTTTTTTTTAAAAAAAAAACTACCCCACTCTCTGCATTTTGCTAAACACTTTAGTTGTATTGAACTTCAGAGTATCCTCATTAATATTCAAGTGTAAATAATACAAACAATTATATAAATTATTTATATATTTATTTTATTCTTTGGTGCTTTATTTTGTTTGATTCTAAGCTCTACAATCAAAGTTTATATACGAAATTTGAAGTTTTGCTTGTAAGAAATGAGCATGAAGGATTCATCTCAATTTAATGAAACTCTATGAGCAAAAATTTAAATTGAAAGAAATTACTACATTTTTAATGCAAAAAAAATATTAAGTGTCCAAAATTAGTGTTTGGTATAGCCACCACTTTTTGTAATAAGTGCTGCTATACTGCGTAGCATGAAATGAAACAGATAATGATGACTGTTTGCTTGTAAAGACCATTTCGTGTTGTTTGTATGAGATCTCAAAGTTCATCTGCTGAAGCTATGGGACGAGAATCATATTCAAGATAAAAGAAATATCACACATATTCAATAGTTGGCATATCATGAAAATAAGAAGGCCATGAAACAATCGGTATGTGTTTTGCTGAAAATGCTGCTGTGGGAAATAAAAGTCTTGCAACATAAGGTGCACACTGTTCTAAGTAAAAACAGGTCAAGGAATACTTTGAAAGTATGGAACGGCTTTAGGCTTCAGCATTTTACTGAATCACCTGTAATTGTTAAGATTACCCACGATTCAAAACAATTGTGGACGTACATAATACACAATCGCACCCTAAACCATAATTCTGAGTGTTCGCAAAATAAAATGTTCAATAATGCTTTCCGGAAGATTACGTTCACCAGTGTAGCAAGTGTCATACATGAATTCGGCATTATGGTATCATATATTAGGTGGGATTCTCCAGAGAAAATCCAGCTCTTGGGAATATGCTAATCTGCACGCCAGTGTCTATGTTTCGAGCTCATTGCAGCTGTAGGCATGGAGTTATGGATCGGATGGTCCTATATACGGTTATGAAGAATCGGTTGGTTCTAACACGAAGTCCTTGATGATAGAGAAGCCGATGAATTTAAGAAGCAGACAGTGATACACCTGTAATAGTGCCTGAATGAAGATGTACAGTCCGTTAGCACATGCTTAACACATATGCGAATAAGGTGTCTTCTTCGCGGTTAGACATTATCTTCGACGTCCAGGTTTGGATTTCATGGTTCTCGTCTGCGTATTGCTTCCCACTACCACACTGTTCTAATGTTACGCAGCACACGAGCTGCTATTAAACAATAAGAAAATCCTGCTTTATAAAAATCGATTATTCTCTCCAGTTCAAACTTTTTAAGTTGTTGAAATGCCACCATCTTTCTTTGACGAGGCATAGTTATAGCTCCTATAACTTTTACAACTAACATATGACTATAGACTATTTTAAAAATCCAGTTATATCCCGCTATTTCTGCGCTTTCTTAAACAGTGCAGAGGACGTTTCTTAGACAGACTACTCCAGTGACTCTAAAATTTTAGTCTTTTGCATAACACACTATACTTAGCATCTGCTGAAAATTTCAGCTTAATTTGTGTCATTTCTTCTTGATGTTGAATACTGAATAAACAGAAGTTTAATTAGTTTGAAATTTGCTCGTTAAATCCGATAGAAACCTCGTTTAATCGTTTAATCCTTCAGATATCTACAGTGAAACTTAGCACCACATATATTTTTATCTAAAATCAAGGTAATTTCTTTTAGACTTTTCACAGATATTACTTGGAGCATGTACACTCAAGAGCCAAAACATTATCACCACCCCCACAATTTGCAATGAACTCGCCTGGTTGACGTGGAAGGCACGTGATCAGGTGGAAATGGTATTTAAATGCTGCTGGAGAGTCTGAAGAATCATTCTTTCACTTATTTCTTATATTTTTGTGTGTGATGGGAAATGCGAAAATAACACTAATAGGTAACACTAATAGGTAAAAATAACACTTTTTTCTAGCATTATGACGTCATTAATTTAACTATCTCATTTAACAATTTCTTATTTTAAATTATTTAATTATCGTCCCATTATTTTCATACGTTTTATCACTCAACTTAGATATTACATAAATAATTTTCTTTCATATTTCGCTTAAATAACAAATTGGGTAGAGTATTAAAACCTCTGCTCTCCATCCTATCACTTAATATGACAAGATAAATTAAAGTTGGCGACTAACATACGGTCAATAAAGTTAAACAAATTATTGAGCGTGCACCAAATAATTCTCAGACAAACAACAAATCCTTTTTTACTTGACTCATAGGGTACTTTTCAATTCTGGAAAGTTAAAAATCGCTTCATATGACGGGCTATATGATAGTGCAAAATAATTGTAGACAACAGCAATGAAGAGCAAAATCTATAGTAGCTCTATCTCAAGAACTGCAGTGAAATGTTTCACATAAAACCTCTGTATTTGCTATTCAAATTTAAATTTAAAACGAAAAATCCATTGTATGCAAAGCTATTTCTCAACAAAGAGATTAAAAATTTATGGAAAAATGAAAAATATCGGTGGCAAACATTGTAATAAGATATTAATCGAAATTTCGCAGTGTATGATCTGAAAAATATATTTATTCTACTAAAATCCGAATTTTACTTAGTTTGTTTCATCCGAACAGAGATTGTGGAACTGGTATATTTCTGGAAGCAAAAAACAGTTTACTCACGTTATCGAAATCATTTTCATAGAGGAATAAATTATGCATACAATACGTTACTCGCGATTTCATTTTAAATATTTGATTGAAATAAAAAAAATGATTATTTTGTTCTCCCCGAAGTTCGATTCTATTTGAGTTTGTGACTTTTAATAAACAAGAGAGATATTGACAATGAACTATTTCCATTTTCATAACTTTTCTCCTAAAATTTTTTTCAGGTGTCACAGTCTTTGTTAAAATTGACAATAGGTGAAGAAGACATTTATTATTCAATTCACAATATTTACATTCCATTAGAAGCAGCACCTCCCGTAGAGTAAAATTCGAATCTAAAGAAAACTTCTTGTTTGCAATCCCACATAATGTTTTAGCTATTTACATTTCCACTTGGATATTTCTCGCTCGCTTTATAATAAACAGAATTTATTTGCATAAAAAGCAATTGTTGGAAGTAATAAAAAAATCACTTTATCGCTTCGGGAGCTTCAAACCACCGATCACAACTTAAAATGTCAATTTAGCATTCTACTTACGTGAGTATTGTTGGTTTTAAATTTAGTCCTTCCGTCTCAATGGATATTAGAAATAACAAGTTTGTGAAAAAATATTTTTAAAGATACCTCAAGCACACACGTTTCTCTCTTGAGTGTGAAATTTGAAATGATAGCTTTAGACTTCGTTAAAATGAATTTGAAGAATCTGAATTTATGATTTGAGAATAAATTTTGATAGGGAAACTAAATGTAGTAAATATCGCTCTGTAAATTTTCAGTATTAAAATTTGCATTTAATGGAACACTAATACTGTTGTTCTAAACATATTTCATTTTACTTGTAATTATATTTATAATCTAGTAATTCCTTAGATATAGTTTCAGCAAATATTGCTCACTTAATTAGAATTAGAGCAAAAAAAAAACTTAAATGTTAGTTCGTTGCCAATTTGAACCTGAAATAATAGATTTTAAGCTAGATAATGAGTTTATAGTACGTGTCCTTTTTTTTTAAAATTTAATATTTGTCTCAACCTTTATCACAGGCATGTATGCTTATCATTTCAATACAAATTAAGGACTATATTTATAAGAAAAATAAGGACTAAGGATTACTAAGAAGTAAGAACTTATAAGGATTATAAGGACCAATTTTGAACCTGAAATAACAGATTTTAAACTAGATAATGAATTTATCGTGCATGTCCTTCTTTTGTTTTTGAATTTGGTATTTGTCTCAACCCTTATCACAGATATGTATGCTTACCATTTCAATACAAATTAAGGACTATATTTATAAAGATAATAAGGATTAAGGATTTATAAGGATTATATTATAAGGGCCCATTTTGAATCTGAAATAATAGATATTAAGCTAGATAATGAATTTATACTGCTTGTCCTTTTTTTTAAATTTAGTATTTTGTCAACGCTTATCACAGGTATGTATGCTTACCATTTCAATACAAATTAAGGACTATATTTTTAAGGATAATAAAGACTATAGATTACTAAGGACTAAGGATTTATAAGGATTATATTATAAGAACCTTTTTTGAACCTGAAATATTAGATTTTAAGCTAGATAATGAGTTTATAGTGGGTTTTCTTTTCTTTCCATTCAGTATTTGTCTCAACCCTCATCGCAGGTATGTATGTTTACCATTTCAATGTATATTAAGGACTTGATTTTAACATAAACAATAATTTACATACGGATAACATAAATTTAAAATTTCGTTTGTGTTTATGTTTACGTGTATAATTAATCATATATATTAAAATATCGTAAAAAAATATCTATTGGAAAAAAATTACGTTTGAAATTTAACTTATGCTTAGAGTGATTTAGTATGTGTACCAGAAAGTACCAGAAATAATTCGTAATTACTCTCAGCGAATAATACATTTCATTGTTTAATTATAAAACTGCATTTTAAAGACACTGTTAAAATTTTATATGATTACATTGGTATCTAAGCCGGGGTAGCTCCATCAACAAATGAGTCACTATCATGACCGGGGTGTTGTGTTGTCGAAGCACGCGTAAGGCAAAGATCCACCGTGTTCATGCATGGTGACTGGGGCTTGTAAAATAGCAATGTCTTCCATATTCTACAATGATACCTCTGGAGGTGTTAGGTCAAACCTTCAGGTCTTCTGCTTGGTCCCTACTTCTACAGTCCAGGGACCCAATTTGTTTCCTTGCGTGGTCTTTAGGGAGCATTGTGGACCGCTTATATGGTTATATCATACCTGTGTACTGTTGTAGAATCCTGGTTATCGTTATACAGAGTTCAAAATGCAGTTGAAAACGGAGTTACATAATTAGTTTTTACAACAACCCTGTATACACGAAGACACACACACACACACACACACACACACACACACACACATATATATATATATATATATATATATATATATATATATATATATATATATATATATACATATATATATATATATATATATATATATATATATATATATGTACATATATACATATATACATACATATATATACATATATATATATATATATATATATATATATATATATATATATATATATATATGTATATACATATATATATATATATACATATATACATATATATATATATATATAATATATATATATATATATATATATATATATATATATATATAATCTCAACGTTCTACGGTTAAACTATTACAAACATATGTATGTACTATTACTGTTAAACTGTTACAAACATATGCATGTACAGACATAAGATCATCACTAGTCAAAACCTTTTCAGAGATGATCCATCAAAATGAATGTTTCAAGTTTCAAAGTTGAAAGGTTGTTGTAAAAATATAGAGGTAAAATGTCAAAAATAGTCAAAATGCATTACATGAGGTCCAAACTTTGAAACGTATTTACGTTGTAATTGGAAGAGACATGTTAATTGAGATACAATCTGACTTATATACTTGCAAGAAAGTGAATTGGAATGAAGGTTTTACGGATTAGTTTTAAAAGCAAGCAGCCATATATGGATAACATAAATTTAAAATTAACTGTATGTGTGTTACATTTATGACTAATCATAAATCGTAAAATATTAGTCAATATTTTAGCATGCGTGAAAGTGTTTTTACTTATAAGTCTTTTTACTTTTAAAATATTTCTATTAAATGATTATCAGCTTTCATTTCTTCAAAGAATTTCGAAAGAGAGTACTTTACAAAGCGATTGAAACATTCGAAAATTAAAGAGATTTTTTTAGCAGTATACAAAGCAGCATCAGCTAAATTTAAAATTTAAATTGAAACTCATAAGACGAGTATAATAAGTTTAAATCTTAGAAAATATAATGCCTATATTTTTTTAATTCTCGAAAATTCGAGTGATCGATTTTGTGTGACACCAAATTATGTAGAAATTATTGTCGCCTTTCGAAATTAATTTCTTTTAGTACTCCAGAGAT
>CM063508.1:163602074-163604574 GCA_032207245.1 Pardosa pseudoannulata | reverse complement strand
TACTAATTTAAAATAATATAACTTAAAAGCATGATGAAAATATAGATGATTCTGAAAAAAAACCTAGATTTGTAAATATGCAGTTTTGATATCAAATTTGCATCAGTGTCTGCTGTGAATCAGGAATTCTTTTGTGCATGGTATTGAGCGTATCTGTGTTAAATGGTTTCATTTGGCATAGCACAGGATTCTGCTTCTCTACGCATAACCCAAATTAGCTTCTAAATGTTATGTTTTTATAGTATTTAATAATCTTTTTTAATGAGAAACTTTTTAATGGGATAAATATTTTATTTAGATGTAAAATTTTGAAAAGCGAGAAAAATATTAACTGCAAACACATTTGTTGTATACATTTAATTTTTTTCAAACTAATAACATAATTCAATTATCTCTTTCTCGTCTTATTCAATAAATATCTCCTTAAGGTATAAGAAATATAAGACTTTTAAAGTACAATTTTGCAGATTTCATCAACATATAAACTACTCTAGCTGGTCTAAATCTGAAGTAAAATCGCTGTTATGTTAGTATTTTTATCAAATTATTTTCCCATTTACTTGAATTTGGGAAAAATCACTGTTATAACTTGTTTAAACTACCTTATACTATTTTAAAATAATATAATTTAATATACATCATTCCTATATACACAAAAAAAGATCACAGGTATATGATTCAATACACGTAGGCCTGAGGAGAGACGTGCAATATCTAAGATCTACTTCTGCTGAAATATGGGCAATCCGACGGAAGAAACAATTCGGTTGCTCGCTTGAAACTTCACTGAAGTAATTAATTAGAAAGTACTCTTGAGATAAGTTGAAATAACAACTGTTTTTCTTCGAAGAATATCAAAACACAGTTAGAGTTCCTAAGGGGAATATGCAATCTATCCTGAAGAGGATTAATTTAAAAGAAAACCCAAGGCACAGGGTATCGTTCTCAATCTCAGCAAGAGATATATCTCAAGGCGAGATTTTCGTTAAAAAAAACTCTCCGGTGGAGAGGCTGGTCAAGACTACCTCCGAGGTAGCTGGTTGCTAGCTAACTAACTTCTTTAAAAAAATCTTCTCTCGTCACTTTTTTAAGGGAGGGGCCTCTAAGAAAGGGGGCCTCACCCACAATTTCATCATTGGATCATCTGGCGATGATCTCACCTTCAACCAACTGGATTGGTCTGGGTTAAACAAACACCGTCAGCAAACCCAGGAGTTTCTGGAATTTCGTGTAGGCTAGATCAAATGTCGGGCATTTCTTTGTGGTTACGATGGTCATTTTTCTGGCTGTCAGTCTGGGCGCCTGGTTGTCTGGTATGTTGTTTCACTAGTGTAGGACAGAATGGTCTAGACATCGTGGTGCCCGGGAAGACAACGCATTTGTCTCCACATAAGCGAAGTTCATTTCTCAAAGCAAAGTTCTTTGATGTAGACACACCGCTAAATCAAGCCATTACACTGCCCAGTGGCATAGCACAGGTTTCTGCTTCTCAACGCATAAGCCAAATTAGCTGCAAAACGTTATACTTTTTCTTATAGAAATGAATAATATTTCTTAATGGGAAAGAATATATTATCTTTTAGAAATAAAATTTTGAAAAGCGAGAAAAATATTAATTGCAAAATAAATATGTTATATACATTTAAAATTTTTGCAAACTAATAACACAATATAATTTATAATACGTTTTGATATCTTATACTAATTAATTATCTAACAACCTTATTACTACTACTTTAAGATAATTTTTTGTTAATTAAAAATTTTATTAAATATTATTGAAAAAACTATTTACTGAAGCAGTATGATAAATAATTTTTTAGGAAAAAATTATTATAAGTACAAACTTTAAAAATAAAAAATATTATTGAATATATCTGCTTAATATTAATTCAATTATAGGAATTTTACCAACTCTAGAAAAGTACCTTCCGGATGTAGTGCCACTGTTCTACCCTATACATTAGGTTATTGACTGGACATCTCAGGTCGATTATTTGAAACACTTTGGTTTCTCCTATTGAGACTTTATTATTTGTTCCATGTACAACCTGCGTGTGATTAGGAATTCAAGCTATAGATTCCTTTAAAATCAATCCCAATATTAAGAGATCTACATTTTCTTCTACCAAAAAAGGTTTCGGGATAGAAGGGTTACGGGATACATCGACTGCATCAACCAGTGAAATCTTAATTATCTCATAGTCCTAAAGTTTTGTTTAATTGTTTAATTCTCTTTGGTCAAATGCTACACCAAGATGGATTAACAGAACGGGAACTACTGTTTAAAGTTTTTTCTTAAATGGCTACGATTGTTTATAGCTGGTTTCGAATTTAGTAGAAATTACTTCAGTCCTGGAGGAAGCATCCAACTTATTTAATTAATTATTATATAACTGAAAAAATACACGCGTACACAAAACACAACTTATTGTAAAAAATATTTAATTTCAGAATTAAAGCTGGTTTTTTCGACAGAATATAATTTTCTGATGTTCTC
>CM063508.1:163592074-163597074 GCA_032207245.1 Pardosa pseudoannulata | reverse complement strand
TAACATAACCAGCAATTATTTAGATTTTATATTCATCATTACACAATCATTATTACAGTTCTCTTTCGTTGTACGTTATTACTTAATCAAAATATTGAATTACTAACTGAGGCCTAAATAACCGTCATGAATATGTTAAATCTATTTACCTCCGGACATTATAGGGGAGCAGGCTAGGGCTTTCATCAGGATGTAAAGGGCATAAAGTTGCTTCGGTACTGGCGTAGAGGCCATTATTTTGCTGTAAGTCTATGCTGGCTGGCATGTGGGTTCGGGATTCGAGTGCTGGTCCGGGCTCTCTGTCCAGCAACTCTTCAATCCCGACTTCGACTCCTTACTCTTCATTCTCTTTCCCAACTCATCACCTCAGTTTCAACGCCCCTTTTTCTTCTTTGCCAGTCGCTTGTTGGGGAAATTTTCCCACATCTGCCCCCCCCCCTTCGGGATGCAGGTGGGTTCAATAAAATAGCCCCTTTTGTGAAAGCTGACATTATTTTTTACTCCTGCCCCATAACTCACGTTTACACCTCTGTGCGAGCTTGACCGTTAGGTTTGTGCCATTCCTTGGTCTATAACTTCTCCGAAAGGGTCCTTAAAACTCAAAGTCAACAGCTGCACCTAAATTCTTCTTAGAAATTTCTTCCACAGCTGTGCATGCACGTGCTGACCATCGTGGGAAAGTACCTCGGTACAAAGACATTGTATGATTTGTTCAATCATGCTTTCTGAACTGCCATCAACATTAACATTTTAAAATATGCTCTAAATAAGTAATCAATTTATTTATAATTTTTAAACTAAAATGTTTAATTCTAATAGGGGAAATATATTCGAATTTTTCTATCCAGTTAGGACCTATACTTCCTATAAATTACTATTACAATGAAAATTATGATTACATAGCGATCATGAGTGTAATTTGTTTTAAAAATTAAAGATGTTGTCACTCACGAGAAATAATCTAGCTACTTCTGACGTCAAGATATTTAGAGACAAGTTTCTACATGGGAAGAATGAATATATGTAAATATATCTTTAGAAAAAAAAAACTCTTTTGACAGATTGTTATGTATGCATAATTTTTATACATATTTAATACATTCTCTTGAGCCTTTTACAAGATAGTTTCTTTTTTTTTCTATAAACCGTTTTTATAAATTATTGACATATCGATGTTTATTCATTCCCTATGAAAGAAATAGCATTTTGTTATAATAACCAAAGGCAAGATGCATTATGATCTCTCTTTACCAGATTTCTACACCAGGTAATGTGTTATTTAAGCGACCCCGGCAGGCATTACATGATTACATTGATATCACAGGCCAAAAAGGACAAATAAGCCAAGATGGCTAAATGAACAAAGATTTGTGAGTATACAGATCGGGGAAAAAAAGAATTGTATTTTCTTTTACTTTTGTCTGTGAAAAGAATGTATGACAGCATATTATGAGTAAATGAACGACTGGATAACTTTAGCATAGTTATTTTAACAATAAATATTTTTGTAAAAGTAGTTTAAGCTTGTTTAAGAATGTACACACACTAATATGTCTTAAACAATATAAGTAACGAATTGTAGGAACTATTGCGGTACACAAATGACATAATAGATATAACGACTTCAATAGACATACTAGATTCAATAGACTGTTTCAAAAGACTAGATTCAATGGATTCAAATTCAATTACACGACAGCATAGTTTTAAACTTCTATCCTAAAACTATTGATTTATTATCTGGTAGCACTGATCCTTTATGTGTAAATTTTTTAGGCTTAAATATTAAAATAAAAAGTTTACAGCAGTTTATTTTGATTTGCTTGATTTATTAAGAGGTCTGAATACAGCTTGGAAATTGTTAAAAACCAGGACTTAAGTGCCTGTTACCACATATCTATCTTTAAAAATATTGTCAATCAGCTTACTACATAAAATAGACTATGAAGGATTAACATGTTTTAAGTCAAGTAATCCAAAATAATTATCCTATATTTCGTATTTTAGATTTAGCAAACACTCTATCAATCATTAAATAATGAATAAAATATTTAATTATCTAATTCTATATAATATAATAAATAGTATTATGTTATATAGAAAATAGTTTTTTTATTATAGATTTAAAAAAAAATGTTTGTTTTAGAATGATTTAGTGTCATACTTTAATACTTATGTATAAGTATTCCATAAATTGATGTTGTTTCTTATATTTTAACTCCTTGGTTTCATTTTTTCAATCTACTAACATTACTAACAGTTACTTTCACTAACTGCTATCCTAGCAGTTAGTGATGACCTAGATGCTCATCTTTACTTAGCTTTGCTAGACGCTGTTATGAGAAGCTGCTAAATTTTGTTCTTTTTCTTATAAGTACAGTAGCAAGTACCAAGAATGTTTTTAATGCAGGGACACAATTTTTAGAAGGAATCATTTTGTTTAATGACGTTTTGGGGTAGTGCTGAAGAGAGAAAACAAAATTAAACCTTTTTCCTAACTCTATGTTTCTTTGTTTCCTTTTCTTGTTATCAGCTTCTATTACACACGCATACACACACACACACACACACACACATATATATATATATATATATATATATATATATAAAAAAAACAAATATGTGTGTATTTGAGGGTATATTACCTTTAATATATAAGCATTACACCCACATCTTCCTAATTTTAAACTTTTATCTCTATCATCTTAAAACTCTTACACATTTTGTTAAAACCTAAAGAAATAAAACATTTATATACTTAGGAAACTACTAAGTATTATGTTTGGAATGTGATTTTATTTAATTTGTTTTGTGTGTGTTTGTGTTTTGCAAAATTGGAATTTTTAATGTTATTTAAATATTTTAATGAATTGCAAAAGGTGAGCCTAAAACTGATTTTAAAAATTAATAGAGGTGATAGTACTCATCCAGGCAGGCAGTGATTATCATGGAGTAGTGTGTTATAAGATTAAATTTCAATATGAGAGCGAGGAAAATAAGGGACTAAAATTATATTTCCAACCTGTTTACAGTTATGTTGGAAAAAATGTATGAAAGATATCAAAAATTGTATGATCCAATTTTTTCGTTTAGAGAAAAACTCAAATCACTCGTATTGTTGGAACGTCCACATCCGTGAATAAATGACTAGACCAACCTCTTGAAAATTCCTTACTAGTATGAAAGGACAGTAGGAGTCAATTTGAAAACTATGTACAGCATGTTTTTTTTGGTGAGTTGTAGTCCAGTTGGCAAAGACGTCGAGCTCATAAACGGACTGTTATGGGTTAGATGCTTATGCCCGGCAAAGATCCACTGTTTTCATTAATTTCATCTAAAGAACTTAAAATATGTTTATGGCCACAATGATTTCCCAGTTCAAATGATCTTCTGCAGGCTAGAGACCACGTCTGGGGAGTTCTTGGTACCTACTTCTAAATTATGAAGTATTACTATTAGAACTTCAGTTTCTTGAAGCAATTTCAACCACCTTTCCATGAGAAGTCATCTGACTACTAAATGAATGCGTCACTGCTGAAAACTGAAATTGGGGAAAGACGGTAAATTTCGTTTTATTACAACTTTTTTATTGTATTCAAAAATTATTTAAAGTTCCTGCAAATTTT
Organism: Pardosa pseudoannulata; assembly: GCA_032207245.1. Taxonomy (NCBI): domain Eukaryota; kingdom Metazoa; phylum Arthropoda; class Arachnida; order Araneae; family Lycosidae; genus Pardosa; species Pardosa pseudoannulata. Next base: position 163,593,448 of record CM063508.1, on the reverse strand, counting down.
TTTAGTAGAAATTTCTAAATTATGAGGACCCACTTTACACAAGCAATGTTATTCGAGTACGTAACATTCCTAAAGCCATGCTCGTTGTCTGGATGGTTCTAAATGAGTAAAATCATCGAAGCCAGAATCGGGGTATCTTTCTTCAGCGTTAGAATTGTTAACCATTTTGGCTGCAGTATTGAGAATGAAAACAAGAAGTTGTATATTTTTTTCTGTTTACTCTATTAACTGAAGTGTTTTGTTATAGCATGCGAGTAATATGGGGAAGGAATTTAGTTGTACTGAAATATATTTAAGTTGTAGTGCAAAAATCAAAATGTAGGGGGGGAATCGTGCAACATTTGAAAATTCTGCTTTCATTGTCAATAACTTTTGCTGCTAGAAGTGTTGTGCAAAAGAAGTAAGATAATAATGAAATACTGATACAACAGTACATGTACTGAATAAAATGTATAACTTATAAGGAAAGTAACATATAACATAAACTTTACCTTGAATAACTCTTTTAATCATAATAACATCGATTTAATTTTTAATAACTTGTGGCTACTTTCTTGATAAGCATTCGCCCATACAACACCACGGATTTTGCTGAACATATTATGGGAGTACCATAGAGGCAGCCTGCACTAGTCGCTAAACAAAATAAAATATCTCCTAGTATCTTAGCAGAAGGGGATGGGCGATTGGTTAGGGTGCTGGCCTTTCGTACCGGAGTTCGTGGGTTCGAATCCCATTATGGAATTCATGTTAGTAGACGTTCGGAATTGGCTTTAAGCAGTAGGTTCCGGTCTCATTAGCCCTCGTGTTGCAAAAAGTAGACCGTAGCGCTCCAAACCAAAAAAAAAAAAACTTCAGGAGAAGGGACCAAGCAGAAAATCCCAAGGCGTATCCTACCACCTCCATAGGTATTATGGGAGAATTTGAAAACTTTGCAACCGTTCTTTTCTTCGTAAATTTTTTAAATCTATAAAAAAACTATAGCGTTCTGATTTATTATGTTAGGTATCCAGTTATCATAATCTACATATTTGGTTTGGTTGCAAACTCTTACAGTCTACTATTGTGCAGCACGAGGTCCAATAAAACAAGGACCTACTGATTAAAACTGATAATGAATATCTGCGAACATCCCTGCTAGCATTGGGATTCGGATCCACAAACTTTGAGACTGAACAGCAATGATCTACCCATTGGGCTATTTTCCAACCATATTCTGCAGGTGAAAGCGTGTTTCGAAGAACACATAACCTTTACACATTCGATTACAAGTAAGCGTTTTTCGAATTTTTTATCACATTACTTGTACAAGTAATATATTTATTTTTAGGGGACCCATGTCACCATTAAAGATGACGGTGAATGTTTGGCCGC
>CM063508.1:163577074-163582074 GCA_032207245.1 Pardosa pseudoannulata | reverse complement strand
AATGAAAATTTGGTGTTTTTGATTTTGAATATTACTTTAATGCTAAATTCTTATATCTGTTTGCTAATTCAATGTTATTATTTTATATGACTATAATTACGATAATAATTTATCGTTATAAATTTGCATTGGGGTGGAGGTCACAAAAATTGGATTGTGCCCTGGGCACAAAAGTATCTTAGTCGGGCCCTGATGTTATTTGTTCTACAATACATATTTAAATACTATCTAGAATTTTTATACAGTGATTTTTTTATGCATTTTGTTTCATTAAAAATAAATAGATGTATATATATATATGTATAAATATATATATATATATATATATATATATATATATATATATATATATATATATATATATATATATATATATATATATATATATATATATATATATATATATATATGTTTATATATATATATATATATAGATGTATATATATATATATATATATATATATATATATGTATATATATATATATATATATATATATATATATATATATATATATATATATATATATATATATATATATATATATATATATATATATATATATATATATATATATATATATATATATATATATATATATATGTATACATACTTAGTTTCGGATATTTTGACAAAAAAAATTTTTTTTTCTCAGGGGAATACTAAAATATGCAGGGTGTTAAAATTAAAGTAACTCCAATTAAAAGTATTTAAATTGTTTGATTAGTATCGTGAAAACAACTTACTGACTAGATAATATACAAAGAAAATAATTATTTGTAAACTAGACAAGCAGATTTCAATTCAAATAGTATTTCAAATAGTGTACTTAAATAACCAAAGTTATATGCTATGAAAATTCAGAATTCCAATTACATTTACCTTATGTAGATAAATTCTGAATAAATATATTAGAACAAACCTTCGTTCATAGTCGTTTATAGAAATGAGTTTCAAACACCAAAGTAAACCGCATTTTTCTTGTTGTTCAACCTAAAGATTAAGGATCTATCTGTTTTCTTAAATGACCATTTTCTCAATCTTTATTTAGAAGAAGGGAGTAATTTAACAGTACTGTTCATAAACATTAAATTGAAATGTGGGACATGTATTTATTTCATGCTAAAAGGGAAATGGAATTTTAAATAAGTCAATGCTTCATCTCTAAGAATATTAATCCTTGGAAGTTATTTTTCGAAGACATATATGTTATTTGTTCTACAATACATATTTAACCCTCCGAGTGGAAGACACCGAAGAAAATAAGTCTCCAAAAATACTTTAAAGGTTTATTGCGTCAGTGGTCAAAGCGTTCTATGATTTTTTCCTTCACCCTTTGTCGACTAGAACGGAATACGGAAAACCCAACCTCGTTATTGTCCCTTTACTTCCGGTTATAAATAGATATATAAATAGATATTATAGATTGTTAATTTTTAATACACATAAGCTCGTCAAATCTCAAAGATCATCCCATAAGAAATAATGGATTCTAATAGTACAAATAAATTATTCTTTAAGAGAATTATTTATATTTTTTTACGAAAATCATCCAAGATATTTAAGTGGTGCAATTAGATATACATCTGCTACCGCAAACGAAATGCTTCGAAATAGAGATTGACAAAACCATGAAAAGCTATCAACGTCTTTGTGCCTCAGAAAGTAGGGGTACACCCCTCAATAAATGTCAGTCAAAGAGGGGTGCAGTTCCTAAACAATCGACCTGACACTCCTCTCAAAACTCCATAGGGCAGAAATGTACATTACATCCTTTTTCGGAACATTTTTGAAGGTCGAAAATTGTATATGACAACCGTTTTGAAGTCATCATCGGTTTGGCAGAATTGTACGTGCGAACCGCTTAGAGGGTTAAATACCATATAGAATTTTTATACAGTGATTTTTGATGTATTTTGCTTCGTTAAAAATGTTTAGATAATATACAAAGAAAATAATTACTTGTAAACCTTATAAACTAGACATGCAGAATTCAATTCAAATAGTATTTCAAATAGTGTACTTAAATAACCTAAGTTATATGCTATGAGAATTCAGAATTCCACTACATATTTACCTTATGCAGATAAATTCTGAATAAATATATTAGAACAAACCTTCGTTCGTAGTCTAAACAGACTCGTAAAGTTTCCGAAAGACAGGTATGTCTTTGACACTGACATGCCGCAGCTGATATGATTAAATACGTTCGTGGGCCTGTGAAACACGTTAAGTTTCTCACCAGAATATAGATTCAATTAAGATGTGATTAAGATCTGTACCACGTTTTCTCGTTTCTAAGACTTTTCATATAATTGTTGCATATAACAGATGCTTTAGAAACAAAACTTTGTCGTAAACCAAAACGTTCTGTCTAGTTAAGAATAAACTAAACAAAGCATTCTTTGCATTATTCTTGGGAAATTAAATTTATTGCGTATACAAGGAACAGCGTGAGAGGGACTGCAATATTATATGTTTGCACATATTTATATCCAAAATTTGTGTGTTTTGCATTGCATTAGATGGGCAGAAAGCATTAATCCTCGTTAATTACATATAGGTTTATTTATTTATTTATTTATCGTAGAGAGTGAAATAGGCAAGTAACGTCAGTGAGGTACATTAAATGCTGTCCAATGAATCAATACGAAATATAAATATCACTCCTCGAAATATTATAGATTTAACCATTTCACAAACTAAAAAAATCATACTTCTAGTAATCTAAATAAATTTTAGGAATATATATTATATATATATATATATATATATATAATATATATATATATAATATATATATATATATATATATCTATATATATATAATATATATATATATACTATATATATATATATATATTATATATATATATATATATATATATATATATATATATATATATATATTATATATATATATATATATATATATATATATATATATATATATATATATATATTATATATAATATATATATATATGTATATATATATATATGATAACTTATGTACATGTATATGTATATATATATACATATATATATATTATATATATATATATATATATATATATATATATATGGTATGTATAATAATATATATATACATATACATATATATCATACATATATGTTTTATATATATATGTATATGTATATATATGTATATATATGTATATGTATATGTATATGGTATATGTATGTATATATAGTATATATATATATATATATATGTATATGTATATGTTTATTTATATGTATATATATATATATATATATGTATATGGTATAATGTATGTATATATATATATATATATATATATATATATATATATATATATATATATATATATATATATGTATATATATATATATATACATATATATATATATATATATATACGTATATGTATGTATAAATACTTGACCAAATTAGCAGTGTGACATCTTGCATAAACGTGACGGTATATGGAGCATCTCTTTCACGCAAAGCTAGCACGACATTATCGCGCAGGTGTGTTAAATAACTCTGCGCATTCACAATATACGTTTACCACCCATTTACTGGGCACCCCGTTTCAAAGAAGAAGGGTCCTATGATGAACGAACCTGCGAATCCACACAGCGGGGAACTGCTTGTTATAGGAATGCAAGTTCTTATAACAGTCTCATTTGCATATTTCCACCGAAGTCTCTCGTATCAGCGCCATCTCTCGGCTGTTTAATAAGTTACTGTTTTTTCTGTTTAAAAAAATCCCATGCCCTAGCGATACTAACCCTGCAAACCGTTTTTTATTTTGCTTATTTTCCCGGTTATTATGAATTTTTAAAGTTTATACGGACTTTTTGATCACCCTGATAACTACAATATTTTTAAAAAAAGATCTAATCAGAATGATATAATTTTTCTAGTGACTTTTTCACTTTTGATTTGACACACAAATAAGTTGTATGAAGACGTTACTTTTCCATGCAATGTCAGCTGTAAATCCTTTTTGTCGAGATAAAAGTTGTAAAGATCGATTTCTCAACTACAGTCGAAAAAATTGTCTTGTGCAAGAAGGTGGAATATCCTGATTTAATGGGTTTTACAAACTGTTGCACTTGCAACCCATCTGTTGTGAATTTACGGCATTTCTAACCGACTGATTTTGCAAATAACTGTAGTTACAAAACCATTATTCTATTATGTAAAAGCATTTTCAATTATAGCTTATTATGTAAAGTCTCTTTTGTAATTCACTCAATTTTCCATCAGGACCAAAATGTCTATTTATATTTTAAGCTTGGAAGAATATGTTAATTCATTATATTTAGGTTAGGTTAGATTAGGTTAGGAGTGCTACTATCTACTTTTCGCAACACGAGGGCTAATAAGACCGGGACTACAGCCTAAAGCCGATTCCGAACAGCTACGAACATCCATGCCACTGTGGGATTCGAACCCACGAACTCCGTAACCGAAAGACTGCTCCCTAACTAATCGGCCATCGTTCGGCTCATTATATTTAATGCAATAAACATAATAAAAATGTATTTAAAACAATTAAGACTTTTGTTTCATATATCAAGTTTAAAGTGTTTGCACTTAAAATACAAAACATTTAAAATGATTTGTTTTGTATAATTAAAATGCATTTCTATTTTTTAAGCTTATTTTGCATATGTACTGGTAGTAGACTTTAAAAGATAACTGGATAAATATTAGGAAATAACACTCATAAAATATGTACTTATACTGATTGTATAGTTTTAAAAAAAATTTCACTACAATAATATTGCTCAATCGTAGTTTTCATAATACTATAAGTTTTATATGTTAAACATAATAATGTATATCCTTTCGAAAGCAAAACGGCAACAACTCGCATTACATTATATAAAGGTCAATCTAATATTAAATAGGAGGAAATATTCAGTCTAATATTAAAAATACATTGAGACTCACTTTTGACCTTCTGCTAAGCTTATTGTAATCTATAACAGTAAGACTAGGTAA
>CM063508.1:163519574-163572074 GCA_032207245.1 Pardosa pseudoannulata | reverse complement strand
CGGCTTTAAATGCCATATTTTGCATAGTGTATGTGTATTGTAGATCTAACCCCTTATAGTGACATTAAACACAAATATTAAAATTTATGTATATTTATATGAATTTGCAGAAGTTGAAATTTTATTTAAACTGATAAATACAATTAAGTGAAATAAATACGAAACGTATATTTATAATCCTTCTACAGCAGCAGAATGATGTTTTTATAAACGTTTCTTTGACCCTTAAAAGGTTTGTTGCAATTAAACCTCTTTATATTTAATTTTTTCTAAAGCAAATCAAACATAATTGATACATCATATCAAGTACAATCCTTTCATAAAACTTGAATGAGTTGGTAGACTTCTTAGATTTATTAAATTTCAAGAAAGAAAAAAAATTAAAAATCTGAAGTTAGCTAAAAATGAAATTCTAGTAAAAATGATTCTTCCCGTAATTCTAGTGTCAAAAAACTTTCATACTGGAAAAGAAACTTCACAGAGATATGCAGAGTTGAACACTTCTTTCAATTTTAAATCAAATCGAGTAAAATAGAATCAGAGCTTGAAGAAACCGAAACTTTGAAATATTTTTTTTAGCCCTAAGATAGGCAGCTTGACGTCACAATGTAATCAACTGAAAATTTCCTCGCGAGATACTGTTAGCTCGTGTTCGACAGTTTATCAATATCTATTGTAGAATAAATTATTTACTCATTCTGATATTATTATCGTGATTCACCTTTATACCTATCTTCGCGGACGCTTTCAATCCAGTGACTTTCTACAAAAAAATTGTCTTCCTCCCTGTTACATACTCAGATATCATATACATGTTCTTGAAATTCAGGAGATAACAGTTTGGAAGATAACCAGTTCCTTGGTAACATCAATTCTTTCACTCTCATTCTATTTTTTCCATTTAAGGCTACGTATGAATTCTTCTAAGTGAAGAGACATGTTTAGAATTGCAAAATCGATTATTGATTCTTTCACCGTCAAACTTCTATTTATTCAGCAACTCTGAACATACATCATATTCTTATAATCCTTTATGAATGTTATCCTAATATGTGTAAAATCCTACCTACGCAAACTTTGCTGCACTGTATACTACACTTAAGGTAATTTTTCTTTTCATCTGCCCCCTTTTTTGTATCTTTAACAGCGTGATCTGTTTTTAAATTTTGTCCACTATTGTATAATAGTTCTTAAAAATAACCTTATAAAAGTATGATCTTCAAAATAAAACAAATTTTTCATTTACTATCTTTACCATTTTTGTCTCCAAAACATTTCTAAAAGAATACTATATCTACGCAATTTTAAGCCTATACCCTTTGAATAATAAAATACTTGGTGCCCTTTTATAAGTAGATGCTGAACAAAGCTGTCTGTTTACAGGATGTTGGAAAGATTTTGACGTAATCTATCATCGGAACGTCAAATATTTTAGAAGCAAGTATATGTGATATCAACATCCGGCTTCTTTCAAAACAAGCAAATGATATCTGATCAAATATGCAAATCCTGGGAGTGAAACCTGAAACTGGACGACATCAGCTATAAAAGAGGTTCTTTGAAAGTTCTTAGAACGTTATCTCTGCATTCCCTTTTCCTCTGTTTAAAAAATAAATGAAGAGAAAAAAGATTCTTGCAAAATTTGTTTATCCTTCAGAACTGCGTGTCATACTTCAAGCTTCGAGGAAATTCTCTTTTCCCTCCCCAGTCTTCTAAAGAAATAAATAATTGACAATTTTTAAAGAATCTATTTTTTTACCCTCCCTGATTTGTCGTTTTCTTACATTGACGATATGTACATAAACATCAGACTTAAAAGGTTTTTTCTTTAGTTCCTAACTTTTTTTATGAATCCATAATAATCTTGATTTTAATTCTTAATGTATCTAATACTACTGTGAGAATAGATTTTAATACTATTAATTCTTTTACCATACACCATTTAACTTATAGTTTCTTATCAGATTTAGTTCGTTCAGTAAATTTAAAAACTGGCTTATCAGGTTAAAGACAATATTTTCTTCCTTTATAAGCATGCTAAATTTCATGCAGTAATAAAAGCTTCAGTTTCAGGAAACCATTAGATTATCTATAGCAATTATGCTTTAATGTAAAAACTATTGTAAAAAAACCACTTTTGACTGTTGGTGATTTTAGTTTAAATTATTCATACAATTATTCCTACAGTGAAATGGGTGATGCTCAGTTTTTAATATTCTCTGGTATTAATTGTATGTATATTGTTAAATAATCATTACAAACACTAATAAAAGTAAATGAAAAATTTGTGCAATAATAAAATCTTTAAATTCAGTAAACTAGTAGATTCTTTATAAGGATGGACTTTTTGAATGTAGTATTAACATTTTACATCAAAAATTGCAAAAATACCTGACTATTTATTTAAATTCTATAAGTAATAGGAAACCGTCCTCTTGTCATATTTCTTTAAATCTTTCAAAAACATTCTACCAATTAAAGGAACACCAACTACGATGAACTCTCCAACCATGCTTTAACATACACTATCACAAGAAACAAATAAATGTTCTGTTGACAATTCAAAACAAAATCTTCAATAAAAGCTTCAATTACAGGAAACTGTTTGTTGTTAGATTCTCTATGACAATTATGCTTTGATGCAAAAATATTTGTAAAAACACCACTTTTGACTGTTGATGATTTTAGTTTAAATTATTCATACAATTATACATACAGTGAAATGCGGTGGTCCTCAGTTTTTAATATTCTGTGGTGTTAATTGTATGTATATTGTTAAATAATCGGTACAAACACTTGTAAAAGTAAATGCAAAATTCGTGCAATAATAAAATCTTCAAACTCAGTAGACTAGGTCATTCTTTATAAGGATTCACTTTTTGAATGCACTATTAACATTTTACATCAAAAATTGCAAAAATACCTGACTATTTATTTAAATTCTATAAGTAATAGGAAACCGTCCTCTTGTCATATTTCTTTAAATCTGTCAAAAACATTCTATCAATTAAAGGAACACCAAAAACTATGAATTCTACAACCATGCTTTAACATACATCATCACAAAAAACAAAGAAATGTTCTTTTGACAATTGAAAACAAAATCTTCAATAAAAGCTTCAATTACAGGAAACTGTTTGTTGTTAGATTCTCTATGACAATTATGCTTTGATGCAAAAATATTTGTAAAAACACCACTTTTGACTGTTGATGATTTTAGTTTAAATTATTCATACAATTATACATACAGTGAAATGCGGTGGTCCTCAGTTTTTAATATTCTGTGGTGTTAATTGTATGTATATTGTTAAATAATCGGTACAAACACTTGTAAAAGTAAATGCAAAATTCGTGCAATAATAAAATCTTTAAATTCAGTAAACTAGTAGATTCTTTATAAGGATGGACTTTTTGAATGTAGTATTAACATTTTACATCAAAAATTGCAAAAATACCTGACTATTTATTTAAATTCTATAAGTAATAGGAAATCTTTTCCGTTTAAAATGAGGTTAACATTAACCGATGTAACGATCACATAAAGCGATAATTTTAACATACAAATGAATAGAGAAAATCGGGACCAAGTGATTTCGATAACAATAAGCGATTGATAACATTAACAGCGATCACATTAAGCGGAGTCCACTGTAAAATGTTAACTGCAAATAAATTCTTGAAGTAGTAAATGATAATCCTTCTTTGCCAACTTTAAAATGAACAACTTTTTGTCACTTTGTAAAATAATTTTAATGGGTTTCTTACTATATCTATATATTTCGTTTTCCAAAACTACTACTAAAGCGATAGAAGCGTTAAAATGATATGATCCGTTGAAAATGCGACACCCCTTTTTAATTTTTTTTACCTCTGGTCTCTCCTCTCGTTAAATATATTTTAGAAGCATAACTGTATCTTTAATACGACTAGTATTATAACTGGTTATGTAGGAATACTATAATCGCTGTTTAAACTTATATTTGTAAATTACAAAATTACTACTAGAGCTGTAAAAGCCTTAAAATGGTATGATCCGTTGAAAATGCGACACCCCTTTTTAATGTCTTCATGTAAAACCTAATTTTGATTCAATATAAAATAAATTGTTCAGGTCTGAATAATCTTTTAAGTGAAATAATACTATAAATTGAAATAATTACTTCTTAAAATCGATTCCAAACGGTTTTGAGTTTAACAAATGATAAAAGTAGGAATCCACTTACACGTAAAACAAATTTTGTAATTTCTAAATTAAAAATTAATATTTTCTTTTTACCTCTGGTCTCTCTTCTCGTTAAATATATTTTAGAAAGTTAAATGTATCTTTAATATGACTAGTATTGTAATTGGTTGTGTAGAAATACTATAATCGCTGTTTAATCTTATATTTGTAAATTACAAAATTGCTACTAGAGCGATAAAAGCCTTAAAATGGTATCATTTGTTGAAAATGCGACACCCTTTTTAATTTTTTTTATCTCTGGTGTCTCCTCAAGTTGAATATATTTTAGAAGAGTAATTGTATCTTTGATATGACTAGTATTCTAACTGGTTGAGTAAGAATACTATACTCACTGTTTAAACTTATATTTGGAAAGTACCAATATAAAAGTAAAATATAATAATCTATAAACTTTTAATCCTCTTTTTCCGTTCCAGAATAATGCAGCTATTCTTGATCTTACATTCATCTTGAGCTGTCACAAATTCATTCTGATTAGGCTTCCTCGGTATATCTCTGGTATCATCTTAGCGCAAATAAAGGGTTGACAGCTGTCCAAATATGCAAATACCGCACGCTTTTGCTTATCGATCCGGCTCAAACCGGCTGGCACTGGTTCACATATCTTTTTCTCAATGGAGCTATTTACTTATTTTTTTAATCTATTTCAGATATATCTCTTTTAACCCCCCCAAAAAAGCTATCTTCACACTTCCTATTTATCGCTTGCAGAGTCAAAGTTACAAAGAGAATTCAACATATTTAATAACGTTTTATTTAACTGCTTGTAACATATGTATAAATTTGAACTAAAACAAATAAAGCATGAAGAGCAATAATTGACTATTTAAAAAAAAACATATACACCATTATGCGAGATGGAATTCCCTATAACATCCCCATATTTACAAAGGTTCTTTCTCAAACAATAGAATATCACTTCTAGATTAAACAAGTAAAAAACCAAATCTCAGTGAATTTTCGAATACTTGAGATCTATTAAAAATATCTAAGGAAGAGAAATGCCTTAGAATTCCGAACAATGACTGCTTTATTGGAAAAAAAATTAACTGCTTCTAAACTCAAAAAAAATTATTTAAACTGCATTGATAACATGTCACATGTTCTCATTAACTCTCGTGTGCAAAACAGTAGATCATAGTCCTCCAAACCAAATCAAACACACAACTTATCACTATATCAGCAGGAAAGGAGTTTTATCAAAATATTAAAAAATGCAACGATTTGTAAATCTAGAAAATTCTTTTTATTATTATTGTAAAATAACTAATTAAGAAATAGAATAATAAATTAGTTTCACATCTAATCGATTACTGCCTCAAAATTCTGTAGAAATACAAATTATGCAAAAAACGTCCACATGGTCTAATTAAGTTTCGTGTGCTATACAATAGATCGTAGTGCTCAAAACCAAATCATGCATGCAACTTATCAATATATCAGCAGGAAAGGAGTTTTATCAAAATATTAAAAAATGCAACGATTTGTAACTCTAGAAAACTCTTTTTATTATTATTGTAATGATTTTAATATTTAAGAAATAGGATAGTAAATTAGGTTCACATCTAATCAATTACTGCCTCAAAATACTGTAGAAATACAAATTATGCAAAAAACGTCCACATGGTCTCATTAACTCTCGTGTGCAAAACAATAGACCGTAGTGCTCCAAACCAAATCATACATGCAACTTATCAGTATATCAGCAGGAAAGGAGTTTTATCAAAATATTAAAAAATGCAACGATTTGTAACTCTAGAAAACTCTTTTTATTATTATTGTAAAATAACTATTTAAGAAATAGGATAATAAATTAGGTTCACATCTAATCAATTACTGCCTCAAAATACTGTAGAAATATATATTATGCAAAAAACGTCCAGTAATTTGACCAGGTATTAAACTTTTGTATACTATAAAATGTTATGGAATAACAAAGAAATGAAAATTCATTAATGCATTTTTAATGTATTATCACTTTAAAATATTTATTATCCTTTTTTGAAAATTGTGTTTAAATACTATCTTGAAAAATGTCCACAATAATTTGATTGGTAGTTATTATACTTCTTTATATTCTAAACTGACCACATTTATCCGAATTACTTCCCATTCACGTGATATGCGGAAGACTCCATTATTGCTTTATCCATAATTTCAATACTCCTACGGAAGTGTTGCTTTGAGATAAAATTAATTAAATATTTCATCCAATTCATTTTATTAATAGCTCGAGAGTGGACAAAGGAGACTTAATTACTTTAGCTCATATTCACATGTCTACCTAAGACTTTAATTAAATTCGTGTCTATTTCTATAGAACAAGACCAATATTTAAAAAATTAATACTAGAAATATTTTCTTTCAGCTTTCTTATAATTTTCGGTTTTAATTAATTTTTTTAAAAAATTGAATCTATTGAAATTCAACGAAATAATGTAAGAAAGTTAAAATTTCCGGATAAGTAACTTTCACGGAAAGTAATTAACATAAAGAGATACCAATTTTTTTCGATATCCACAAATATTTATATCTGATATCATATCAGGGAGCTGGAAGTATATATATGTCTATCCATATAGCATACTGTGACACCACCTCCGTTCACTAGGACAAACACATAGTGAGAGAAAAAAAATGTGAATTACTTCTAGTATATAGCACCTGAAAGCACCAAAATATTTTTCCCAATTAGAGAAAATGAAAGATGGAGAATCTTGTTTAACCCTTTCGTGGTCCATTTATTTCTCACTCCCCGTTTTCAAACGTTCAAAACAGAGCTGTTAATTTTAATCAATCGATCGAACAATTCATGACAGTTCAAAATTGAAGTGGGAATCAGACTTTCCTTCGTTTTAATAACAAAACCAATATATTATAATGAGTTTTGTACTTCCCACAGGTGTATTTTGTATGATCGTGTAGGAGGGAAGTAATATTCCCAATGCCCACGAAAGGGTTAACATAAAATTTGTAGAAAATATAAACAACCTAATACCGTTTGGGTCATCAAATCTTTTCGTATCAAATGTCTTGGATATATTTTTAGATGTAAAAACTCGAACCATACAAAAAAAGTTTGGTTTGATTTTGGAGTGCTACGGTCTACTTTTTGCAACACGAGGGATAATGAGACCGAGACCTACATCTTAAAGCCGATTCCGAACGGCTACGAACATCCATGCCACTGTGGGATTATACAAAATAAAGGTGATTTTTGATACTGTAGGAGGTACCAGGAAAAGAGGAAGACTTCGCACAAGATGGATAAACTGTGAAGAGGCATATCTCAAGACTAAAAAAATCAATCATTGGCTCACCGTAATAACAGATAAGGTCCATTCGAGGAAGCTTGTTGAAATGGCCTTGATCGGAAGATAGTTGTAGAGCAGGTGAAGAAACAGAGGTGATAAACAGTACAATTGTTGGGGTTATACTTATAAGCAGCGATTCATTCGATATCCAATTTGCATTATCATTGAATTTCACACCAAATATGGCAACATTTCTGAAGCTACACAGTATTTGAACTATTCGCAAGTTGGTGTAGTGAAAGTGTATAGTGTATGGTGTAAAAATAATGTTACTTTGATTTAGCGTTTGAGAAAGAAAAAATTAAAACTCATTAAAAACACATGGACAAATATGTCTTGATTAAAGGATTTTATACATTTAAATGCCTAAGGAATAGAGCTGGAATACAATTATCATTTGTAGATATGGAAGACTTCTCTCGACTCGGCGTCGTCCCTAAAAATGACGTCGCTTTTCCTTTTTCTCTTGTCGTTTCAAAATATGTCTATCCCGCGAGCAGCGGATACCAGCAGCATTCACCCTCTTCTCTCCTCTGGTAAGAAGCGTGTCCTCTAAAAAAATCCGACTGACCAGCATAGGGGTCCACTCAAGATCGGAGGGGTCAGAATCCCGCCAAACCAACGGGCCATTCTATTTTTTGGGAGAAGTCCGAAGTTTCTCCCTAGTTCAAACCGCTCCTGCTCTGAATGTCTTTGACGATAGCTCACAGACAGAGGTAAAAAAATCTGAACCGAATGTAACTTATTGTTATATATGATAAAGAAGAGCTATCAAAAATCAACGATGTCAAAAAAGTTGTGTACCACGAGGTAAATAACAGAGTCGAAAAATACCTGAGGCTATGTGCTCGGACAAACAGAACTGAAACCTTGTAGCATCTAATGATTATAATTCACAAAAGACTTAACACAAATTTCTGTGTATCCAACACAACAATTTAACTGTCGTTGTTACATACCAAGGCTGCAAAGTAGACTGTTAGTTTCCCCACTCATTAGTTCCAGCACTAACGTAGGTGGACTCGACAAATTTACACGACATTACCACAACTGGACCTTCGCTGAGTGTCGACAGGCGGCTTGCTCCGATAAGTCATACTTTTTCAGGTTCACAAACACACTCATTTAAATAACTGTTTCATTATTGTTACTTATAATATATAAACACATAAAAACATTATAGCTTTTAAAAATATCTCAAATATTTAAATCTATAATCCATTAAGCACTCATCATGACATATAATGCTTTAATTTAAAACTTGAATATATACCCATAGATTTTTATACTTAGCATTTGAGCCGTAACTGATTAACCAAGAAATTTCTTAATCTAAACACTGTGCAAAGTTTTATTTAAACATACTACCCAATTATCATATGTACAAACAATCTTAACTATGAAAAATGATAATGCAGTGCAAAACATTAAATAAAAGGCTAAGTATTATCATTAAAATAAACCAACAAAATGTCTGTTGATTTTTAATCAAAACTGGTTATGTAAAATAGTCATATACGTTAATGACATCAGTCCATACACCTTATATCTAATCCACTGTTATTTTAAATCAGAATACAAACATCACGATACATTCATGTTTTAGAATATTATACAGTTTAGTCAACATAAAAACTCCTCATTTTGATTCAAGTACATAGAAAATTCAATCTTTAAAACTTCCCCCTTGTATTACTTTAAATGAACTCCACTAAATCATTTTTACCTTAATCACAAAATCTATGTTGCTGTTTAATAACGTCTTTGCCTAAATCCCTCTTTCGTATCAAGCTATAAACGTTTTTGTATGCTTCGTATTTCTATCACACAAACGTTTTCCGATATCAACCTTGAAAAAACTAATTTAATCAAAACTTCTTCGGAGAGCTTAAGATACTTTAAGACAGTTGGGTTTAAATTCTCTCGGAAGAAAATAAATTAATTTCCAGTGGCGTATTGGAGTTTCAGTTGTTCTTGTAATATTTTCTGATGCCTTTTAAAGTCCTTTGAGGAACGTAAAATGTAAAATTTAATGACTTAACAAGGGATGGGGAGGTAGAGGAAGTTTTAAAATTCGGAAAAGAGTAAATGAGAGAAAGTTTTAATCCATTATTACTTTTACTAATTTTGCAAAGTAACGTACGCATGGAATTTCTAGAGATGTTCTCCGCAGAGTTTCACAGGCTTATGCAAAATAATGTTCGACAGGGAATTTTAAGAATTATTTTCGCTTCTTTAAAACCCAGAAATGTGTACTTTTATCTTTTAACACTTCACCGCTTACTTAATGTCTTTCAATTGGTTAAATATATAATTTGCAGTATGGGTAATTTAACCCGAAATTAAACACACCAGAAAAACGAACGAGATTACACGAACAGGTCTCTCATACCCAGAGGTGTTGCTCCCTATTCCCTACCATAAAATTATCACTATAGAGATTTTAAAAAAGGTAAAAATGGTAGAGTACATTAATAAACATTTTTTTTAAATTTTATTCACATTTCCTTAGTATTCTCTATAAATACATGCCAAGAGTTCCATACAATTTTCTCACACTTTTCAGAAACAAATTTAATTTTCCTTTTCTTTTCATTTGGGCATCTGGCAGTTATTTTCATACATTATAATTTTTTAAATGAAAATAGTCCATAACACTGTTTTCAAAAAACCACGTAACGTCACTATTTATGTATATCCATATGTATGTAGTTGACAAGATTACTGCCTTAGATCCAATGGTCTTGAAACTTGTCGAATCATGGAACTTGTAGAATAGTAAGATTTTACTACTTAGTATGTTTAGTACCTCTGTCTCTTGGAAAAGGTTCTTTAACGGGTCAATGAAAATGTTAGTGAATTTATCTAAACTATGTATCAGTACAGAATATATTACAAGATTTCGAGCTTCCAAATGAAAAGTAACTTTTTTGAACGTATGTATTTTTGAGAAATTTTTAATAATGTTTTTCACACACATCCTAATATTAGAATTGAACTTTTCTCTGCCTTATTTTGTATTCTGCTCCTTTCTAAAAGTAATAGTTTTCATTTGAATCAGAGTCTTTAATTTCTTTACCAAATTCGATTTTATTTGATGATTAGTACAGTCTGTACCGGGTATATGGTCACTCGCTTATAAGGTCACACTGCTTATATGGTCAGTTTTCTAAAGTCCCGTCTAACTTGATAGGGAACACGTGTTAAAACTGCACCGCTTATACAGTTATTTTCTTTTTCTTGTTACCGGTTATATGGTCACTTTCATGTTTTCAACGAGTTTCAGTTTTATTTTCTTCAATGAGAAATCGGAGAAAACCTGAATTCAAGCCTTTATTTTCCTCTCTTTCCCCTTTTCTTGTTTGCGTAGACTCGTCGTCGGAATTTTCCACCTCTCTCAGTTCTCGCCCTCTACTGATAACAAGTGCGCATCTGTCTGTTTATTGGTTGAAATTATCTCTCTCATACATATCCTCAGTTGTTATTTTACTAATTCCGAGGCAGCAGATGATCATATAAAAGCTATTAGGGACTTAGAAAAAGTTGTGTTAACAACCAATAAAAGGAAGCAAACTTAAATATATGATTATTTTTAAATACATTGAAGATAAATATACGTATGAACGTGTGTTGTACTTTGATTAGTAAGGTAAACTAATAAATTTCCCCCTCAAAAATATTGCATATTTCAATGTAGTTTTTATTTTTTTAATTAATTTTTAAAATGTTCTTAAAAGTATAATTATTTGTTTATGAGAACTACAGTCTGATAGGTGAATATAATTCTGCCACAATAGGGTTGTATTGTTCAGCATATATGGTCATCCCGATTATATGGTCTGATTTTTCTTCATCACTGAGCTGACCATATAACCGATACAGACTGTACTATATTCCTCATCATTTAATTCTTCATTTTCATTGAAATCTCTTCCCTAGAGGGAACGCTAGACTATAAAATTTTCAAATATGGCATTTTCTTATCATAACTGAGATAACGAGTTATAATAAAATGATTTAAAAAAATCTCCTCTACATACAATATGTAACAGAAAGGACTGCGCTGGATAAGGCAAAATAGTTTGGAGCTGTTCCGAAATATATATGTATAGAATTTTTCAACTGATTCTTCCCATCATAGGTGTTATATCTTACACAAAATATCATTTGAAATTTAAAAAAATCATTCAGTGGATGTATATAGTTAAAAAATGAGCCCTAAGTTTTCATAAAAACCAATTATTTACGTTTATGAAAAATAAACTAAAGGCACTATTAGCAAGGAAAAACATAACATAACACATATATTCAGATAGTAAACTCCTACCTTTCGTTCAAAAAGTCAGGGTATTGTAAGCACCTTGTCACTTTTTTAATACTGTTATGCTTAGAAAATACAATTATCTGAAAAAAAAGTAGAGGAGACGATAGCGTTCATCAATCCTCTTATTCTCAAAATCTCACTCTCCTATATGTCAAAATATCAGTTTTGTTGCATACTAACCTCACATTCAAATACAAGAAACCAAAATCCCAACTATACTATAATTTACAATTTAGTTTACATTTTCTCATTATAACTCATTCCACTGACGTACCTCTCCAAGAAAAAGTCAGTGTCTCCTCCATGGTCTCCCATGGTGGAGGGAGCCCTAGTCATCCTTCTGTCCTACAAAATGACACAGAGACATCATTCTCGTTCTCGTTTATGAATCTACCTTTAATGGCTGCTAGTATTGTATAATAATTGTATTTACGTTGTTTTATAAGTGAATGTAAGTGAATAAAATAATTATTCACATACATCTTCTAGGAAAAGTCAGTGTCTCCTTCATGGACTCCTATGGTGGAGGGGGCACTAGTCATCCTTCTGTCCTACTAAATGGCATAGAGACATCATGCTCGTTCTCGTTTATGAATCTGCTTTTGATGGATGCTAGTATTGGATAAAAGTTATTTTACTCTATTTTAAGAGAATTGAAGTGAATAAAATACTTTATACCTGCACCACCAAAACAACTGTCCTGTGCCATATTATGTCCCTCTCTGTGCTAAACTCTACATGTTTTCTCCCACAGCTTAATATAAAATTAAAAAATAATATAGCGTATACAATTTTGATGTAATTGGACTAGATTAGTTTAAAGTTACAAAGTAAGGTGATTAAATTATAGTTAATTAAACGCTTTACCAACTCAAAATCATTTCTAATAATAGCCTAAATTTAATTCAATATGAAAAATGTTCTGATCAGCAAAAAGAAATCTTTCCTAGATTATGAGAATCTAACTTTATAAAAATACTTAATACTTTTTTTGGTATAAGAAGTAGTACGCTTTTATAAAAGTTTTAATATCTATACCATCGTAAAAAAAAGAAAAAATATTACTTACACGCAAAATAATTTTTGAAATTTTTAATTTTTTATATCTTAAATATAAAAGATAATTATCCTTTCCATTCTCTGAACTAAAAGCGATATTAATGCGAGGAATAATGTTTTGCTTTTTAGCATGACTTATACAAATTCTTTTCAAATTTTAACATTCCTTAATTTTTTTTCTATGAAAGTAGGATACCCTTTAAACTTTTAGACCACAAATTAAAACTTATATTTTAATTCCATTTGATATAAAAACTTAGGTTAAAACTCAGATTAAAATATATGTATTTTAAAAAATCTTTTGCAGTAAATTATGTTAAATTTAATGGGGTTTTTTATTCAGCGTATTCTTTTTATGTAAATTTTAAATATGTACTACTTGAAAATAAAAAAAAATAAATATTTTTTTAAAGTCTTATTAAATAATGTATACGAAATTCTTTCGAAAAAGAGCAAAACTTTATAATTTATGATAAATCGAAAATTTTTTCTGTAAGGAAAATGTTTAAGTTTCAATTGGTACTATATCCCCTTAAAGTTTGTGGTAAACCATTTAATGCCTTATGTAATAGAATGATTTCTTGGAAACATTATAAAACAAACCCTGTTAAAAAATTCGTATTATAAATGAATTTATGATGAAAAGTGTAGACTAAGGGTGATGAAGGAATTTTGTGAGTCTACTAGTTTGAATGGGGAAACATTCTATTATCCAGATAAGAAAAGGACTGTTACGTGTAACTCCCACTTTCTCCGAATACAAAGAAAGTACATAAAATGAAAATAATAATAGTAAAAGGAGAAACAGAAAGCTTTCTCATGAAGTAAGGCAAGACTTATTCTGCTGGAGGTTTCTAAAGAAACTTTCATAAATGTGTCCTCTAACTCATTTTTATGTTTGCATTATTTGTAAAGTAAATTTAGAAGTTTATTTTATGAAATAGAAATTTTCGATAGTTAATTAAATAGATTAATCAAATATGGCAAGTTACTGCAAGGAGTAACTTATAAAAAAATAGCATTACGATTATTTGGAGCATTAGGATTTATTGATTAAAATTTCTGTATGTTTAATAGACCATTATTTATTGTGTGATCATAACAAATCGTTAAAATGGTGTTTATGGGTAAAGAGATAAGTGAAATAATGTACAAACATATAAGATCTTGGGATATATGTTTAAATATATTTTCTGTAAAAACTATTACACGGATGGTTTATTATATTTTTCTAAATAATACATAATTTGTAAAGAGAATTTAAGTAAGAAAACTACCAACTATTATAATTTTACCGGTAATAATTAAAAATTTATAAGTAATTTTTAAGAAAAAATACTGCAGTTTGGGATTTATAAAAAATCTGAAAAAAAGACTATGTTTCAAAACACTATATCTAAAGTTTATCCTTTTCATTATAGACTAGTATTCAGCTTATATAAGAAATCTTTGGGATAAAATTACAATTTTCTGCACATAATGATACGAGTAAACCAATATACAATATTTGAGCTAGGAAAAATATATTGTGTTATATTTAAATAATATAAAATATTTTAAATATAAAATATTTTAAATATTCAAAAATTTTATAAAAAGAGTAAAAGGTAGAGAAAGTTTTCTTTATTGTCAAAGTCAAAAGTGTAAACCATATATTTTAAAAGGTATTATGATCCTAATAACAGATCATCATATTTTTTCATATTGAGAAAGGAACAAACATAAGTTTTTTTCAAAAAATTTTTAATAGTATTTCACAGTTTCTTCTAAATGATTTTCATTTATTATACATACATGCACACACATATATAAGAATATTTTAACACTAAGCAAACTACCTTAATTATAATTGCATTCTAAAATAAATTCTTACCGATTCTATCCCTAAAATTACAACCTTTGACGAGAAACCTTTGTTTCTCTTTTGTTAGTGGCAAAATTAATGACTTCGCATATACCAAAATTAATTCCTGATTAACTCAACTATTTTTATATAAATCCTTTATGGAATTTAGTCTCGTTTCTTATGCATAATCATGTGATTCATATTAACATTCTCACAGGCTAGCTCATTAGCACCCCACACCACAATAAAATCAGACATTACATGTTTTGGAAGAAGTAGAGAAAAGAGCCGAAGACGAGATGTATCAATAACTTATATATTATTTTGAATTAAAATTTAATATTTCCTTTCTAGCCTACGACTGCTACTTATTCAGCATGGATATCATTTTTCCTTCATGGTGGATCTAAAATACCTATTACACACACACACACACACATATATATATATATATATATATATATATATATATATATATATATATATATATATATATATATATATATATATATATATATATATATATATATATATATATATATATATATATATATATATATATATATATATATATATATCGACACATTTCGGGCACTTTATTCTGAAAGCGTTTTCGCCTCTTGTTTCGGTATAACAGTGATAATAAGTTGTCGTACTTTTAGTTTTGTTTTATGTGAAGTATCATCGAAATTGAAAATTACTATAATATAAAACAAACATGTATTTTACGCTAGTTATATTCAAAAATAAATCCCTTACGTGTATAATTATGCAAACCAAGGTAGAAGGCTGGTCTTAAAGTGGCTAATTCGTTTATAAAATCCATTTCATGCAAAGGATGACAAAAGTAGTGGCAGGGAAATTTGTAAAAACGTTTGCAGTTTAATATATTTTAAAGTCAAATATTTTGAAGATTTGATATTCTCATTCCCCTTAAATGAAGTCACAAACCAGTCACTTTAAGTTGGGAAACCTCGAAATATTACAAAATTTAAATCCTCAAATCCCTTCATGCATTTCCAGTTCTTAAATAACGAATGCCACGAACAGAGAGGAATAAATACTTATAAGGTATCTCTACATCGATTTCGCGTTCGTTGCATTATTAAATCTGGCTCAAATTCTTCATATCCTTCGAATAAGGGATGGTGCAGTGGGCAGCCGTTAATCTTGTCTAAAGAAGCAAACTTATTAATTTACCCTTTCAATAAATAGATCTTCAGATTTATTCTCTGCCAGAACAGACGTCTTCAATGTAAGATCGATAAATTCATATTTCGATGCTTAGTTCATTGCAGGTTACGTAAGTCGAAATGAATTTTAACAACGTGAAACATTCATTATGCAATAAATTCGTTAACATGGGTTATATAATAGGAGTAATCTAATTTAAAATCCACACTCAACAATTTACATTTAAAACATACTTTCAACACGCAGACCCTGTTTGAATGGTAATAACGTGAATTTCTAAATCATCACTCTGAAATGCGTTCAAAACTAAGAGCACTTTCATTGCAACGCCTTTGGTAAGGTACATAACTGTGGTATATTTCAAAGGCATTACATTGAAATGACTGCAATAAATTATTGAATCGGATTCAACTAAACTGCGCAAAACCCATTTCTAGAGTACGAATTTCCCCTTTCGAATTGCGATTTCATAGTTCTGTCAGTGTAATTTCTATCCTGATTTCACTGGAAACGTATTTGCCACCTATTTCTAGCTCGTGAGGGGATTAAATTTAATTTCAAACCTCGACCGCAGTCTAATTTAATCAAAACTTATTCCACTGTGTTAATCTAACGAGATAATCTAAACATGCAAAACATAATAAATTAATTTACCCCTTGCATATTTTCGCTTAGCGCATTCGCGGGCTTCTGTACTTTCAAAATCCATGGACAATGTTGAATTTAAAGTTAATGAACTTGGCTGTATTTTCTCATTTCAAATTCCGGCTGTTTCAAGGAAACACGAATAATTTAAATCCAATAATTACTTTGAGTACATTAATAAGAGAGTTATTTTGGAAGTTTTATGATATGTTTAATGCATGCAGATACATATCATTTGCAGGAGGTGAATTTCAAATTCAGGGATATAATCCTCTATTGTGAAGAGTGTTTCGAAAAGCACTCTTTCAGTTGCAGATCTATTGAATTTTATATTTTACTTTTGACAGTTACAGATTATTTTTGAAAGAAGGGATAGAATCGTTCTGTGCTTTGATATCCTGAAATGTAATGCTGAGATAATAATAAAAAGGATCTCCGAGAATTAAATATATTCTAGGTTTAAACGGATCATGAAGAAAGTTATTTATACTTGCATAAATTAGAGGATTGTTTACAACCGGTTTAAAAAAAGATTGTTTATATTATCTCTGTATCCTCTGTAGCTTTTATTAGAAGCATTTTAAGAGTAATTTCAAAATATAAGATCTTCTAAGAAATGTTTCGTAGTATATTCACTTTTGAATCTCAAATAAAGCAATTTTTATCTGCAACTATGAATATACTTTAACTCACCGTTTCATATAGTTCAGTTCCCCAAATTCTCTTATCTTAATCCTTTTGTGGGCCGTGGGAAGATTATTTCCCACCTACATGATCTTACAAAATACACCTGTGGGAAGCACAAAACCCACTCTAATATATTGGTCATTTTATTGAAACGACGGGAAGACTGATTCCCGCTTCGGTTTTGATCTGTCATCAATTGTTCGATAAAATTAACAGCTCGGTTTTGAAAGTTTGGGAACGTGGAGTGAGAAATAAATGGCCCACGAAAGGGTTAATATGGACTAGGGATGCTACCATATTGCAGTTACGATGTTTCACAGGTGATTACTGCCTTATAATGATATCAGAAATCTACAGAAATGGAAATTGGGTATCATTAATTCCTCTTTTTGGTGATATCCGACGTTATTAAGACGCGGAAGTCTCCTGCGACATATCTCGACGGCAATATAGTAGCACCTTAGATGTTATTTTGTGGTGCTACTATACTGCAGTCGGGATATATTGCAGATGACTTCCGCGTCGTAAGGAAATCAGAAGTCACCATGGAAAAGAATTTAGTAGCATAAATTCACTTTTCGATGTCATTATGACATATACCGTATATTTCCATATATTAGGCGACCTTCAGATATGACGAGGTATAAATTTGCAGCCAATTCTTACAATTTTAGCGTATATCCGCCATATAACTCGACCCCAGAATTCCCAATAATATTGTAATGCGTAGATATAAAATGTAAATAACTAACAAATTTTATTTTTTAGCACCTTGCAACACCACACTGGGATTTATGTATTGATTAATACTGCATAGTTGTATATGAAAGTATGTCCTATTCGTACTTATTCCACTTGACAACTATGTGACTAGTTATGCGCTTGGCAGCAATGCCTTTGGACACTTGCACAGATTGAATGGTCCTGCCATGAGTGAATGATGAGTAGTGGAGAAAAGTATATGCAAAAGGTTGAGCTATGCGGGGCACGTCACTTGATATGCTGTGTACTTTTGTCATCAAATCATGGGAAAAAGTAAAAGTGGAAACAGTGATAAAATCGTTTAAAAAGTGTGGGATTTCTAATGCTATGGATGCCACTGAGGACGATATGTTATAGGATTCTGATGGCGACGCAGAATTCGACTCATTAGCTACAGAATGGGACCCATACGATGAAATCCACAATGAAAGTGAGAATATACTTGAGCCCTCAGATGATAAATGTGAGGATTTTAAAAACATTGGGGAGTGACTTGATTCATTTTATAATGGTGTTTTGCAATCAACCTTTTTTGTACCTGTCGTATAAGACGACCTTGGATTTCGGGGAGTCATTTTTAGGTTTTAAGTATCGTCTTTACTAGGAAATATACGATAAGTCGCCTGTGACATACCTCGACTGCAATATGGTAGAAGCCTTGCATTTATTTTACCTCTTAACACCATACATCTAAACAACACTCTAAATCTTGATTATTTACATTTGTCTTACATTGACCCTTTTAATACTCTATCTGCAACTATAACTTCAATTAATCGTTTAATATAACTTAATTTTCTCCAATCATCTGATATGAATATCAGATTAATGTTATTTCGTATTTATTTCACCTCAGCACGATAACTTCGTACAATACTCGAAATCTAGACTATTTGCAATTATCGCGCTTACATTGGATCCTTTAGCCCTTTGAATCATATAATGTATTCGGAATTCGCAAACTCCAGATTCAGTCTGGCATAACATCGACGCTTTCTATGTGATATTCTCGCCAGCAAACAGTTGATGCAATACAGAGAGCTCAAATGCCATTGCAATTTAGTGTTTATCCAGTAAGAGATAAAGGGACACTCCCTCGACCACCAACCGGCTAGAGGACGTTCTATGACACTTAACATGTACATTCACCGCTTATAACGGTGAAACGTATAATTGAAATCCAGATATCCATTATTCTGTGATCCAAGCTTAAGACATGATTATCCGACGATTGTTGTATAATTCTTTTGTTATTCACTACTAGTTCAGAAATCCATGTCCGAAACATGCTCGAATATTTTAACAATGATGACGTAAAACGTTTCCTACCTTGCCTGATCAGTTTTTATGATAGTAACGGTTGTATGAGTTTTATTGATAAACTTTAGCACACAATCTCCTGTCCGAAAGGAGATAAACACTATAAGATAATAAAGATATAAATTAATATTTTAATTATTAGTTTTGTAAATAAAATTTTTGTTATTTTTTAATTTAACGAGATCGCTTCTTTTACCGACGGACCTACCACGGCTCAATTTCAATAAATTGAGAGAGAAGAGTGCTATGCGGACTAGTAAGAGCTTTAAAAGAACAGTAGAGAGAAATATACAAGATTATAGACACACACAAAAAAAATTTAATATTTAAAATTTCTTATTCCCAGATATTATACATGACAGCTTTAAATAGCACATTCAGTAAATAACGATTCATTATAACTGTTGCAACAACAGTTTTATGCTTTTACTGAAATACATAAAGCATTGAGTTTTAAGCCTAACTTTGGAACTAGGGGGATATTCCCCTGTAAGAGAGTCTTCGGTTTCTGCCCAAACTAGCTGGTTTTGGTTTTAGTTGGTTATTGGAACTTCATTCGGCACTTCATTATCCGACTGAAATCGTCTCCGTGCAAATATTTTGGAAGTCCGCAAACACATTAAAAAAAGCTGATAGACAGTTTAAGAATACTATTGGAATGGTTTAGAAGCTCTCACTGAAATTTCGGTCTTCAAGCATTCAGACATTCGCAAGAAACTTCCTGTCTTTTACTTCCTTCTGCTGTAAATAATACACTACGTCTCGTTGTTCCTCTTTCTGTGCTTACATTCCAAGGTGTGAACATCAAATGCATTTCAGATAGCAATTTTATAAAACTTTGAAATTTCAAAAAAGCGATATGGCGTAACAGACTCTAGATCGGTATTTTTTAATTCAATTTATACATTTGAACAGGAAAACAAACTTCCGACAATAGTGCATGAATAATAATGAATAACAGGAACAAGGAAAAACTTTCGACAAAATTACATGAATAATAGCAAACGACAGGAAAAATGATTTAACAATATTACATGAATAATAATCAATGATGTAAGCAAAAATGTTTTTAACGTAACAGACTCCGCATAATGATTTACTGAATATGATCTATAGATTCGGAGTGGGAAACAGAACGAACTTTCGACAATATTACATGAATAATAATAAATGACAAGAAAAGAAACGTTTGACAATATTGCATGAATAATAATCAATGATTAAACAAAAATGTTTTTAACGTAACAGACTCCGCATAGTTATTTACTGAATGTGAACTACAGATTCGTACTGGGAAACAGAACGAACTTTTGACAAAATTAAATGAATAATAATAAATGACAGGAAAAGGAACTTTTGAAAATATTGCATGAATAATAGTCAATGATGTATGCAAAAATGTTTTTAGTGTAACAGGCTCTGGATCGTTATTTATTGTATATGACGTATACATTCGGACTGGGAAACAGAACGAACTTTCGACAATATTACATGAATAATAATAAATGACAGGAAAAGGAACGTTTGACAATATTACATGAATAATAATAAATGACAAGAAAAGAAACGTTTGACAATATTGCATGAATAATAATCAATGATGTAAACAAAAATGTTTTTTAGCGTACCAGTCTCTAGATAGTTATTACCTGAATGCGGTCTATATATTCATACTGGGAAACAGAACGAACTTTTGACAATATTGTATTACATGAATAATAATCAATGATGTAAGCAAAAATGTTTTTAACGTAACAGACTCCGCATAATGATTTACTGAATATGATCTATAGATTCGGAGTGGGAAACAGAACGAACTTTCGACAATATTACATGAATAATAATAAATGACAGGAAAAGGAACTTTTGACAATATTGCATGAATAATAATCCATGATGTATACAAAAATGTGTTTAGCGTAAGAGAGTCCGGATAGTTATTTACTGAATGTGATCTACAGATTCGTACTGGGAAACAGAGCGAACTTTTGACAAAATTACATGAATAATTATAAATGACAAGAAAAGAAACGCTTGACAATATTACATGAATAATAATTCATGATGTATGCAAAATTTTTTTTAGCGTAACAGACTCTGGATCGTTATTTATTAAATGTGATCTATACATTCCTACTGGGAAACAGAACGAACTTTCGACAATATTAGATGAATAATAATAAATGACAGGAAGAGAAACTTTTGACAATATTGCATGAATAGTAATCCATGATGTATGCAAAAATGTATTTAGAGTACCAGACTCCGGATAGTTATTTACAATATCGACAATATTACATGAATACTAATTTATAATGTATGCAAAACTTTATCGCGTGAAATATCTAGACATACAAAGCGTATACAAATTTTCCTATTCCAAAGGAATGCATTTTAGCATAAAGCAGAGTTTAATTTTCAATTGTAATAAACTTACTAAAGAGAAAACGTAAAATTTTAGCGACACTTTTTGAATCGATCTTGTAGATATGATAAAAATATATCACATGCGTAGAATAATTTTAAAATGAATCTTTCGCATGCATTTCAATCGAGCAGAGTGTTGCATATAATAAACTCTGAACATAGTAATAAAGTTTCAAAATGCTTTAAATTTTCAATGCTATCCCACTCTTTTGTATTGGAGGAAAAATACGAAATATCCATTGTACATCTCAGAAAAATTGAAGCATATATTTGAAGATGATTCAGCGTCGCAGGTGATGACAGTTGAACTTAACGCAGAAATTTACTTTTATCTTTCACAATATATTTTAAGGTTTGGACGTCAGCATCTTTCGTGTGTTCATCAGATAAATATAAAATATTCAAACTAATATAAAAAATTCAGGAAATATCCGTGGATATATTCATGAAAGTGACTCAGTGTTGCAGATAATGATTATTTGTCAAAACGTAGACTTCAGTAACAGACATGACAGTGTACCTTATTTTCGAGAAAAAATTCTTTTGACGTTATAGCAGAAGTATGAATGGAGGGGTATCTTTGAGCCATTGAAAATCTTATTGAATAGGGAAAGAGGATTCAAAAATCATTTCTTTTTTCTTCTTTTTTTTTTAATATTTAGAATATTCTATATATATGTATTGGAATTTCAATGCATGGGATGTGAGGTGCAAGAAAATATATTACTAAATTTATGATTTGAATAAGATTTATACTTCTTAATGTAAGGCGATTTTTATATCTTAAATAATTTGATTTAGCTATATATTTGTATTCAATATATTATGGAATATATATTCAATATATATTATCATTCAATATATTATTGCTATATATTTGCTTGATATTATTTACCCTGCGGTATGTTTTGGTTTGGTTTGGTTTGGTTTGGAGTGCTACGGTCTACTTTTTGCAACACGAGGGCTAATGAGACCGGGACCTACAGCTTAAAGCCGATTCCGAACGGCTACGAACATCTTTGCCACTGTGGGATCCGAACTCAAGAAATTCGGTTCCGAAGGCCAGCACCCTAACGAATCAGCCATCATTCGGCGCGGTATGTTTTAAATTAATATTTAACAATATTTAGGATATTAATATAATTTAAAATGCTTAAGATTTAATAATAAATTTGCATGTAATATTCAAATTATGTCATAATTGCATTTAATAATTATACAATTTTATATTCATCAAGTTATTCTATTCGAATAAGATTTAACTTATCCTTTTATGCATGAAATCAACATTTTCTCTTTTTTACTTATTATTTCTTGATTACATTATCTACACGTATTCTTAGTACTGTACTTACGTAAAGAATTCCTTACTGTACTGACTATAAATATTAGATTACTATTCAGTATAAAAATTCAACTTCTAGTTTAACCTAGAAAACTGTCTAATATATCGCAGGAAAAAAGAATTTTTCCTGCGATATATTAGACAGTTTTCTAGAATTTTAGAAAAATTAGAATATTAGAAAAAGAATTTTATTTCTAAAGAATTTTAAAAATGCATAATATTCATCTGTAGATATTTTCCTTTCTTTTATCAAATTGGAGCTAATAGAACCCAATGCGAATAAAATCTGGGTTTTTCAAGGGAACCCATCAGCTTTAAGCCACTTTAAATAAAGGATTATTTTTGCCTATCTTTTTAAAGTATAAACGTAAATGCATGGGATTTTCAGGATAGGTTCTCTATTATTATTTAACTAGTTTTACTGAATTTGATTTGCTTCTAAAAAATAAGAACTTTTTATATAAAGTGAAAAATGAAAACTTGTTTTGAAAGGTTCAAAATCTTTTCTGACACAATGTGTTCACAGACTTACAAAAACACAAACTAAGTCTCATTAATAATTTTTGTTTCTTTTGTAAAAAGTAATTATTAGGTATAATTCTCCCACATTTTAAATTTTTAAAAAGTATCAGAAGCGTTACACCAGTGAATTGAATTATCAAAAAAGCTAAAATGATATTTGAAAATTTCATTTTAACCCTTTAGCGTACAGTGGTTTCGCAATGAGACCACATTTAAATATCTTAATTTTTTCTTTACTTTTGTAGACATATGAATGTTTTTTTCAATTTTTTGTGTTTTGACAATTTAAACCTTAATATAAGACATCACTACATTTAATTTATTTTTTTTCTTTTGAAATATATGTAATTAAAACTTTCCGTACCTGGAAAGTCACTAATTGGATTTTTCTGACTTATAACTTCAAATAAAAGTATATACCAAAAAACACTTATAAATTGTTAAGTTATTTATTTTTAAATTATTTTAAGCTATTTATTTGTTATACTATTTGTTAAGCTATTTATTTATTATACTATTTGTTTAGCTGTTTATTTATTATACTGTTTATTAAGCTATTTATTTATTATGCTGTTTATTATAATATTTATTTATTATGCTGTTTATTATACTATTTATTTATTATACTGTTTCTTAAGCTATTTATTTATTATACTATTTTAAAGTTATTTATATATTATACAATCTATTAAGCTATTTATTTATTATACTATTTGTTAAGCTATTTATTTATTGTACTATTTTAAGGATACTTATTTATTGTTCTTACAATATAATTAAAATTTTAAGAAGTATTATATTCATGCTGTACAAGGGGAGGGTTTTATCAGTTTAACTACCTCTCAAACCCTCCTAAAGGTATTCCCCTCTAAGAAATGTTGAGAAAAATTTTTATATATTTTACATTCATAAGGTTCATAGATAACATTTATAAACTAATTTCATTAAATTCCAAAGAATTTATGTTCGTGAACTTCAAAGGGTTAAATACTATAAATACTAAATGAAATAAACAAAAAAAAATGTAGATGGTTTCACCGTAGGTCTATAATGTACTTACTGAGGAAATTTTAAAAATCATATTTGCAAAGGTCTTTTATTTACTGTGTGTGTAAGTTTACTGTGTTGAAAAAATACCATTTTCAATAAAATGCATTTAAACTGCTGATACTAAACACAAAGATAGTATAGGTTTACACTGTCCCTAATTCAAATATTTTAATTGTGTTTGTTTAAACGATTCAGAAATTTAAAACATGTAAAAATAAAAAATCGAATTTTTGAAGGTTTATAGGTGACGTGCTCCTTTAATGGTTTGGTTTGGTGTGCTACGGTCTACTTTTTGCAACACGAGGGCTAATGAGACTGGGACCTACAGCTTAAAGCCGATTCCGAACGGCTACGAATATCCATGCCACAGTGGGATTCGAACCCACGAATTCCAGTACCGAAGGTCAGCACCCTAACCAAAAGGCCATCGTTCGGCGCTCTTTTAATGAAATGGAATCCTATAATGATAATGATATTAAAATTGTCTACTAGAACAAAACAGAGTAAGTCGTATTATAGAAGATTTTCACCAAGTATCTTATTTTAAGAAGTTTTCTGTTGTAATAGCTTTGCTTTCGTAATTATCGTTTTACTAAACTCTTACAATAAACCATGTTATGTTGAAAACATAATTTCAGTTGCAGTCGTTATCAGTCCAATTTTTCTTTTAAGAACTTTTACGAATTTATTTAATTCCAGCTCAACTCGTACCGTTCTCTTCGGAATTTAAGTCACAATCAGTATCAAAGCCATTTTATTATAAATTTTACCGAATAGTTTTACATGCATGTTATCCTGCGTAATGCATTATGCAAACCTCTTTCTATTGCTTTGTATGTAATACAAGAGGATATTACGAAACTTTTACCCTTCCAGAAACCAAAATTTTATATTTTAACTGCTCGGTAGCTTTTCTTGGAGTCCATTTTCCCCCAAAGCACTAATAAACGCTGTAGTAACTCCTTTTGTCCCATTTCCCTAAACTTCTTACCAACGCAGCTGATGGGAAGAGTACTCTGATTTTATGACTGGGTTTTATAACGCCCCATAAATATCATATAAAACCATCTTCCATTAAGCCAGGCCCATCGTCGCCAACGAAGCCACAAGTCCCTCCAGTAGGCAATTCAATTAAAAATATTTTGCGCTTTGCGTTACGTAGTCAGTGTTTGATGTGCTTATTTGATTGCTGAGGCGGATGACTTTTCCATTAGCCTGAATGTCTAACTGAATAGTGAAGGTCTGGGGAAATAAAAAGGCTCCTTAGAGAATAGTACACATGACAAAAGCCTTGAAGCCGCACATCTTTTGTAATCTGTGACTAATGGAAAATTTGTCATGGCATGTTTTCTACGCCAATTCAAATCGACAATCGGGTTAGAGGTTTGGAATAAAAACATAATCGTTTTTATTGTAGCCAATAATTAATGA
The DNA here is from genome assembly GCA_032207245.1 of Pardosa pseudoannulata. Taxonomy (NCBI): domain Eukaryota; kingdom Metazoa; phylum Arthropoda; class Arachnida; order Araneae; family Lycosidae; genus Pardosa; species Pardosa pseudoannulata. Next base: position 163,545,905 of record CM063508.1, on the reverse strand, counting down.
CCTTTATGCAAGCATTGTTGAAAGATCTGAATGCAATTTCTTCCCATATTTAACCTTAAACTTTCTATAAAAGGAAATGTTTAACGAAACCTAAATCTTCTAAAGATGCCTTAGTTTAAGCTAAAAGCGAATGGGTTTTAATAGTTGTTTAAATAGTAAAAACAATTCAGGAACTGCATTATAAAACTATATAAAATAGGATGTCATTTAAAAACTGTTTTAAATTCAAATAAAATGAAATAATTAATTTAATACCATGAAAGGTATAACAGTTAATGCAGAATGATTTCGAATGAATTCTGTGTAAGTTACGGTCTTTAAAATAATAGAATATTAGTAAGATTATAGCTTCTAAACTAAAAGTTGCCGAATGATGGCCCATTAGTGAGTGTTACGGCCTTCGGTACCGCAGTTTGTGGGTTCGAATCCCACAATGACATGGATGTTCGTAGCTGTTCGGAATCAGCTTTAAGCTGTGGGTGCCAGTCTCATTAGCTCTCGTGTTGCAAAAAGTAGACCGTAGCACTCCAAACCAAACCAAACTAACCTAAAACTTAAATTAATTCTGTTAGAATGTAGTTTTGGATTAATATTTGATCTCAAAACTACATTCTGTAGAATGAATATTTAATAAAGGTCCCTTTTCTTATTTCAATTTCTTCCTATCTTTAACTTTAAACATTCTTTAAACGGAAACATTTAATGAAACTTAAATATTTTAAAGGAGTTTTTGTTTATGATAAAAGCGAATGGGTTTTAATCATTGTTTAAATAGTATAAACAATTCAGGAACTACATTATAAAACTGTACAAATTCGGAAGTCATTTACGAACTGTTTTAAATTCCTATAAAATGAAATAATTAACCTTAATTTAATACCATGAAAGGTATAACAGTTAATGCAGAATGATTTCGAATGAAACCTGTGTAGTGGTACGATCTTTAAAATAACTTATTAGTAAGATTATAGCTTCTAACCTAAAGCTTAATTTAATTCTACAGAATGTAGTTTTGGATTAATGATTACTCTCAAAATTACATTCTATAGAATGAATATTTAATAAGGGTTCCTTTTCATATAAGACGATCACAAACTCTCGTGAGTTTGAAAGACAGTAGAACAAATAAATTAAAATAATTATTCATTAAAAATAAATGAAGTGTTTAGTTATTTGATTGATATTTATTCCTACTGCTGATAATATTAGTATGTAACAAAGAAAATAATTATGTACATGCTGATGTATATACAGCTTTTATGCGTTTTACAAAGTAATGAAACCTGTGTAGTGGTACGGTCTTTAAAATAACTTATTAGTAAAATTATAGCTTCTAACCTAAAGTTTAATTTAATTCTACAGAATGAAGTTTTGGATTAATAGTTGATCTCAAAACTTCATTCTGTAGAATGAATATTTAATAAAGGTCCCTTTCCTTATTTCAATTTATTCCCTTCTTTAACCTTAAATTTTCTATAAAAAGAAATGTTTAAAGAAATTTAAATTTTCTAAAGGTGTCTTGGTTTAAGCTAAAAGCGAATAGGTTTTACTAGTTGTTTAAATAGTATAAACAATTTAGGAACTACATTATAAAACTATACAAATTGAGAAGTCATTTAAGAACTGTTTTAAATTCCTATAAAATTAAATATTTGACCTAAATTTAATACCATGAAAGATATAACAGTTAATGCAGAATAATTTCGTTTGAAACCTGTGTAGTGGTACGATCCTTAAAAAACTTATTAGTAAGATTATAGCTTCTAACCTAAAACTAAAATTAATTCTATAGAATGTAGTTTTGGATTAATATTTGATCTCAAAACTACATTCTGTAGAATGAATATTTAATAAAGGTCCCTTTTCTTATTTCAATTTCTTCCCTTCTTTAACCTAAAACTTTCTATAAAAGAAAATGTTTAACGAAACTTAAATATTTTAAAGGAGTCCTGGTTTATGATAAAAGAGAATGGACTTTAACAGTTCTTTAAATAGTATAAACAATTCAGGATCTACATTATAAAACTACACAAATTCGGAAGTTATTTAAAAACTGTTTTAAATTCCTATAAAATGAAATAATGAACCTTAATTTAATACCATGCAAGGTATAACAGTTAATGCAGAATGATTTTGAATGAAACCTGTGTAATGGTATGGTACTAAAAAATTATTAGTAAGTATAAGTTAGATTCAAAACTACATTCAATAGAATTAATTTATAATTCTATAGAATGTAGATTTTAATTAATAATTGATCTCAAAATTGCATTCTATAGAATTAATTTTTAATTCTATAGAATGTAGTTTTTAATTAATAATTGATTTCAAAATACATTCTATAGAATTAATTTATAGTTCTACAGAATGCAGTTTTTAATTAATAATTGATCTGAATATTGCATTCTATAAAATTAATTTGTAATTCTGTAGAATGTAGTTTTGAATTAATAATTGATCTCAAAATGCATTCTATAGAATTAATTTATAATTCTAGAGAATGTAGTTTTGAATTAATAATTGATCTCAATATTACATTCTATAGAAATAATTTATAATTTTATAGAATGTAGTTTTTAGTTAATAATTAATTTCAAAGCTGAATTCTATAGAATGAATATTTTACAAAGTTTCCATTTCATATAAGACGATCCCAAACTCCCCCTAGTTTGAAAAAAAGTAGAAGTAGAAATAAATTAAAACAATTATTCATTAAAAATAACTGAAGTGTTTAATTTTTGAATGATATTTATTAATACTACTGATAATATAGTTATGTACACAGAAATAAATTTGTGAATGTTAATGTATATACAGCTTTGATGTATTTTACAAAGTAAGGCCTCTTTGATATATTTTTAGAACATCAATACAAAAGAAAGATATTTTTCGTTTCTATTATAGAATATACCAGTTATTCGTTTTCACGCGATATTAAAGCGGATACGATATATGAGAAATTTGGAAGTCATTTAAGAACTGTTTTAAATTCCTATAAAAGGAAATAATTAACCTTAATTTAATTCTATGAAAGATATAACAGTTAAGGCAGAATGATTTCGAATGCAACCTGTGTAATGGTACGGTATTAAAATAATTTAACAGTAAGTATAAATTAGATTTAAAACTACATTCCATAGAATTAATTTATAATTGTATAGAATGTAGTTTTGAATTAATAATTGATCTCAAAACTACATTTTATAGAATTAATTTATAATGCTAGAGAATGTAGTTTTTAATTAATAATTGATTTCAATATTACATTCTATAGAATTAATTTATAATTCTATAGTATGTAGTTCTGAATTAATAATTAATCTCAAAACTGCATTCTATAGAATTAATTTATAATTCTATAGAATGTAGTTTTTAATTAATAATTGATCTCAATATTGCATTATATAGAATTAATTTATAATTCTATAGAATGTAGTTTTGAATTAATAATTGATCTCAAAACTACATTCTATAGAATTAATTTATAATTCTACAGAATGTAGTTTTTAATTAATAATTGATTTCAATATTACATTCTATAGAATTAATTTATAATTCTATTAAATGCAATATTGAGTTAATTATTAAATTATTAATTAATTTATTATTAATTAATAAATTAATTATTAAACACTACGTTCTGTAAAATTATAAATTAATTCTATAGAATGTAGTTTTGAATTAATAATTGATCTCAATATTGCATTCTATAGAATTAATTTATAATTCTATAGAATGTAGTTTTGAATTAATAATTAATCTCAAAGCTGAATTCTATAGAATGATTATTTTATAAAGTTTCCTTTTCATATAAGACGATCCCAAACTCCCCCTAATTTGAAAAAAAGTAGAAGTAGAAATAAATTAAAACAATTATTCATTAAAAATAACTGAAGTGTTTAATTTTTGAAATGTATTTATTAATACTACTGATAATATATTTATGTACACAGAAACAAATTTGTACATGTTAATGTATATACAGCTTTGATGTATTTTACAAAGTAAGGCCTCTTTCATATATTTTTAGAATATCAGTACAAAAGAAAGATATTTTTCGTTTCTCTTATAGAATAAACCAGTCATTCGTTTCCACGCGATATTTAAAGCGGATACAATATATGAGAAATTCGGAAGTTATTTAAGAATTGTTTTAAATTCCTCTAAAATGAAATAATTAACCTTAATTTAATACCATGAAAGGTATAACAGGTAATGCAGAATGATTTGAAATGAAACCTGTGTAATGGTACGGTCCTAAAATAATTTATTAGTAAGTATAAGTTAGATTCAAAACTACATTCTATAGAATTAATTTATAATTCTATAGAATGTAGTTTTGAATTAATAATTGATCTCAAAACTACATTCTATAGAATTAATTTATAATTCTACAGAATGTAGTTTTTAATTAATAATTGATCTCAATATTGCATTCTATAGAATTAATTTTTAATTCTATAGAAGGTAGTTTTGAATTAATAATTAATCTCAAAGCTGAATTCTATAGAATGAATATTTTATAAAGTTTCCTTTTCATATAATACGATCACAAACTCCCGATAATTTGAAAGAAAGTTAAAGTAGAAATAAATTAAAACAATTATTCATTAAAAATAACTGAAGTGTTTGATATTTTGAAAGATATTTATTAATACTAGTGATAATATAGTTATGTACACAGAGAAAAAAAAATTGTACATGTTAATGTATATACAGATTTTTTGTATTTTACAAAGTAAGGCCTCTTTCATATATTTTTAGAATATCAGTACAAAAGAAAGATATTCTTCGTTTCTATTATAGAATAAACTAGTTATTAGTCTTCAAGCGATATTAAAGCGGATACAACGTATGTGAAATTATAGTCGATATATATTTTCTCGTTTATTTGATTCCAAAATCTAAATCACTAAAATTTATTAAGTAACATCTCGTATATATATAAGAATTTAATAATATTTTGATAACAGATAATGTAAGTCTACATTTACATTATCAGATACCGTCTAAATTCAAGTACTTCTCCAAACCCGCTTCCTAGAAAACCTATGCAAATTCAATTTTAACGATAAACGAAAGTTGCAGGACGTAAACAAACACTGGTAACAACTTACTTCAAAGCAACATCCTTTACGACTGTTTCAAAAGCATCTCTAATGTATTCCTAATGTGTGTGTGTATCTACCCAGCCAATACCTGAAGGCGTTAGATCCATAAGAGCGTGGGTAAAGTATCGGATAGCGCTCTTCTCTGATGGAAGCCGCTTTGCTTTACCCAAGCGTAATCGGTATAGTATACTTAGTAACATCAAAGAATGTAAACCGCTCCTGGACTTTCAATGCGACCATATATTCTATATATGTTTCGATAAACAATTAGATGTTTAGGTTGAGCTCATGCAAAACTTTTCGGGCTCCCTGAATTCTTAATCTAAATGGAAAGGAATACGTCATATTTTTTATATATTTTATTTTCCGTATGAAATGAGTTTGCGAGGGCATTTTAATTTGCGGTTCAATAAACAGGGAATTTTTATATAACAATTAAAAAATTATGTTTTTAAAGTATAAAGGATAAATTAAATATTAATAAATCAATATGAACTGCTTGTACATCATTTAATATTTTGTATTTAAAAAAATGTAGAATAATAAAACACAAGATATCAAATACTAATTATCGGACTGAAAAATATTTAATGAAATATAAGTATATTTAATATTTCTTTGGCAAAAATTTTCCCACTTCAGAAGAGATTTAGACTTAAACAAGCATTCTCTTTTTCTATCACAGTGCAAGTGTCTAAAATAGTGATACGCTATCTCAAAGAAAATTTTAGATATCTCTAATTCAAAGAAATGAATATGGCAATAATAATCAGTAGAAAACAAATCAATAGAAAAACTGTAGAATAATAAAGCAGAAAAACATCAAATACTAATTATCTGACTGAAAAATATTTAATCAAAGGTAAGTATATTCAATATTCCTTTGTCAAAAATTTCCCCACTTCAGAAGAGTTTTAGAATGGAGCAAGCATTTTCTTTTTCTATCACAGTGCATGTGTCTAAAATAGTAATAGGCAATCACAAAGAAAATTTTAGATATATCTAATTCAAATATATGAATATGACAATAATAATCCATACAAAAGAAATCAGTAGAAAAACTGTAGAATAATAAAACAGAAAAACATCAAATACTAATTATCTGACTGAAAAATATTTAATCAAAGGTAAGTATATTTAATATTCCTTTGTCAAAAATTTCCCCACTTCAGAAGAGTTTTAGAATGGAACAAGCATTTTCTTTTTCTATCACAGTGCATGTGTCTAAAATAGTGATAGAAATAGTCAAAGGAAATTTTAGATGTCTCTAATTAATTCAAAGAAATGAATATGACAATAATAATCAGTAGAAAAGAAATCAATAGAAAAACTGTAGAATAATAAAGCAGAAAAACATCAAATACTAATTATCTGACTGAAAAAATGTTTAATCAAAATAAGTATATTCAATATTTCTGTGGCAAAAATTTCCTCACTTCAGAAGAGTTTTAGAATTGAACAAGCATTCTCTTTCTCTATCACAGTGTGTTTGTCTAAAATAGTAATACGCAATCCCAAAGAAAATTTTAGATGTCTCTATTTCAAAGAAATTAATATGACAATAATAATTATAAGGTATTTGCTAAAAGTATTAGACACCAGGTAAATATATGAATAAATTATAAGATTAATAGAAATATTATAATATCAACCAGAATTTTTCTTGGATTTATAATAAAATAGAGTGACTTCATATCAAATCTAAATATGGGTTACTAAAAATAAGGCACAAAAATATATCTGAAGTCAAAAGTCTATTTTTATTAGATATTATTATTTATTTTTATATTTCACTATTTGAATTGACTATTCCACTATTTTATTAAAATTGAGAAAGTTAAAAATAAGAAGCAGTCTGTCAGAAATAAACATTTAACTTCTAAAAATTATTCCCACAAAAGTTAAAATTTAATAGTGTTTTCTCCAAATCTAGTTTATTGGTTTAGAATCATTTATGTGTTCTTCAATATTTCGACCGATATTTTCACATCTAAACTTCTTGCTCTACTGCGTTTTTCGCGGGGTCAATATAGTTTCCCAAATTCAGTTGACCATTTTAAAAGCGATCACAATATAGGCAGTCAACATTTCTCTGTTTGTCGAGACAACGCAAATACATCCAAACCTTACTCTAAATGCATTGGGTGGAAGCACAAAACAGTAACCATTATATAATCGGGTGGAGTTTTCCTCAAGTATGTTTATATACTTCAAGAATATTAGGCTTTTTGCAAGTTTTTATCCTTCTTAAAGTTGGACATTCCTCTTACGGTCTTCTTGTGGAACAAATGCTCTAACCACTACACAATCTACGTATTCCTGAAATAGGTTTTCATCCTTCCTAATGTTAGACATTTCTCCTTTTTTCATCCTCCTTAAGTTAATCTTTTCGCTCATGAGTTTAGCAGAGGCGGGAAGAGAGACGTCCTAACCATCAGGTGGAAACACAAAACCATAACCGTTACATAATGTGGGCGGCGTATTCGTCAAATAGACGTCCATACTTCGTAATCCTAAACATTTCCCAGTTTTTCATCTTTAGTAATGTTGGAAATTTTGATTATGGGCTTATTAAAGGGGAAGGGGTATCAAACCATCGGGGGGGTAAGCATAATACGCTACTACTATACAATCAGGACGGCATATTTCTCAAATATGTTTTCATCTTCATAATGTTAGAAACATTTTTATGGACTTTTTAAAATGGGACGAGAGGTCACAAATCTTCGGGTGGAACTGCAATACTCTAACCATTATATAATCTGGGTGGCATAATCCTCAAATGTTTTTTCATCCTTTGTACTATTAGACATTTGGCAGGTTTTCATCCTTCGTAATGTAAAACATATCCTTGGTTTCTATACTTCGTAATGATGGATAACTCGCTATGGTCTTATCAAGGGCGGGGGGATGTCCAAAACTCTTGGGTGGTAGCCCAATACGTTAACTACCATACAATCTGGACGGCTTAATTTTGGAAATGCGTATTCATATTTAGTAATGGTAGATATTTTAGACTTTTAAGCTTCGCAATGTTGAACATTTAGATTACAATCTTAGTGAGGAGGAGGGAAGATGTCTTAAATCATCAGATGAAACCACTATATAATATTCAAATATGTTTTCATCCTTTGTAATGTTGGACATTTCGCTTATGCGTTTATCAAGGGGGTGGGATATATCTCAAACCATTGGGTGGAAGATCAATTCACTAACTACTAACAATCTGGAGGCAGTATTTCTGAAATATATTTTCATCCTTTGTAACGTTAGCCATTTCATAAGCTTTTATTCTTCGCAATCTTAGACATTCCGTAGGCTTTTATTCTTCGCAATCTTAGACATTTCGTAGGCTTTTATTCTTCGCAATCTTAGACATTTCGCTGTTGAGCTTCTTAAGGGGGGTAGTCCCAAATCATCTGGTGGAAGCTAAATTCTTTAACTACTATACAATCTGAACGGTGTATTTCTGAAATATGTTTTTTTCTTTGTAATATTAGACATTTCTTAGGCTTTTATCCTTTGCAATGGTGGACATTTTGCTATTGAGCTTCTTGAAGAGGGGGAGGGGACCTCAAACCATCGGGTGGAAGCTCAATTCACTAACTACTATACAATCTGGACGGCGTATTTTTGAAATATTTTTTCATCCTTTGTAATATTATAAATTTTGTAGGCTTTTATACTTCGCAATGTTGGACGTTTTACTGTTGAGCTTCTTGAAGGGGGGGGGTCTCAAACCATCGGGTAGAAGCTCAATTCATTAACTACTATACAATCTGGACGGCGTATTTTTGAAATATATTTTCATCCTTTGTAATATTATAAATTTTGTAGGCTTTTATCCTTCGCAATGTTGGACATTTTACTGTTGAGCTTTTTGAAGGGGGAAGGGATATCTCAAACCATCGGGTGGATGCAAAATACGCTAACCACTATTCAATCTGGATAGAGTATTCCTCAATTATGTTTTCATCCTTCGTAATTTTGAACATTTTACTTATGAGAAACAGAGGGGGAGTTTCAAAGAACTTCTAGAGGGAGATAATTTAGTATAGTTAATTTTTCAATTACGTGTTCACATCTCTGATAAGGTTTTTGGTTCCCCGTATTAAAACCTTAAATATGAGTTCAGTAATCACACAATAACTAGGGATTTTTTTCTAAATTAATGATCTTTTTCATCTACCTTATTTAATACATATGGTACAGGGCAAAATATAATGACGATAGGTCCTCAATCTCATCTGTTTTGGTGTAATTGAATAATGTCTACATCCACAGATATAAAATATACATTTAAAAATTAAAATTAAAATGCCAAATAAATCATGAAATAGTTGCTGGACTTTAAATTGTGATCGCAAAGTTGAAGGACCTTAGAGTTGCAAATAGATGCTTTAAACATTGCTTCTTATCTAGTTGGACTGCGACAACAATTCTGAAGTTATTTTCGAAAAAACAAATTACCCCAAGAAAGGCACATCAAGCAGCTAAAATGTGATAAAAATGACAGCATATATGCTTCTTACTGCATCAGACTGAAATTACAAATGACAGGTAAAGGAGAGGAACTGAGATAAAATCTTCATACTCTAAAAGTTGTCAAAATTTTAATGGGAAATAAAAGATTTAATTAAATTTGGTTCTCCAATTAAAGTACAGTACGATTTTTTTCTGCTTAACATTCTGAACTTTTGAAATGCAATTTCGGAGATTTGTAAACGTAATTGATAAGAAATTTCTTTATGATGCTTGAACGAAAATTCCACGAATTCTTTTTGATATTCGAACTTTTGTTAACAAAGAACGATTTGACGTCAGCTGCACACACATCTTCCTCCGTGTAATTAAATTGGACTATTAGAAAGGAATTCTCTTATCAACTTTATTCAAGTTATAAAAAACTGTTTTTCCCAGTACGCTTCTTTCAAGGTGTCAGAAGATTTAATTTCAAACTTTAATTTGGAAATATATCGCGTGGGAGGGAAAAGACCACAGGATGGGGATTTTGAAGGGTTTTTTATTTTCTTGGTATTCTATAAAAGAATGAATAAATTTTATTCAGAATTTTCCTTTTATTGGTTTATGATAAATAATGAATTTCAGAAATAGGAAAAATTAATTTCCTTTCTGTAAATTGTATTTTAGACGCATCTAACGTCAAAAGATACATCTAACTTTTTGATAACAAATTTGAAAAACATTATTGAAAAAGAAAATAATATCAACTGTGTAGACGAGACAAGCTTTTGTTTTAAATTACAGCAAGTTTCAAAACGCCAAGAGTCGTCCAAACCAAAAAAATAGTTTGGAAGTTAAAATCTCCTATATAATAATAGCCTAAGTTATCTGTCAGTCTGTCCTCGAATTTATGAAGCAGTTGGAACTGGAATGGATAAAGGCATCCATATTGGATTCGTGATGAGTTAGGGTTAGCAAAAATCAAAGCGAGTAAATCTTATCTTCTCCTAAACGATCTATCCGATTCTAATAAATTGGCAAAATATGTTTCATATCACACAGAAAGATACTGTCGTCTTTATTAAAGCACGAGTTTAGTTTAGAAAAATTATAAAATATGACATTTTTTCTTCACAGAAAAGGGATATATACGTACAATGTAAGTTATTTTTTGCAATTTCAGTTTTGTGACTAGGGAGCTTGGAAAGAGTAAAAAGTATATAAAAAATTGTTATACAAACAAAGTGTAAACATTTTTATTACATGCTTAATTTGAATTTCGCCCGTGTCAGACACGGGCAAATGCGTTCAGGGGTTAAAATGTTCGAAATCCACCCTTCCCCCTTTTTCGAGTGTTTAACCCCTTAAAGCACGAGTTTATTGTAGAAAAAAATTATAAAATATGACATATTTTCTTCACAGAAAAGGGATATATAGGTACAATGTAAGTTATTTTTTACAATTTCAGTTTTGGGGGTGACTAGGGAGCTTGGAAAGAGTAAAAAGCATATAAAAATATTGTTATACAAACAAAGTGTAAACGATTTTATTACATGCTTAATTTGAATTTCGCCCGTGTCAGACACGGGCAAATGCGTTAAGGGGTTAATGCCATTATTTCAAGCCCTATTTTCTCCGGTTAAGAGCAGGCGATTAAATTTACCAATTTATCACATTTTAAGTAGATGAAAATAAAATTTTTTTTCTAGCAATATCATTCCTTTAACCATCTCATTTAATCATTTCTTATTTTAAATTATATAAACATCGTCTGCATTATTTTCATACGTTTTATCACTGAACTTAGATATTGAGTAAACAATTTTCTTTTAAATTCGGTTTAAATAATAAATTAGGTACATATGTGATAATTTTAAATTTAATCATCAATTATTATTATTATTATTATTTTTTTGCAAGATAACTCTCAGCCAAAAAACAAACCATTTTATTACCTGCCTCATAGGGTACTTTACAATTCTGGAAAATTAAACATTTTACTGATCCCGTCATATGACGGGGTATATGCTAGTGTTTAATAAATACATAAGTAAAGAAAACATGTTTTATAGCATTTTAATGCAGAAACATGTCAAAGTTAATATTTATCACAGCAGCCAATCCAGCATTATTTTTTTTCATTTTTAAGTAATTAATTAGTATAATAATAAGATAATGTTATGTACAAAAACATAACGTTATTAAGGAAAGGTAATTGATATAATTTTTATATTAATTTGGTGATCAATAAGGTTTGCATGCACAATAGGATGAAAATTTTAAATACGAAATAGATGGGAATTTTTCTCATAACTATTCATTTTGTAAATATTTGTCTCCACGTTATAATCCACTAAACCTTTTTTAAGGCTCATTCTTGCGACAAATGTTTCAAAGTAACACATACATACAAATTCCACTGATATTGACCTTCCTCAAAATTACTTTTTATATTAGCCTTTATATCATTTTAATAAACAAACAAGTTAATGATAATATTTATTTTGATTAAATAAATAAGATCTATATTTAAGATACATAGTGTCAAAATTTTGTACCTGTCAGCAAAATTCAATATTATTTATTTTTTTCTTAAGTAATTTAATGATATAATATGAATATAATACAATATATTAAAACCTAATTTTATTAAAGAAAGCTATTAGGATAAATCTGAGTTTAACCCTTTGACTGTTTCATTTTTTTCCAGAATTCGGTCAAAAAAATGTCACATTTTTTTTTTTGTTCATTTTACGTTTTTAAGTAAAGATATGTTATTAAAATTAACATTTCTAATATTTTTAAGCATTTTTTACAACTTTTTTCTTCCTATGAAAGCATCATAGAACCGAAGTTTACCTTTAGTCTCATCGATATACAAGTTAATTTTTTGAATTCCAGTGAAAGCAAGTCTAGAAAGCGGATCCGAAGGATTACCACAATTAATTTTTTAAAAAATTGTCTTGCTTGACTGATTACATCTGTACTACTATCAGAGTCACTACTATCCAGGTCATCTAGTAAACTTTCGCTACTATCATTTACAGATAATTCAGTTTCTGATTCCGAGTCACAGTTTGAATCACAAGAAAATATCTCCATACGCTCTGAATTATCCATTATTTAAAAGTAAAAATATATTATTCAACTCTTACGTCAATAAAATTACCAGGCTGTTAGTAAAATATAACCAGAAAGCTATACACTGAGAGATAAAAATTCGTCTTCTGATACAAAACATGCTAAAAAACCTGCGCAATTAGAGTAGAAAATACAATAATCTGCAAACTATCATTTACTGGACGAATAAATTACCATACGAATAATTTGTTACTAAAACTGGAATAAATACGGCCGAAACAATGCAAGCGAAATAGAAATCAGATTGCCCGTACGCCGCACGGGCAAATCATTAAAGACCCGAAATCTGTGCTCGTACGGCACACGGGTAAAACAGGGAAGGGGTTAAGTAAAATAAACAGAGTTATTTTAATTCAAAGATTATATTAACATAGCTTTCAATGTAGCCATGCAACATAAACTAAAAAATAATTAGAATTAAAAAAAAGCTTTACGAATTTTGCAGAAATATTTAGTTTTACCTATCAATCGTGCAGGTCAAATATTTCTTTGCTTCTAAACTATAATTAAAGTGTATTCTTGTTCCTAAAGTGTCAAAGTATCATGGTAATAAAAATCCCACCGGTGCTTCCTTTCTTTAGAATTACTTTTTATCATTCTTTAAACAATTTAAACCTTATATTGTAAATTACAAGGTCTGTCCCAAAAGTAATGGTGTAAAATTGTATAAATTTGATAATAATACTTACAAAGCAAAACAGTTATCTCTTTGAATGTGCGGGCAACGTACTTTTACGTTTTTTGCATTCTGTGACTGGAGCGTGGGTCACGTAAAGATACGTATTTAGTAGATTTGTGGTGGATACCCGTTAACCACTAAATACGTATAATAAATCACACTAAATCTAATAAACACGTATACACTAAATCTACTAAATACGTATAATTATATGCGTGTGTGACATTATATGCGCGTCGTTTTCGTTGCTATGCAACACTTTGAATTTTTTCTTTCCAGAAGTTATGATTGTCGAGTTACTCGGTCTTTTCTTGCGTTATTTCATCTTCAATCGAATTCCTAGCTCCAGAACGTACAAGTCATGTTTTGTCAATTTGAAGCACGGTTCTTTAATGTTGAATACAAAATTGATAAAATGAGCCGTTGTGACAAAGATAGGGATGAAGAAATATGCGCTGACAGATTATCGGACTTTAATTTTAAAAATCATTTATTTTTGGGATTTCGTAAAAATATTGTTTTTTTTTTTAATAATCATACAATATAAATTAAAGTGTAAAAAAAAGTTTTATTTTATAAAAAGAAATTAGTTTTTGATTTACTGCGATTTTTCTGATTAACTAAACTTTCGCGCGATTCACGAAAAAACGACTGCTGCACGCGTAAGTTTGCGGTGAAGTTTACCCGCATGCTAAGTGTTAATAATATTAAAAATATGACCCTAGAGTAACGGAAAAACATACAAGCGTTGCTACTAGTGGCTGTAGCGTTTTTAGAACTCATTTCTTAAAATGCTGCGAAGTAGCTATCTTGGATTATTTGATCATCTTGGAGTAGGGCAAACCAGCGTTCTTTTATATCCTTAAGACGTGAAAAAAAATAACAGGAGTCCAGGTTGCAATTTTTTAGTGAATGGAGACTAACAGGGATGTGTTTTTGTTAGGTATTTAGTTACAACCAAAGACGTGTGGGGGGCCGAACGTCTTTGTGGTAGACGATCCTGCTACCAGCGATCTGTGAATGATTTACCCTTTTCTTCTGAACGCATCGAAGTAGAATTGCGATTTCACAATTGAAAACTACGCAATTGAATGTAACATTTATAGCTTTCGATGTTCAGTTCATTCCTTACTCTTTCAATGCTTCCCTCTGTGTTCATAGTGCCGAAAGATGGCCGATTGGGTAGGATGCTGGCCTTCGGAACCGGCTTTCATGGTTTCGAATCCCACTGTGGCATGGATGTTCGTAGCCGTTCGTAATCGGTTTTAAGCTGTAGGTCCCGGTCTTATTAGCCATCGCGTTGCAAAAAGTAGACCATGGCACTCAAACCAAACTAAACCGTGTTCGTAGTCGATGATCGACCTACGCAAGAATATTCCAAGTTCTGACAGTTATTCCTAAACGTAGTGTGGCTTTTACACTTCAGACTGTGACATAACTTCATATTTTCGAGCGTTTTTTAACATCTACAATGTTTTATTGATATTTTCCCCAGTTTCACACAAAACTTTATTTCACATATCTTTGTTCGATCAGCTGTGAATCTTAAGCGTAACGGGCTATTACTCACAATGGATCACTGTTAGGCTAATGGCCTGTATATTATGAGTAGCTTCAGATCTGTTGGAATACTCCCCTAACTTTCCAAAAAAATATTTGAACCACTTGTTTTCCTTAGTGAGTCACCAAAAATACTATTAATAAGAGAAGATTTCTTGTAACCAACAAAAGTTTAAAGAAATTCATTGTTCAGATTACAATATTGTTATAAATAGTGTTATAAACCTTATAAAATGTTCTTTTCAATATTATATTCCCTTAAAATAATTCTGAATTTGCCTTACATTTCTCGAAAAATTAAAATTTCATCAAGATTAGATACGCACATAAGATTTTTTTACATTTGGATAATTTTAATGCTCCTTAGTAACAATCGATTTATAATTTTAAAAAGATGATTATATTATAAATTGTTAAATATTAATTAAAAAAGTAAAAATTAATCGTGAATAAAACTATGTGATGCTTCCCTTAGAAGAATAAAAGCATATTATAGGCTTATGTTTATCCTGTAGTACGTAAATTTTTAAAATTAATATTCTTAAATTCTTAAATTTTTAATTGAAATATCTTAGAATTTGAATGGCTATTAAAAATTAAAAGAAAATGGAAACATTATTAATATTTATGTATGCAAAAGACTTTTTAATTTTGAAAGCCTTTTAAAATTCTCTGGTGTAAACGTTAAAAAAATAATTTATAAAATATAGTATCATAATATTATTTGCAACTTGAAACCAATAGAAAAATTCACCTGTATAAATAAACTCAAGCTTTATTATTCCTTTAGATAATTTTTAATTTTCAGTAATTTCCTTTTATAACATTAAAGAATCTATTATGTAATATATAGTAAAGTAATATCTTATAAGGCATAAAATACAATAATGTAATAAAGAAGTATCACAAGATAAAAGCATAAAGTTAAAAAACATTTTTAGTTGAGATAAAACGAAGCTAAGTAAAGCATAAAAGAAAATATTTCATTCTGACATGCAATTTTAATGTTTCACTGTATGTACGTAACATCAACCAAAAAAATGTGTTTATGTGGGATTTTTTAACTTACGATTAAACTTTGCCGAGGGAAAAATAATTTCTCTTTCTCGAAGGAATATCCATTATTTAATCTAGTTTAATATTTAATTTAATACAACTGCAAGAAATGTTCTTTACAGTCTAGAATAAAAAATTTATAAAATTGTACAAATGTTTCTTTTAAATAACAGGATAGAGTATTTTTATGAGTTATCTTAAATTTCTGGTATACAATTTTAAAAAACAATAAAATGTCTAAATGAAATCTAGGTTATATATTATAATGTCCGAAGTATCCCCTCGGTATTTCATAAAGTGAAACAGTATATATGCAACTTCACCTTCAAATTTGGGGAAAAATGTACTTTTTTCACTCTTTGAATAAAGTTTTATTGAGTGAAAATGTTTTACTTTTCTCGAATCATATCTGTTACTTTATTGAATTTAACATTTACATTACACCCATGCAAAAGGTATTCTTTAAAATGTACAATAGTTTAAATAGAACATTACGAAATTGTAGGTATGTTTTCTTTAATTTTAAACATAATACCATTAATTTTTCATTTATTTATATATTTTTGTACATAATTTTTAAAGCAATAAAACGTCTATACTTTATCTAGACTAGATATTATTATGTCCTCCCATATAGAGGTACTTATAACCCCCTATATACTTCCTTTTTGTATTTACTTTAGTATTTGAACTTAAAATAATTCAAACAGAAAATTTCGGAAATTTTAGACAGCTTTTCTTTATTTTGAAATAATAAAACACTCCAATATTTTTTACTTCATAATTAAAGTTTTATTGAGTTAAAATGTTTTACTTTCTGTTTTTTATTTAATTTAAAATTTACATTACAGCATTACAGCCATTCAAAAGATTTCTTTAAAAATATAATAGTTTAAATGGAACATTAAAGAAGTTGTAGGTATGTTTTCTTTAATTTTAAACATAATACCATAATTTTTCAGTTATTTTAATATTTTTGTACATAATTGTAAAAGTAATAAAAAGTCTATACTTTATCTAGACTAGAAAATGTTATGTTCTTCCCATATATAGGTACCTATAACCCCCATATACTTCTTTTTTCTACTTACTTTAGCATTTGAATTTAAAAGAATTCAAATAGGAAATTTATGAAAATTTAGACAGCTTTTCTTTATTTTGAAATAATAAAACACTCTAAATTTTTTTAACCTTACAATTAAAGTTTTATTGAGTGAAAATGTTTTACTTTCCGTTATTTTATTTAATTTAAAATTTACATTACAGCATTACAGCCATTTAAAAGCTTTCTTTAAAATATAGAATAGTTTAAATGGAACATTAAAGAAATTGTAGGTATGTTTTCTTTAATTCTAAACATAATACCATAAATTTTTCAGTTATTTTAATATTTTTGTACATAATTTTTAAAGCAATAAAACGCCTATACTTTATCTAGACTTGAAATTATTATGTTCTCTTATGTATAGGTACCTTTAATCCAAATATACTTCCTTTTTGTATTTACTTTAGCATTTAAATTTAAAATGATTCAAACAGAAAATTTAGAAAAATTTAGACAGCTTTATTTTGAAATAACTATACACTCTTTATTTCTTTATTTAGTTAATTTTACATGCCAAACAATGGCCGAATGGTAGAGTGCTGCTCTTTGGAACTGGAGTTCTTGGGTTCGAAACCCGCTGCGGGCATAAATGCTTGTAGCCGTTCGGAATCGGCTTTAAGCTGTAGGAACTGTACTCATTAGCTATCGTGTGTAAAAAAGTAGACCATAGCTCTCCAAACAGAATCAAATTTTACATGACTTTTTAGCGTGACTTGGTTTCGAGTGCTACGGTCTACTTTTTGCAAAACTAGGGCTAATGAGACCGGGACCTACAGCGTAAAGCCGATTATAAACGAATACGAACATCCACGCCACACTGTGATTCGAACCCACGAACTCCAGTAACGAAGGCCAGCAGCCTAAGCTCAATACGTTTTCCAGCTGTCGACGGCAAATGACTTTGCTTTCCTCCTGATCTTAAACCTTATATTCGCTGACTAAGTTTCTTGTCCTTTGGGAAATTTCTATTTGTCTTTGCTCTTGAGTACACCTCTGTTGGAGCAAACCGATTTTTGTGTCTTTCTCTTGTCTGTCATTGACTAGTAAAGATGTCCTTTTCTACCAGCTCTAAAATAAAATTCCTTTTAGACTTTAACTTGTGTACCATTCTCTTCAATGTGGCTAGATTTCATCTTATTTTATTGCTGCTAAGCTGATTAGGCTTCTCCTTGCCCAGTAGCCCGGGGAAGTAAAAAGAATAGAGGCTACATAATTATTGCGAGTAGCGGAAATAATTTTTACACACACACACACACACACACACACACACACACACACACACACATATATATATATATATATATATATATATATATATATATATATATATATATATATACATATATATATATATACATATATATATATATATATATATATATACATATATATATATATACATATATATATATATATATATATATATATATATATATATATAATATATATATATATATATATATATATATATACATATATACATATATATATATATATATATATATATATATATATATATATATATACATATATATATACATATATATATATATATACATATATATATATATATATATACATATATATATATATATATATATATATATATATATATATATATATATATATATATATATATATATATATATATATATATATATATATATATATATATATATATACATATATATACATATATATATATATATATATATATATATATATATATATATATACATATATATATATATATATATATATATATATATACATATATATATACATATATATATATATATATATATATATATATATATATACATACATATATACATATATATATATACATATATATACATATATATATATATATATATATATATATATATATATATATATATACATATATATATATATATATATATATATATATATATATATATATATATATATATATATATATATACATATATATATATATATATATATATATATATATATACATATATATATATATATATATATATATATATATATATATATATATATATATATATATATATATATATATATATATATATATATATATATATATATATATATATATATATATATATAAGTGTATCAGTGAAACTTGCTGATTTAAACAACCGGTTACAATAAATTACAGCCCTTATTCTTTTTACTTGCCTTTGCTAAGGAGAAACCTAAGCGATTAGCGTATAATGAATAGTTGTGGTTCAATTGAAAGAGAACACCAGGTTGAAAACAACGTAAATCTTTATTGAGGGGCTGCTAGAAAGGCATCTTCAACAGTTATGGGCAGACAAGAGAATGTACATCGAAACACGTTCTGGAACAGGGATGAACCCCAGGGCGAGACAGGGACGAAATATTTCCCTGAGAAATTAGTTTAGATGGCTTTATAAGCGAAAAAACAGAACTTAGTTCAGATGGGAAAACTGAGCAATTTGCGGAGGGCAGCTGGAAGATGCAGTGAGTGAACAAAAATTTTATATCTATTACAGATAAAATTTTGGGAAATATATTGGAAGATTTTTAAATCGAGGACAGTCCTTTAATTAAGATAGTTTGGAGCAGGGAAGATAGATTTTAAGAAATTAGAATCGTAGGTAGGCGGTTTTTAAAGAAATAGTTTAAGTATAATAATTTTGATAAATTACATATATATATATGTATATCGTTAAAATTAGCTTGTAGAATTTGGAAGTTTTGTAAGAACGAGTTTTCTAGTAGTCTAGTAGTTTAAGTAGAGGGCGGCATAACAATCTACAAGATTTCTATTATTATTTCTATTATTTATAAATTTTTCATTTGGATCGCCAATTTAGGATATTTCGAAAAATATCATTTTTTTGGCAGGTATATAGACTGAACTCATGATAACTGCTTTATATATTATAAAACTTCAATTTGCAATGTATATTTTACATGCAATACGAAATAAATCTAATTTTCTTGAATTTGTGTTTTTCATAAATCTTACCTCCTATGATGTTTAGAACGATAGCTGATTACTACTAACGTGACTGACTGTAATAGTTAAAGATGTTTTAAGGTCATGTTTATTTTATTCTGTGCAGTCTGTAATAACTTAGATTTAAGATATGTATTAATATGTAATCGGCAGAAATGACTCGGACATTAAAATGTTAATATATACTCTTTAAAATCACCAATAGTTCAAACCAAAAATTTAATAGCATTATAAAATTATTTTTCTGTACTATTAATAATAGACAACCTTAGTTTTTTTAGAGTTATTTTTAGTTTTGATATCCAGTTTTGAATGCAAAGAAACGTCTACATTTAATCTAAACTAGACTTTGTTTTCGCTCTGTTTTAGGATGATTTGTTGCTTTACATTCTCTTATAATTGAATTCATAGCGATTAACTGTAGTCTCTTCTGGGGGCTAAACTAGTCTGGACCGCTGCATTGTTTCTCACCAGTTTATCTGGCACTAAGTATGATAAACTGCCTTAATACCCATCTCTCCCTTCCGTTGCTCATGTATATTAGATAGTCCCAAACGAACGCACGTTAATTTCTCTGCACAGATGCGTGTGATACAGGGAAACGATAAAACTAATATCTTTTGGGTTAAAAACAAACTTTTTCAGGAGAGCTCAATTTCTGCCGTGGATGGTATTTTGCTGATGAGGTTTCTGGAACAGAATTTTTATGATAAATTTAATATCTCGGAGAATTTTATCTCATTTTTTCGCTACTAGAGAGGAAAATTTTCATGATCTAAGGCTCTTTAGTAATAGTTAAGAACACTGGAGCAATTTACGTTGCTAAGCATTTGTGAGAAAACACGATTTTAAAAAGTAATATGCTTATTTTCAAATAGACATTTTTACCTGACCCCTTTTCCTTGCTTTCTTTTCTGGGAGACTTTTCAAACCCTCAATTTTTAAGGAGACGTATTGACACCAAAATTTTTCATTATAAAATTCATCTATCGATTCCTTATAAAAGAAGATGATTGGCTCCTTTTATAATAGATATTTTAGAACCGTTAAATATAATTCAAACTTTATAGAAATTACTTAGTTTTGCCCTTTCATACATTTTAAAATAATATAAAATAAATACACCAAATGAAAGAAGGAAATTTTTTTACTTTCAATATAAATTTTGAATGGTAATTAGAAACTAAATTTTTAGATTAAATGGGAGTAAAATACAAGTTTTATTCTATTAATCTATCGATTCCTTATAAAACAAAATGATTGGTTCCTTTTATAATAGATATTTTAGAACGGGTAAATATAATTCCAACTTTAAAGAAATTACTTAGTTTTGCCTTTTCAAATATTTTAAAATAATATAAAATAAATTCGCCAAATGAAACAAGGAAAAATTTTACTTGCAACATAAATTTTTAATCATACTAATTAGAAACTAAATTTTAGATTAAATGGGAGTAAAATATATGTTTTATTCTATTAATCTATCTATTCCTTATAAAACAAAATGATTGGCTGCTTTTATAATGGATATTTTAGAACTGGTAAATATAATTCTAAATTTAAAGAAATTACTTAGTTTTGCCCTTTCATATATTTTAAAATAATATAAAATAAATTCCCCAAATGAAACAAGGAAATATTTTGCTTACAACAGGATTCTTTATTTTTCTCGTAAAATACTATAATCACAAAAAAGGAACGTATACGTTACTTAATAAGTATATCCGTAAAATATTCATTTTATAATTCTTACAATAGGATTCTTTATTTTTCTCATAAAATACTATAATCACAAAAAAGAAACGTATACATTACTTAATAAGTATATTCGTAGTATATGCTTTTTATAATTCGTACAACAGGATTCTTTATTTTTCTCTTAAAATGCTATAATCACAAAAAAGAAACGTATACATAAACGTATAAACGTATACTTAATAAGTATATTTGTAAAATATTCATCATATAATTCTTACAACAGGATTCTTTATTTTTCTCGTAAAATACTATAATCACAAAAAAGAAACGTATACATTACTTAATAAGTATATTCGTAAAATATTCATCTTATAATTCTTACAACAGGATTCTTTATTTTTCTCTTAAAATACTATAATCACAAAAAAGGAACGTATACGTCACTTAATAAGTATATCCGTAAAATATTCATCTTATAATTCTTACAACAGGATTCTTTATTTTTCTCTTAAAATGCTATAATCACAAAAAAGAAACGTATACATTACTTAATAAGAAAATCCGTAAAATATTCATCTTATAATTTTAATCATTTGATTCTTAAATAAAATCCATGGGATCAAAATTCACAGATATCAAATTGATTTTTTTTTAATGAAAAGGAGATCTGGCGTAGGATAATGATCCTGAAATATTATAATTTATTTTCTTTATTTTACTCGTAAAATACTATATCCACAATAAAGAAACATAAGCAATACTTAATAATAAAATCCCCAAATTATTCGTTACTATAATAATATTATTCGATTTTTGGATAAAATAACAGGGATCAAAATTCACAGATGACACAATCATTTTTTAATGAAAAAGATCTGAACTCTTCCTATATTATCTTTTATGTTACTCTTTCCTCTTGATTCATATAAAATTTATTTTGGCTTTCCATTGAACCATATAATTGAAGCAGACTTTATTTCAGAAAGCCATTGTCGGTTTGTTCTACTAAACGTCACATTTTTCACCACCTGCAAGACGCTGTTCTAATCGATAGAAAAATATGTTTGGTAACTTAATAAACTTAGAACAGTTGATCAGTCTTAAAAGTAAAAAAAAAATAGTTTTAATCAAGTTATGAAAATTTCTCTAAGATTATTTTTCAGCTAATAATTTGACATTCATAGATATTAAAATATCTAGTCTTCATTACAAATGTATACTAAACACTATTTGATATATATATATATATTATATAATATATATATAAAATATATATATATATATATATATATATATAAATTATATATATATTTTAAAAATATATAATATATATATATATATATAAATATATATTATATATATATATATATATAATTATAATATATAATATATATTATATATATATATATATATATATATATATTCCTTATTTTGTGTTTTAAACCTATACTGATGCATAGGAAATTTTCTTATCATGCATAATAACGTTCCTCCCCAAACACACAAAAAATTTATTTAAACTCACTAAAAGAGTTTTTCAAATCCCATCCCATTATTTATTTACAAATTTCATTTTTAACGTAATGTTTTTGCCAAGATTTACCTGCTTCAGAGAATTTCCGCTCCGAAACTGCACTTATATTCTTGTTCTGGTTATTCTAAAGATGATATGTCGCCGGAAATGTAATTGAATTCGTAAAGATTAATTGTGAGCGCTGTGTTTTGGTCTTCCTTGCATAGCTTCTACATGTTTTGTCTGACAGTAAGCATGATAAACTGCATTAATATTTCCCCCTCTATTCAGCTTACGGCGCTGTTCAAAAACAAATTCTTATTAACAATTTTACCGAGTACATAAAAAACATTGTGGAAGCCATTATTGCATTATAAGAGATATATTTCCTTAAAGTAAGAATGGATTATTTATCATTTACGAAGAATAAAAGAAATTTGTTAAAAAACAGAAAAGAAATTTTAGGTTAATAAACATCAGTTGGTTGCATTTTTTTAAATTTAAATGAAAAATTTACAATGTTATAAAAGTAGTTTGGGAAAGCAGGGATGGGACAGATTTAGCAAAAATATTTTTGCAAATTATTTTCTACTGGTACAACATTATAAATGTCAGAATAAGAGATTAAAAGTTTTTAACCTGTCTAAAAATATGAATTTCATTATCATTCTAAAAATTATGTTAAAAATAATTTAAATAGTAATAAAATTGTCCCATCCCTTTCTTGCATGAAGAAATAATAGTATGTTTTTGAAAGATAAAATGCATACATAATATTCTAACATATTATGAAAAATAACAAAGACTGAGTTCCACTCATGTATTGTGAAGACTCTCCTTTGTTCAGAGAAGGTACCAAATCAGCTGATCGGAAATCCCACCTGTTGACCAGTTTACAATGGCAGAGTGTGAGATGTTAACAGTTGGATTGAATAGGCGTCACTCCCTTTGATCGATTGCGGTAATGAGGTCAGAGGATTGCACCGAGTTTCCAGAATCGGAACAGACAGCGAATGAGAATTCAGCGAGAAAAACTAACTGTAACCTTAGCTGGAGTTCTCAAGCAACTGGGATCTTAACTGACACATAAAAAAAAAAAAAAAAACAGTTGGCGGGACCGTAACTGACTCCCAGGTATAAAAAGCCCAGAATTTTGCGACTAGGGGATTTTCGACATTTTTTTACATAGGTGCTTTGACCTCGGGGAGGCTTTCGCCTTTTTATGACCGGAGCCAGCTTTTTAGAGATTGAGTCCGGGAGACTCGTAAAGTCTTATAAGGAGCGGCAGGGTCTCGGATACCGAACGGGGTTTAGATTGCATTGCACCCTGGAAGAGCCTCCCCATTTGTGAGATTACTCAATCTTTTATTATCCCGACTGCGATCGTCGTGGCAATACAGCGCCAGCCGAAATTCCTCTGCATTTCGAATTGTTTTGGGAGATTAGAATCCCCTTGTATATAGCCGTATTTACTCAAGAAATAAAAGTGATTTCCAATTTTATCGTGACTGTGATCCTTCTTCGCGTTACCTCTTCACTAAAGAATATTGAAGTCGTCACATTATATAAGCTTTACTGATTATTGATAACATCAATTTTATCTAACAATAGTGCTTTAATAAGTTCTCTTTAAACGAAAAGTATACCTGTGCTATTCCTGAGTTTAAAAATATTTTACTAGTTTCACCAACCATTTTAGATGCGGGTAATTTTACAGTAGTGTGTGTTTCAGACATGATAAAACAGTCAGTTACTTGTGAGGACATAAATTTCCCTATCTATAAAATGTAAATGAATGTTCTGTATAGTTCAAGGGGGAATGAGACATGTTCTCTCCATACCTTTCAGCAGAATTTCAATAAAATAGCTTATTACTAAAAGCATGCTACTTTTACGGTTAATTTCAGTGATAATTTATAAAAGTTCATATTATTAATTGTATGAAACATGAAAAGCAATTTTGTTGACATCAGATAATGAGATTGAAAACTTTAAAATAAATTAGTTGTTTACTTTCGGTGTTGTATAATAGTCTTGTTTTGATAAAAACCCAGTAAAGACCGTGATTAAATATTATAAACAAGTATGGAGCTATGGGTTGAGGTTGGTTTGGAGCACTACGGTCTACTTTTTGTGACACGAGGGCTAATGAGACCGGGACCTACTGCTTAAAGCCGATTCCGAAAGGCTACGAACATCCATGGCAGAGTGGGATAATGGAGCTCTGGGAGTTCCATTTGATGGAAGAGTTAAAAATTAAAAACAATGTTTATATTAAGCATAATTCCATATGTTCCATCACGTCTACGCTCCTCTACTAAACGAAAAAAGTGTAAAATAAAAAATGATTTTATTAAAATTCTGGCTTTAATATTTCAGAAGGTAGGAGTATGGTTGCAACAGCATATTATTAGTTTCGAAATCGAGTAGAAAATGATATACTCTATTTAGTAATTATTAATTTTTATTAAAAGAAAATAAATTCATATGATTTTTTTTTATTTGAATCACTACATTACAACCAATGAGACCAAGATATATTTGTTAAATCGACTGAGAAAAATATGAAAAAAAAACTGCAGTAAGTGAATATAAACTATATTAAATATAGATATAATTACGACTATAATATTTATTCTTTACTAACACTCTTTATTCGGGCTCTCTGTGGGATTCTAAATGAGAAACAGCCTTGCAGCCTAGATGGAGTACTATTGTATTTGTATTTGATCTATGTATGACGTAAGTACAATTACACTGGTGTACAAAATTTAAAAAACAGGTGGTTTTTTTTCCATAACTCACAAAAAATCATCTTAGAGACATGAAATTCTAAAATGAGGGAAAGTATTATTGTGTAAAGGATGGCGAAAGCATAGGCTTTGAAAAAGAAATACAATCCATAGTGTATGGAATCACACAGAAAAAAAGCTTTATTAAACACATACTATCGTGACTCATGATTGTCTATCCAAGAGAAAGAACAACAAGCAGATGTTCCTTAAT